>CM046065.1:3854441-4217005 GCA_025215515.1 Schistosoma japonicum
ATTATGAGACATATGACACTAAGAATGTAACAGCCTATTACCAAATACCAGTACAATTGCTGTTAAATGGTCTTTTCTAATGTCAACTAGGTTATAGCATCAAATGTAACTTTAAGCTGAAACTATTCCATAGATTCATAACTTCAAAAACTACTTCAGATATTCCACTGTTTTCTGCATTTTGTTTTGTCAAGTTCTAAACCATTGAAACTCAATGAATTCAATCAAGAGTGAAGACTGGATATAGTATTTTTCATATGAGTTAATAATTTCATAAGAATTTGTAGGGGCCCATATTATCCCTCTAAGATATATTCACTTTAACTTTTAAATTTCTTTGTATGTGTTTCTTGAATGTATGAGTAAACTTATTCACTCTCCCCACCGGTTAACTTGAATATGTTCTGCTTGTCGGATCTTACTTACTTACTTGCTTACTTACGCCTGTTACCCCTCTCGGAGGAGCATAGGCCGCTCACTAGTATTTTCCATTCAACTCTGTCCTCACCAATCCTTTCCAGCTGTCTCCAGTTACTGTTCATCCTTTTTATGTCTGCTTCCAGTTCTCGACGCAGGGTGTTCTTTGGTCTTCCTCTTTTCCGTTTTCTAACAGGGTTTCAAGTTAGTGCTTGTCGCGTGATACAGTCTGTCGATTTCCGCAATGTATGTCCTATCCATTTCCAACGTCGTTTCCTGATTCCCTCTTCTTGTTGGATCTTACTGGTTTCAAATATACAGTTTTCAAAGAGGCCGACAAACTAACAACATTAAACAATTATTTTTTTCTAATTAAGATGGTTAATTTTGTAGATATTGGTATTTTTCCTTGATTGTTTATATCACAAATTGATGTTTGTGGAGTACCATTAAAAACTAGAGTGCACTGTTCAGTTGTTTCGTTCTAGTGTCGAGTTCCTTAGCAGTACACACCCCAGATTCTGTAACAAAGGCTTTAAGTCGATGGCGAATGCCTAATCATCTACACTAATTGGTTAACATTCAATGGTAGGATTCTTACTTTCGTCAAGTTGTAATATACTAACCATCTTAATCCCATAATAATTAAAAGGTTAAACTATGAAAGTGTGTTAACGAAATTGTTAATTGTTTGTTTGATCACATTGTCATCCGTTGTTGAACATTGATAATTCCCACGTAGAATTCATTATAACTTTTACGAAACAAAATGGTAGTCAATATAAGTTTAGAAGTACAGAATATCGTTTGTTAAATTATCACTTCAGACTTATTTGTCTTATCAAGGCCAGTGAACTTGTACTGCTGTTGTAAACGTTATATTATCAAGTATTCTGGTTGAATGGATAATATACGCTTATAATTACAAGTGTTGTTGGTTTCCAGGATCAGAATAACTATGATTCTGAAGGTATCCTAGTGATACTAATCAGGCCTCTCCATATGGCTTACTTGACAACAGTCATGAATCCTGCTAACAGACTTCTTTATTTTACGTACATTCGATCACAAGCATATATGCATGAAATCAAAGTGATATTTGCGAGATTAAGTGTACTAAGAAAATCTACGAATTGGAACTTTAGTAACTGCAGTATAACATTGGCGGTTCTTTAAAGAGAGGGTCATATGTGGTTTTACGGTGGTCTCTAAAAAGTACGTTCTACAATTCCAAACATTCCATCTAAAACTAGAATTCGGATTTAATCTTTTGACTCAGTATACAATACTTCTATCTAAAATCTTTTTTGGGATTTTGTATACTACGGTGAATATGTTTGAGCCAATACTGGGAAAGGTTCTTTCTAGCTTTCTTAATGCTCTGAACAATCCAAACATAGTCAAATATTTGTAAACTGTAGTTTTGTGGTCATGTCAAACTATGACTCTCCAGTCCAATAAAAGTTGGGAATGTTGATAAATAGGCTAAATCAGTATATCCATTCATTTTCCCTCCTTGTTAATAATCGTTTAATACGAATTAGACCTATTGATCAGGGCTAAATCACCGGCCTAGAGCACCCATGAATCACCGTCTAATGTTAATTCTCTCAGTAAATCGCTGTCACTTCCATAAAGTAACATTAAGTACTTGATTATTCTTAGACATTTATCGATAGACAAATTACCCAGATTGTGATACAACTCATTCTCACGCAGAAGAGCTTTACCTACTTTCTGTCTCCGATCGATCCTATCCAGATTTCCTTCAAGACAGAAGGTTCGGGATCCGCATAGTTTCAATCTTGGTATACGATAATCGTTCCTATTCCAATAGATCGCTTGTAAGGTTCAGTCTCAAAGTAATTCTAATGGTACACCCTTAAAAAACACAACACAAAACATCTCACACGAAAACTTCTTGATAACAGCTGTACGGTAAGAATAAACAAAAAGCGGAACTTACCGCCTAATAAGGTTCTGTTGGTATTTTTCGCTGAATTTTTCAATAAAAGGAGCAAAGTATACTCAGACTATGGTGTTTGTATGAAACAGTAGTGGTGTCGTGCAATTGTTTTTGTGTTTATTGAATTTCAAAATAAACTTTTCCTTCATCTGATTTCTGTGTTTTCTTTATCATTGCCTAATCTGTTCCGCTAGTTACTAATCAAAATTTTAGAAAATGCTGAATTGGCATGGCGATGGAACCTGGACCCGGTTACTTAGACATAAATTTTTGTGCTAAGTTAATAAAGGAAAATATAGACTGTTTTGAAATTCAGTGCATACATCAAGGTAACGTTAAAGACGATAAAAATTACTGCTTATTTTCTTACATTCATTGAAAGGGATGCTTACAATCTACTGAAAAATTAAGCGTTTTCTGACAAGCCCATTTCATTGTTTTATGCAAAACTCAGAGATCTGTTGCTTTCTCATGTGCAATTAACAAACTTTGAAGCAAGAGAAAGAGCAAAATATCTTACGATCAAAAGGTTGGGAGTTTATACTTGATTTGAAAACACAAGCTTCTAGATACAATTTTGGTAATCAACTTGATGTCCAGTTGCGAGATCGTCCAATAGCTGATATTAGCATACCACGTTTAGAACAAGAGCTCATTCAGCGTCTACAATGTTCAATTCAAAATGTCTCCATTAATTATGAAGCAGTTTATCAAGCGGATTTGTCATCCATGAAAATTTCTATTACATTCTTCAGTTATTCCATACAACTATGCAACCAAAGTCCCATACAATCCTGATGTGTTGAAAATTGTTCCAGTTCACAAGTAAATACGGGTAGTAATAAAGTGCAGTAATATGATGCATTAGATGGAAATGAGTTGCAGTTTGGTAAGTGTACGTCATGTGGTCACCTTCAATTACAAAAATCATATCCGATTTGACATGCTAACTGCTTTAATTGCGGAAAGATTGGGTATATCAAATCCGAGTTCACGTATTAGGGCTACTGAGAAAACCATATTTTTTCTTTGATTACAGAGTCTAATTGAGTTTTTAACATTCAAAAACTATTATATCTGCCTAATGGTACTTTCCATGACTTCATTATTGACACTGGAAGTAAGGAATCCATCACTTCAGTTGTGAATTTTTTTATACTAAAGGCAAATACAATAATAGAGCCCATTGATGTTTCTATAACAGGTAAGAATGAGAGGAATAAATTACTTCCTCACTTTAGGAGCAAGCTATTTTTACAGACAAAATTAATAAAAATATATCAAACCATAGCAGGAGTTAAATAGTTACACAGATGAATTTTACTATGACAAGTAAATATCCAACATCAATGTTTCTAGTAACGTAATGTGGCATTCGATTATGTGGATAATGACCAGAAATGGAAAGGTTAATATACATTTGGGTACAGTTGTCAAACGTTAGGAAATATGGAATTTCAAACTGCAGAGAGCAATAAAATCATACACACGGAATGCAGTACTACTGAAAAGAGATTTATCGTTTGACAAAGTCCGATTGTTAAAGGCAAGTGAGCATTAGTTAACGATGCGGGTCTTACAAAATTGAAAGGAAAGACGAGCAGCAGATCAAAATATATAGAATACGAGGTTAGATAAGAATTAGGATATATTCACCATAGTTTTCCCAAATAATCAAATATCCAAGGAGCAAAATTTTCTTACTTTTACCAGGAGCCATGCAATCGCTTAAGACTATCGGATAAACAGCAGTTGTAGCATTCACTAGAAGATGTTCGATTAGTTCGTTAGGTTATGAACTCATTTGAATCATAAGGTGATATATTGTCGTTGTTAAAGATAGAGATGGTAGATGACCTGTCTATTTGAAAGTCAAAAATTTATGAAGTAAATAGAGGGAACTGATATTTAGATAACAAGAGCGCCGACAAGCTTAAGTGTCAAAATATGCAGAGTATATTCTGTCGGTTGTTTGGACTAGTAATGGAAGAAAAGTAGGGTAAGTTGTTAATAACATTCACGTTTTTGATGTGAGCCGTGAACTCATAGGCTAGATGTGAGGTGGTCAGTGACTTATCATATCTGAATTTTCAGATAGTTTAGAAATGAGTTGCTGAGTCTTAATGGTATCGAGGAATAAGTTTACCATGAGTCTAAATTTTAGTATATTATCACACAAGCGAATAAAAAGTAGTAACCTATTCTATAGTATACCGTAGAGTGTTACGAAAAAATTGTTTCATTGTTGGTGTTTGCATTGTATGTTATACAGTATTTGAGCCAGATTCCTTAGGTTATCTTGAAATGTAGTCTTCTAAAAGAGGGAAGAGGCTGAAAAAATAAACCGTGAATTAGTTTAAAGAAGAACTTAAGGTTGGTATTTAGGAGGCGTCTCCATAGGGATTCTAGAGGAAACGGCCCACATCTTTCTATACAAGTTGTGTTACAGTTATAATTGAGTAATCGTCGGGTAAAAGTTCTCTGGAGATTTTCAATTCGTACGGTATCTGTGTAATTCATACTAGCGAAGACAAGCGAGCAGTAACCTAAGGTAGGACGTACACACATCCTATATATTGCAAAGTTCTGCTTCCTGATGTAAACATTTCAAAGAATTAAGCCAATACGTTGTCTTGGCTCGAATGTTATGAACGATACATGCTCAGCAAATTTAAGGCTCTTACTGTACAGTATAGTCAAATCACATATGGAGCTCAACGCTTGGAATATATCTTCGTTCAAATGGAGTTTTTTGTTGAACATCATATTTTCCAAATTGCATAATCCCACACTTGCTGTGATTGAATGATAATTGCCATTCTTGGCTCCATATCGATAGTTAATCTAGGTGTTTTCGGATGTTGAATGGGCCTTCATTAGACGCACTAGGCTTAAAGCTATACACTATATTCAGATCATTCGCATATAAGTATGATCTGCCAGTATGTATGACTTCACGTATATCATCTATATACATTAAAAAAGAGAATAGAACCTAGGACAATACAGTGAACAACCCCTAATAGTAATAAGTTTGGGGGAAGAGAAATGGTCATTATATTTAACTATCTAGCTCCTGATTGTTAGGAATGATTTAAGCCTAGAGTTAAGATAGGTCTTTATTTCCAAAAAACCCTAGTTTATCGAGAGGATTATGATATGGAACTGTATCAAAAGCTTGCTTGAAGTCGAGAAAAACAGTCACTACAACCAACATCTTTTCGCGTTGATTGTTTGTATCGTGAAGATAGTCTAATAGGCACATGCCACCTAACCTAGTTTTTAGAAACAAATGTTGTGAAATGGGATCAGATTCTATTTCTGGAGATACTGAAATATTTCAGCCTTGATTATTTTTCCCATCACTCTAAAGATAACAAACGTAAGACGATTGGTCGGTAGCTTTCTACATTTGGAACCAATCAGCTTCTGATTTTGTAGATAACGTATTTGGTTTTCCAGGTAGATGAGTAGTATGCAGTAGGGAATGATATAGTAAACAATTTAAGAAGTAGCGAACGGAGGTTTTTGTTTTTTAGCATGCTTGCTGGGATACCATCAGACCCTTCGGTGTTTGAGTACTTTATTGTCTTTATTGCCTTATCGATATTCTGTCTAGTTAAGATTACATTCGCGACTTCACTTGATGGTGTTATCGTGGATTCGCAGTCATCTTAAGAAAGTTCTACCTGTTAGTATTGTACTAAAGTGTCCACTAAATAATTCAGCAATATGGTTGAGGTTGTTGTATACTTGATTTTTATTAATAATGAAACTTCCACCTTTAATTTTAAAACTCATAATTTTGTTTCGAAACATTTTTAGGAGAGCAGAGGAATTTTTGTTTACAATAGTCTTTTCCTCTTGTACAATCGCTTTCATGCGTATCTCTTCAGTCATTACACATATTCTTTCCATTGTGACTAGCAATGAAAAGTATCTACCCTTCTAATTAATTGCTCATAGGTCTGATTTCTGAATGTTCTAAACGTAAAGGTAAGATGAAAATCCAGCCTGAATAATTACAAGCGCAGTGTGATCCTATATTCTTTGTGAAGCGCATTATTCCTCATGATCTGATAGAAGCTGTTTGCGAAATACTAAATGACCTGTGCCGTAAACGTGCTTGGAGTACTTCAATTGTTACACTATTAAAATCTGACGGTAAAATTCTAAGGATTTGTGGTGATTAATTATTAACTCTAAATTCATATTTGTTAAAAACATGCATCAATGTTTAGAGTGAAGACATTCTTAATTTCCTTGAATGTTTTTGAATATTCTCTAAAGTTTATCTAAAGGATGACTATTTTCGAATTCCATTAGATAAAGTTTCATTGGTGTTAATGTCAATGGACACTTCGTTTAGATTGTTCGAATACAACTTTCTTTCATTTTATCTTAGTTGCTCTATACGTTTTTCTTAAGATGTGATCAATAGTATTGCTCGTGATCTGGTGGATGTAAACGTTTTTCATACTGATCTAGTTACTCCTGGTTCTGTTGAGATGACTCATGATAAATTGCTGACAGTCTTATTGCATTATCTACTTGAAAAGAATATTACTGTAAATTTAAAAAAATGTTCCCTCAGCATATTTAGTTTAGAGTGTCTTGGACACTTAGTTGATGATGATGAGTTCATATCAGACCAATAGCGGTTAACCCCTTTTATCAGTATGCCATCCGGAAAAATTTTTTACTGAACTACGTTCCCTAGTGGGTGCTCTGCAATACTATTCACAATTTGTTCCTATCAGGCTAATGATCTGATATAAATTTTATCGTCCTATTCATGTGCGTGGGGTGATAAGCAAGAAGCTTGCTTGAGAAATCTACTGACATTTCAGCAGAGCGATATGATCTTATGAACTTATTATCCAAGCATACATTCAGTTTTTACTAAAGATGCATCACTGGTTTGCGTTAATGCTGATTTAAAGCAGGAAGGTCAACCACTGATGTGTTTCGCGGAAACTAACTACTGCTGAAAACGGTTATTTCTTAACTCAGATAAAAGCCTCAGCTGTCTTTCGGGCTGCGAAATGTCTTCATAAATATCTTTTTGAAAAGAAATTTACTGTTATCACGGATCATGAAGCATCAGAGTTTATTTTGTGATTCGGAAAAATCTTTAGTACGTTCCTCAGCTGCTTTTATTTATCTCTGGAGTATTTCTGTAAGTGCTTATGACCATACTATTCAACACCTGAGTGTAAACATATTCAATATGTGGATTATATATATATATATATATATATATATACATATATATATATATAATACAAGATAGTTTTAGGGAATTTTCAGACTGCTTGTTAGTGCGGCCTCTACCAGTAAACTGTCCAGTTAGGATTCGAGAAATAAGTAAATATTTTAAATGTATAATACCAGCTATACAGAAATGGTGAAATGCTCATTTGAAACGCTGATTCACTATTTATTTTTGCCGGACGAGATGGGCTATCTACTACTTCTAATGAGATTTTATGTTTGAACAATCGTGTTATTATCGCTCTTTCACTGCACAGAGCTGTACTTGGCGATCTATATGGTGAACGTTTAAGTGTTGGAAAACGAAACCTTAGGTAAGAGTAACATGCTGGAGGCCGGAAATAAATTTAGATATCTATCGACAAGCAAGTAATTGTGACAGTTGTCATAAATCAAAAAATCATGCCGAAAAGTGGACTCCGTGACCAGCACCAATTAAAGCTAGGCAGAGAATCCATGTGGATTATTATGGTCTATTTTTCAGCAAACTATATGCACTGATTGTCGTTGATTTTTATTCTGTGTGGCCGGAGGCATTTTGTACGACCACCAAATGCAGATATGCCATAACAAGTTCTGAGGTAAGTATTTAGCCGCGAAGGTGTACCATTGGTTATAGTAACCAAAAATGGTCTGCATTTTGAAGCTGGGTCAATTAATTACTGGTTGAAACAAGTAGGTTGCAAACATTTCTTCACAGCTGCTAGACATCCATGTTCCAATGGAAAAGCAGAAAATTTTTTCAGAACTTTGAAAACTGCGATTATTTTTATTTCTGCTATATCATTCAGTAAATTGGAAAGAAATGTGGATACATTTTTACCGAAATACAGAAGTGCTGAGAATGCCATAAATAAGAAACAAAGAAGTCTACGATCAAAAATGAAGAGTTTACAGTCAGGAGAGGTTACATATTACGGTGAAAATAATTTGCGACCTTCTACTGAAAATCTATTAAAGAAAATGGCTAGGTCAATGGTACGTAGACTGGATGCTAGTAATCTTAGTATACATGATCGTCATGTGGACCAAATTTACTGCTAGGATTCAGGTGAGTCCATTTCAATTTCAAATGTTAATTCACAAATTGTCGACTTATTTCCAGAAATTTTGAATATTTCTCCCAGTGAGAAATTAGATCCAAATAAGATAAATCCTTATCAGAAACTCAGAATAAATGGAAGAAACCTAGACATTTACTTAGGCTGCAGCGGATGTGATGTTTGTATTGAGCAGTAATGGTATTGTTCACTTGTGTCTGCGCTTTGTGAGTTTCATAATACACGTTACCTTTACCTGTGTCTGCGTTTTCTTGATCGTTGGTTTATTTGTTTCGCTACATTATAATTGAAATTTGAATAAATGCTACACAGACTCTATGAAAACAGAAGGATACTATCGAAAGTGCAATACCTTGGTTACTCTTTTATTACACTCCTAATCTAACCCTTTACTTCCCAGTTTCGGAGATAGTTTAATCAACACTGTACACTCTGAAACTATGGGTTTTTGTATCAATTAAATGCAGATCATTGAAGAATTTTGCTAATTCTGTCAAATAAAGTTAATTACAAAATCGAAGCCATTTCTTAAGCCAATGAGACATCTGTCCGAAAAGTGGTGGGATACTAAAAATGTTATAACAACAAGTCTTAAATCATCTGGTATAATGGCGGCTGATAAGAAAATATAAGGTTTTTTAATATGTTTAACATCAAACATATTTGAGTGCTGTTAAAGTTTGTTATACCATTTCGACGTTCAAGGATGCATTGAACCCTGACCTTGAACACGTTTTAAGTTGTTAGGATTTTCGGCGTTTCACATTAGCCGTCTCAGTCACCAATTTACATATTTCTTAAAAACGAAGAACCTCAAAATCCGATGGCATTAAAGGCTGCACTCAATCGATTACGAGTTCTTTGTATTCAGAGTCACGTTGTTCATGGATATGTTGGCAATAAAATTGCCGTTTTTCCCTTACAAGTCAGTTTTGAATTCATTTGCTTTTACTTCCTAGGTCCTAGGCATTGAAGTCGACTACATTAATTCCGTTCAGTTTTCAAATCACACAGGTTTGTGGGTTATCAGCTATATTGTATACAGGTTATGCTTTTGTTAGAGGACAAGTGTTAGATGCTGCATGCATGAAAGATTTGTACCTTGGTTTAAAAGAAAACGGTCTTCATAAATATACGCATGTGCTCACTGGTATTAAATTCTTCATGTTGTAATTTTCAGGTTATATGGCGTCGTCAAGCTCTTTGGAGGCTGTTGCAGACATTGTATCCGACCTCAAGAAAGAGAACTCTGATATACTATACTGTAAGTATAGGTTATTGAACCAAGTTTATTCCACAGACTGCGACCCTGTTCTTGGTGATAATGGAAGACTCGTAAGTTTACTTGTAGTTGTTTTTGCTGAAACTTATTTTTCTGTTTACTGTTATTTCTGACGGAATGTTGTTTTCTCCCAATTGACATAATTATCCCAGTATGTCCCACCGGAATTGGTTCAGATATATCAAGAAAAAATACTCCCTTTATCAGACGTTCTTTTGCCAAATCAATTCGAAGCCGAGTAAGATTTATCTGTTTGGTTACTTTTTTATTACTGTATACCACCTGTATGCATGATCTATATTTTTAGAAATTGTTTCAACGGTATTTATGATCGAAAACTGCAGTACAGTCTGAGCAAAATACCCCAAGTATGTGGTTAAATTATTGAACACTGCACTCTATTAGCATTTTTTACAAATAGGCCTCTATGTTAACGAGTAAGCTGACACTAGGCTAAGGTAACTGGGGTATTGCGCTTTCACAGTCGGATTATGATTAAAACTATGCTGAGTTATTATCTGTTACAAAAAAAACAATCAAATCGTAATGTTGCGACTGAATTGAAGTAGTGTTTTCTTTTATTTAGTCAGAGAGTTTTATTTATTAGAGCTGTAATTAAGCAGCTAGCTAATAGATATCAGCCACTACAGAATGAAAGAAAATGATGGCTTAGTACTTTTACAAATTGTCGAAGTTGCTTTTGCTTAAATTTGAAACTAAAATCTCAGGATTGCAATTTTTCTGTTGGCTCTGTGCATTTTTAAAATGGTTATATTTTTCCTGTAAATCTACTGAGTCTTCATACATGATTTATAGCATATTTGCCAGCTCCTTTTCAAAGATAACCTCACTCGATGTTTTGGAAATTTTTTATATTAAAGATGTCAATAATCATTTACTTGTCTAATTTCATTTGTCCAAGCATTTTTCACCAATTTCATGGAGTTCGGTCAGCTTCCATCTAGTGTGGTTAGTGTGTAGATTGGACATTTTTTAAATGTTTATTTCACTCCGCAACTATCAATAATTCACTAAAATATTGGGAAGTTGTTCAGTTCATCTAGTCAGTTCACGATCAGATTACTCATACTATAGATTTAATGGTATTAATAGTGTATAGTTGAAATATTTGGTTCTCAGCCAATAGGTCACAAGTCTAATCATATGGTTGGTATTACTAGGTTTTACTTAAAACATGGTTTTAAGCTAGCTTCATAGACACATGCTTTATAAATAAGTTGCATCAATTTATATTACTTTAATGAGGTCACTCAAATGTCCAATCGGGTTAGATTAGTCAAGATCCTAACCTTTTAAAAATATAATCCTTCAGTTAATAAATCAATATGATGTTTTTTTGAATCCTACTTTGCATTATACAGTGATTTATAATGCTCAGTTGACGCATTTTATTTCTTACTATGTTACATCAGAACACTTAGTGGTATACGGATCACAGATGAACAGTCCGCTTTAAATTGTATCAACTACCTACACCAGAAATACCATATCCCAACTGTAATTATTACAAGTACTAATATGGCTTTGTCACCAGTGATGTGCGGTTATGGAAGTCGTCTAACTAGCTCAGTTAATAATAATGTCGGTAATCTATCACATCAGATGAACAGATTACTTATTAACGAGAATTCAGGTAATTGGTTATTTCTTAGAAATATTGACCTCTTGAATGCCATGTGCTTACGTATTTTGCAATTCGACAAGTATATTTTTACGTTGATTAATTCAGCTGATTGCTAAGTTAGTAGTATCGTTAAGTTTCATTTTGCTTGTTGCTTTTAAAGCCTATGATGAACTGTCGTCTCAACTAGAAACGCAAGTTTTTTTTCAAAGGTGACACATTTTTATTTTTGTTAAAGTTTACCATGGATGTTCTCAAATCTCATCTCTGGTCTCTATGCCTTTCCATTAGTACTTACTCTGTTACTACCTCCCCTACTCTGGGATTTGGTCCGACAATTTACTCTTTATCTGCTAATTGAGGCATGGCAACTTGAACTGATGTACGCATGTACCAAGTTCTATGTTGTAACTGACTGACTGACTGACCATGGATGTACTACTCAAAATAACACTTTACTTGTCCGACTTTCTAAGACTTCATTTCCTCCCGGTTTATTCACTTCCATAATATGTAGATGATATATTTCTGTTAGGTAAGGAACGCTATCAATGTTCAATCTTGTGTTCGCCTTAAGCAATGTGTTTCTCCTTTAAGTATGAAATCTTACTACAGAACTAGTCTTTATCAATGCATGAACTAATGTTAGATGATGAAGTAGCTAATCGCGTCGACCAATTTACTTGTTCTGAAAGTTTCATCAATCTTGGTACGTTCATGTCTGGCAAAATTTTAGCATAAATTCAGAAAGCTTACTTGGGTTTGACCAATTTACTTTACCTGTGGCTTAGACGAGATATCTGTCTGTCAACCAAATGACGAGTATCCAGTATACTGCACAGGCATTTACTCTGTTTCTCTATAATTGCTTGAAAAAGTGGCTTTTAAAGTACACGATATAACATAAATTACTGCTGTTCGATCATAGACGCCTTAGAAATGTTTTTCATAGTGAACACAGTACTATGTTGACATGTTTTTAGAACTCAATTACAACAACATATCTTGCTTACAGAAAATGGGAATAACTTCATAATTGTCTAATGTCAAGAGAAGAAACCTATGGTGCATAAACACGTTATTTTACTAAGTGGCATCTTAAAGATTTTGAAATTGATGTTTAAATTATGATGCGTATCGGATGTCATTGGACTACTGCTATTTTTTCTAAACTTGTTTCCTTTCGGCTCACACTAGTAATTTTTGATATTTACTTGTGTTTGTTCGTGCATTGTTCACCTTGCATATGCAAGTTTTTACCTATTGATGATCAAAATAAGGTAATGAAGGCTATGAAGTATTAAATGTTGAAGCGAACGGTTGTTTTTAGAAGCCTCGTCTTTGGGCTATCAATATTGTAGCCCCTAAAATACTTTCGTATGACAGAGAGAAGAGTTTCCTCTCCCTTTCAAAATGCACTCATATGACCACATCCCATAGCCTTTGTAAGGGAAGTTGTATCTACTGGCTTGTAACACGTGTTGCCAAGTGCAAAGGTGAGCGAGTGTCTAATACGTAAACGAGATCAGTGGACACAAAATGTTCATCCTGATTTCAAACCAATGGTGTACATGAGTTTCATAATTCTAAAGAAATAAAAACAGTATAAATCGATTTTGGTCACCGGCTGTCACTGAACTGTATCTCCTGAAGATATTCCACTACCCTATGTATTGATCCTAGGGTCAAAAACCTTGGGAAGTGGCTTCCAATGACGTTAGTGCTCTCCGATGGCTCATGAGTTCGATGACAAACATGAAAACCTACGTCAGAAAATCGTGAAATGCTTCTGCAAAAACCAAGAAACCTGGTGGTCTTGGCGTACCAAACAGTTGGAAGCAGCTAATGTTTCTAATAATTCCTTGAAGCTTTTTGAAATTGTCCGAGTCACTGGTAAAAGAAGCCTGATGTCAATGAAATAATCTTTAATTGCGATGGTATTTCAATAACCAGCGCCCATGATCGTCGTAGACATCGGAGTTTTTTGTCAGTTCAGCTGATCTCTTGCCTCAACATCATATTGTTTTACTATCCATGGCTAGTGATGACTAATCTATCCAATGGTAGAAGGTGAAAGTCCCCAAGAAACTATAACTTCTGAATGGTACCAAATCACCACACCCAAACGACTTATCACCTTTTTTTTAGAGATGGTAGCGAACTCCTGGTCACAGAAATGTGAAGGTTGTTTTTAAAGGCCTGGGAAATTTAAACTGTTCTATGATATCTAAATAAATATATCATCGTCCTCATCTTTAGAAAGGGTTCACATAACCAATGTAACAAATAACGGGGATAAATCCACTTGGTTGCAAACTATTGGCTTTCATCATACTTCACACATCGCCCAAAACGCGTTAATGACTGATTCGCTTGTAGAAGACCGGTTTTAACTAGGTCGTGGATTAATTAATCACATTTACATCCTCCACCAAATGTTGGAACACTATCACACGCATTACAGGCTAACATTTGTTGTTTTTTTAACATAAGGACCACCCTTGACTCGTTGGACATGATTGTGCTTTAGAGGTGTTTGTTTGAAAAAAAGTGTGTCTTAAAGGCTCTGTACACAAACACCTCAGTCACAGCGAGGGTATACAATCACCTTTCCCGCTGCCACAATCCAGCAGTCGGATTGATCAGGTTTGCCAAAGCTCACCATTTCTCTTGAATTTTTTTCATCGACGATATTCTAAAAACTGCTCTGAAGAAATTGCATGTTGGTGGTATAGAGTTGTTATCTGTAGAAGGACTTTTCGATCTTGAGTGTGTGTGATTTTACTGTGTGATATCACACAAGCCATTCAAATCGCACTTAATCACTTGCCAATTAGTATCCACAAGTACGGCATATAATTTTCACATTTCAAGTACAAAGTACTTCTGTAAGATAGACAGGAGTCTATGCTTGCTCTCACTCTTTTCCGTAAACTGCAATGATGACTACTCTGTTTACGTCACCATCTTGAAATACTAACTTCTGTGGCTTGATAATATCTTGCGAATATCATCTCAGCGACTTCCATATCGTCCATTATTTGCTTACGATGATACTAGTTGGTAAAAGCGAATAGGTGGTCAGTTTATAGCATAGCTTTGTTGAATTAAAAAAAAGCTATATGGAACTGTCATCTGTCGGTCCATCATAAATCCATAATTATAGTAGTAAACATTGATCTAAGTAGGCCATAAATAAATATTATAAGTGAATTTAATGCTGTTTGTTATGTTGCGTATCAAAGGAAGCACTCGATAGGGTCGATAGGAGAACATTATGAAGCCTTCTACGACATTATGGCGTACGCGAAAAAGTAGGCAATATCATACGGAATTCATATGACGGACTACACTGTAAAATCTTGCATGGAGGTCAGCTCATGGGTTCATTCGAAGTGAAGACCAGTGTCAGACAAGGCTGCTTACTCTCGCCCTTCCTCTTTCTCCTAGTGGTTGACTGGATTATGAAAACCACATCTCATGGACGGCATGGAATAAAATGGATAACATTAATGCACCTTGACAATTTAGACTTCGCATATGACCTATCCCTCCTATTTCACACATGGCAAAATGGTGTAGGTGAAGGAGGATTGCGTAACAGCAGTCTCGGCAGCCATCAGTAGGCCTCAACATACACAAAGAGAAAAGCAAGACCCTTAGATACAAAACAACGAGCACCAACCCAATTACAGTTGACAGAGAATCTGTAGAAGATATTAAAACGTTTACATACCTAGGCAGAGTCATGGATAATGAAGAAGAGTCTGATGTAGAATTGAAGGCGCAGATTGGAAGAACAAGAACAGCATTTCTGCAATTGAAAAACATCTCAAACTCAAACCAACTGTCAGTCCAAATTTTCAACATAAATGTGAAAACAGTTCTATTATATGGAGCTGAAACTTGGAGAAATACGAGAAGCATCATAAGATACTCCGGATCCTTTGAATGATCACGATCATCAACAACCTACTGTGGCAGACAGCAAACCGCTACTATATTAGTCATCACGCATCGAGGTAGACAGTGGTTAGACATACGCAATATATGTCCCAGCCACCTAAGTCGACAAAGATTCACTACCTCATCGATTGATTTACCACCTTTACCTATTACCCGGCGTCTAACTTCGTTATTGTTTACTCGATGATCCCAGCTAACGCAAACTATATTTTGAAGACATTGATGGTCAAATACCAATAACCTAAGAATGTCGTCTATCCTTGATAGCCACGTCTCACATTCATACAGTAATACAGAGTGAACTGTTGTGCAGAATACTGTTCCTTCTGTTGAGAGATAAATATCCCGCCTATGCAGTATGTGATGTAAGTTGGCAAAAGCCAAACGAACTTTTTGAATTTTTCCCGGCATTTCGTCAGAAACCAACCCATCAAACTTTCAAGATAAGTGAGGTGTTCGACGTGCTCAACTACTTCACTCCTTATCTTTAGCTCAAGTGTTGACGGAGACCAGTCCTGAAGCAACAGTTTTCATTTAGTGGAGGGGGGAACGCATTCTGAATATGCTTGTATTGTTACTAATTACTGTTAAAAGATTCTGCACTTTATCAGCGTCTTTGTCAAATAGGACTATGTCATCTGTATGTTCTAAATCGATAAGTAGATCTCCTGGTAGGGCATCCTTGACGGACACTTTTCTAGTTTAAATACACATTTAAATTGATGTTATTGTAAGATATTGAATTAGGCATCGAGAATAACTTCATGTAAATGTTCCAAAATGAATATCATCAAGAGGGTATATTCACCTTTTTTATTAGTAAATCGAATAGAGGATTTTCATTAAGAAATTTGTATAGATTGTTAACTATAACTTTCAACTTTTAACCATTAAGCTGTAGGGTAAAACTAACCTGTCTCACTACGGTCTATGACGTACTCATTAGTAGGGTAAAACTAACCTGTCTCACGACGGTCTATGACGTACTCATTATACTTTTCGAATCATATCTTCGCCCCCTAATTTTCTGCATTACTGCTAATACTTCTACTATCGCTATCACTCTTGAATTTGAACTGACAGTTGCATCTCTGTGCTGATGTGGTATGGCAACCTGAACTGATGTACTTACGTACGAAGTTCTGCATTGTATCTGTCTGTCTGTCTATTAAGCTGTAGGTTTAAACTAGACTCCATGTACATTAGTTCAGGTAACCAGTTAAAATGAACCCTTAGCTTTTAGTTTGAAATCAAATTCGACAAATGTGTACTTGATAAATATGTAAAGTGATTGTTAATGTAAAGTCTACCTAGTATTCACCTTTAATCACATGTCTTTTATATGTGATAACAGATGGAGAAAAGCTCATAAATATTGTTAATTGAGAATTATATTATTATCTCAGATTAATGGAAGTTGACAAAATTGAACATTTATACTTCTGTAGATACTTGGTTTGATCGTACATCTAGATATGAGGAGTTAGAAGTATAAAGCGAATGATATACCTTCTTATTGTATGTCACTGTCTATTTGTTTTTTATTTTGATATCACCAATTGGTGTGAACCAGACAACTATTTCGTCCTAACATGGAACTCTACAGTAGTGCACCCGACCGTAGCTGCTACCTTGCCGTGGTGGTCGGGCTTGCCTATCGTGATGACCCAACCGAGCTATACTGGCTGGAACATATGTTCCTGTAGGTTCTACCATGCCAGGCAGGTCGATTGGAGAACGATGAGACTAAAAGCAGCTACTCAAGGTCTGAGGGCGAAGTCGTACTGCTGACTGCAGAGGGGTGTGACAGCAGTAAGGTGTTTCCTTCGGACAACCAGCATCTGCAGCGATGCTGCCTTCTCACAAGGAAGGAAGGGTTAGAGAAGGTCGGCCCTAAAAATGTCACACCTCACCCTACCTCACGGATTTCCGTCTCCGGCGGTAAGGGTGCCCACTAAGGGCTTTTAAGTGCGGAGCTAATACTCGAAAAACTTTTCATAAAATGGCCGTGCGTGACAGGCCTCAAGCAGTTATCCCTTGGGCTCTGCGATCACGCTCTCAGGTCTCTAAGACCAACATTAATCTATCTTATTTTTCAGGTTCGTCAAGAAACACCCTTCCATGGTGTGGGCAGCCAGGAAGTGAAAACCGCCCTCATACCTCTTACAGCACACGAGATCATCTTGTTCGAAGCCAAATCCCACCTTCAACTCTTAATAACTCTCTTATCACCATGCCTAATCCTTCTAAGATAATTTTATCACCTCGCGTCTCTAATGCTATTGATTTGAGTTCACGAAACATTATCCCTGGTCTCCTAAAACCGCGCACTAAGTTGTATATTGGAGCTTTCAACGTTCGAACGTTATGTCAAATGGGACAACAGGCATCCTTAGCCATGACTCTAGAATCCCGCTCCGTCGATATCTGTTGCATCTCTGAAACGCGTATACAGGATCCAAGCACAGTCATTCGCTTGACTTCACCTTGTGAAAATAAGGAACCGGCTCAGTTCACTCTTCGTGTTTCCGGGGACCCCACCGCTACCACTCGAGGCCTTGCTGGTGTAGGTATAGCACTAAGTTTAAAAGCTGAACAGGCTCTCCTCGACTGGATTCCAATAGACAGTCGATTGTGCGCTGTCCGTCTAAATGGAACGGTAAGGACTCGTAAAGATAGGGACACACGCCGTTGTCTCTTTGTTGTCTCTGCCTATGCTCCCACTGATTGCAGCTCAGATGAAATGAAAGATGAATTTTACAGGAAGCTTTATGACCTTCTATGTAAAGCTAAGCGCACTGATGTAGTAATAGTGGCAGGTGATTTTAATGTCCAAGTAGGTAGACTAGAGGAAACCGAAAGGCACCTAGGTGGATCATATGGTGTTGAGGCTCAACGAACAGACAATGGCGACCGGTTACTACAACTTTGTTCAGACAAGCGTTTATTTCTCGCAAGCACCAACTTTAAGCATAAGGAAAGATATCGGTTGACATGGCGGCCTCCGAAATCAACCCAACGCTGGACTCAAATAGACCACATTGCTATTAGCCATCGTTGGAGAGGCTCGATAGAAGACTGCCGCTCGTTTTGGAGCACATGTTTAGACTCAGATCATGCCTTAGTGCGAGCGCGTATTAGTCTGCGACTCACTGGACGTAAAAGATCCACTACAAGGATCCCCCACAGAGTTCAATTTAATGATGAAAAAGTCAAGAATACATTCCAGGAACAACTAAAAAACCAATTAGTAAACGGCGTAAACTGTTCTCAACCTGAGCTAGCCTGGAATGATATCCAAAAAGCTGTCAAAAGAGCAGTAATATCTACTAATAAACTAGACCTAAAGGTTAGGAAAACTCAGTGGATTTCAGCTGCATCTACTGAACTGATAGATGCTCGGCAACACATCCCGTCTGGTTCTGAACATGATGAGCAACGTAGGCAACTTAGACACAAACTAATCAAAAGCTTACGCAATGATCGTGAGCAGTGGTGGGTGGCGAAAGCTAAAGAGATGGAAAAGGCAGCGGCAATAGGTAACAGTAGGCAACTGTTCAGACTTATCAAGGAAACGGGTATCAGGAACCCAACTGTAAGTGAAACTATCTCCGAAAAAGATGGCTCCATTATTCACTGTCAATCCAGAAGATTAGACCGATGGGCAGAACACTTTAGGGAACAGTTCAACTGGCCCACGGCGTCATCCCTGCTGCCCACCATCCCCAAACAATCTGAATGGCAAATTAACATTGGTCCCCCAAGTCTCAGTGAAGTTGTGAAGGCTATTGGAAACTTAAAGCGAGGGAGAGCGGCAGGACCAGATGGATTGACCCCTGAGATATTTAAGGAAGGTGGTCCAGTTTTAGCAGCGAGATTAACTGAGATCTTGGCTAGAATTTGGGAACTAGACGTAATCCCATCTGACTGATCTCGAACACTAACCATTCCGGTCTTTAAGAAAGGACAGAAGTCCTCGTGTGACAATTACCGAGGAATCAGTTTAACGAATATAGTGTCTAAAATACTAGCTTCAATAATACTTCGACGTTTAACTAAAGCTCGTGAAGAGCAAACTCGAGAAAACCAAGGTGGCTTCAGACCCGGACGTGGTTGTATAGACCAAATATTCACACTTAGGCAGGTTCTGGAACATAGGCACACTTTCAGATGCCCAACAATAGCTGTATTCCTTGACCTTAAGGCGGCGTTTGACTCTATTGATCGTAAGGTTATGTGGCAATGTCTGTCATTGAAAGGTGTACCGGAGAAGTACATTAACCTTATACAAGCTCTCTACTCGAACACCACATGTCGTGTTAGAGCTTATGGCAGATTGTCTTCGGAATTGACCACTTCTAGTGGTGTTCGTCAGGGTTGTCCGCTATCTCCATTTTTATTTAATTTTATCATTGACATACTTTTAGAGTTAACATTGTCATCGTCTGATTTCCCTGGGGTTGACCTCTTTCCAGGAGATAAACTTACTGACTTAGAATATGCCGATGATATAGTTCTACTGAGTGAAGATGCTGATAAAATGCAGGATTTTTTGACCACCTTAAACATGAATGTAAGCATGTTTGGGATGCGATTCTCCCCATCCAAATGTAAAATGTTACTTCAGGACTGGCTTAATTCGGCACCAAAGTTAGTGATAGGGCGTGAAACTATTGAATGCGTTAACCGCTTTACTTATCTAGGGAGCCTCATCAGTCCTAACGGTCTGGTGTCCGATGAAATCTCGGCCCGTATACATAAGGCCCGATCGGCTTTTGCCAACCTGCGTCACTTGTGGCGTAGGCGAGACATTTGTTTAATGACAAAAGGACGCGTTTATTGTGCAGCAGTCAGATGCGTTTTACTTTATGGATGTGAAACATGGCCTTTAAGAGTAGAGGATATTGGTAGGATCCTAGTATTCGATCATAGATGCTCGTGTTTGCTGGGACAACCGAGTAAGCAATGCATGGGTTAGGAATAGAGTACTAGGGAAATACGGTAAGTCTATTGATGAAGTAGTGAATCTTCACCGGCTGAGGTGGTTAGGACATGTGTTGCGTATGCCTGACCACCGTCTACCTCGACGAGCAATGTTGTCTGGTGTAGGAGTAGTCTGGAAGAAAGGTAGGGGTGGCCAAACGAAAACATGTCACCAATCCATGAAGTCATTGACAATTGGGCTGAGCCATGTTAATAGATGTAGACTACCTGGTTGGGGCCCACACGATGATCGTAACAAATGGTTAGAGACTTTAGGTGATATGGCTCAAAATCGATTGCAATGGCGCAGGTGCATCCACTCCTTGTCTTCCTCCAAATTCTAGTTTTTGAGGTCCTCATAATTTTCTCTTTACTGAATCACTTTTTTTGTTTCAAATCTTATCTTTGATCTCTATGCCTTTCTATTAGTACTTACTCTGTTACTACCTCCCATACTCTGGAATTTGGTCCGACAATTTAATCTTTATCTGCTAATTGAGGCATGGCAACTTGAACTGATGTACGCATGTACAAAGTTCTATGTTGTAACTGACTGACTGACTGACAGTAGTGCACATCCACGACTGTATATGGAATCGAACTCAGGACCCTTAGGCTCCGCAGGAAACGTTTTACCATTCGACCACTGAGTCGGCTCACAAAAGTTGATATTTTTAATCCAATCAATTCGCGATACATTTACACGACCTCATCTATTACCATCGTTAAGTAACTGCCTCACACCCATTATGGTGTTGATGTTAGTTAGGCTTGGGAATTACTCCTAAGTAATATACTTTCCTCTGAGATCTTACGTTTTTATCTTTTATCTATTTAGTTTCTAGAAATGATGTTATATTGTCGTCATTCGGAGACTTTTATTGTTTTTTTTCCTCTATCAACTATTGTAGAATATGATCGAATACGTTTCAAAATTCCACTTGTTAATTATAATTTTATTGGAACTGGTGATTTATTCGCTGCATTAACATTGGCACGGTTAGAAAGTAAAATTGAAAATGAAAATGGAGAACGATTACCTAAATATTCATTTAAAGTAATATGATGCATACATTGAATTGTTTCAATTATAGTTACTAAACTACTAAAACTAGAAACATTTAAGTTGGATTGTGACTTGCAAGTGAAATTCACAACGCGCATTTCTCGTCCTATTTGGGATAAGTCGGCTGGATGTACTTGCATGCCAGTGTTGATGTTCACAGTATGATTCGAACTCATTCCGTTTCATGTCAAACGCCACCGCGTTCATCACTAGACTACTGAGTCCAGACAGTCACACTTGTGAAACAGACGAATTGGTAGTAGGATGAATTTGTATATTCCCATTGATTTGTAATAGACTGAGTTCGAATCCCACTGTGAATATCAACATTCGGATGCAGGTACATCCAGCTGACAAATTTCGAATGAGACGAAATGCGCGTCCTGGATTCAACTTGCCAGTCACAATCCAACTTAAATAATACTTGTGAATTATCACTATATCGAGGCGATCCGCTCAGAATGCGCATATAACAACATCGACTGACCAGCTTTAGTCTATAGCAAATCAATGAGAATATACAAATTCATCCTACTACTAAAACTAGAATTGACGGAAACTATGTAATGCATCAAGTATATCAAAGTAATTAATTATCAGGGATTCTTGTTGTAAAGTTGATATCAATCAAACTAATTTGTGATGTTAATTCTGAATATTGTTTTATATCATTAACTGATTATCAGTTGAAAACAAAGTAGTATTACATAGGTAGTTAGTTTTAACTAGAGACTATTCAATATTGAAAGTCTAAACTCTTATGATGAATTTCTGGTTCGTGTATGAACTCCATTTAAACTATTACTGGTCGAGTGATAGCTAATGATGAAGTGTCATCAAACTGGTTAACGTTCAGTGGTTTACCTTTGAGTTGGCTGTTATTCATTTTATCTGTTGTCGTCGTTAATATCCTTTTAAATATTTTACTTTCCTCATCTAACTTTTCAGGAATTGGTTTTTTAACTGAGGTAGGGGACTTGGTTGTTAGTTTAAAATATGCTCATAATATAGTCGGATATCGATGAAGGCGGTAATAGTTTGTAGTTTTCTGGACATCTTGAGTAGATGCATCTTTGAAATTCATTTTTCCATTTCTAAGTATAAAGTGCTAATTTACACTGGTCTGCATTGTCATCTACACTGATATCATAAATTGAAGTTGCTGTGTACATTGACTATATGATTTATCTTGGAAGTTTCGTTAGCCCTGGTGGGTGGGTGTTTGGCGGAATTCTGACATGGATTCAGAAAAGTCGTCTGGTCTTTGTCAACTTGCTTCACCTGTGGCATTGATAATATGTATGTCTGCTGATCGGATAACCAGTACATACTGCTTAGAAGTCCGTTATATCATAACTTATGGTTATTAAACATGGGCTGCAGGTCTTTGATCGAAGGTGCTTCGAGGAATCGCCTGCGTATCCTGGATCAACCGACTAAACAATAATGAGATTAAGCTCAGAGTACTGCGCACATCGGTTGGTGATATTGTGGTTTTTCGTCGACAGTGGTGGTTTTGATACATATTACGTATACCTAACCGTCACCTAGTCCAGCTTATGTTGTTTGGCAACGTAATAATAGGAAAGTAGGGTTTCCTGAACCAAAACATAATATCAGTCTACGAATTGGTTGACTGTCGATCTTAACCATGTCGGTTTATGCTGAATATATGGCTATAAGGTATGTGCAATAATAGCAATCAGCAGTTTCAGACATGAACGTGTGAAATGGGTCGCAGCGGCACATGTGTATTCACCCTTCATCTTGTTTTAGATTCTAAGTTCCATTATTTCTTCATACTAACTTTTACAGTCCTTGTCGAACTGTAATCTGGTATTAATCTATCGTATACAGCTATGTCATAAACAGATCACTTCTTTTCCCGCCTAGTTCCAGCGTTTGCAATTTATACACAATAATAAAACTCATGGAATGGTATTATAAGATATAACCAGTTCACTAAACCCTGTGTTCCTAGGTGATGACACGAAATGAACACATTCCTGAACCTCACAATTAGTAACATAATATGATAGTGTGATTTTATAATCAATGCATGCCCAACCAAACTGAAAATGAGTTCTCCACAGAGTTTACACGATTCGGTGAATCATAACGTAAACTATTAGTTTAGAAGCGACTAAAAGTAGGCTTTTACCCCAGTAATTGTTGCATACATTCTATATTCCCTTTTCTAAATAGGTAAACAACCGAGTAAGCAATGCATGGTTTAGGAGTAGAGTACTGGGTAAATATGGTAAGTCTATTGATGAAGTAGTCAATCTTCACCAGCTGAGGTGGTTAGGACATGTGTTACGTATGCCTGACCACCGTCTACCTCGATGAGCAATGTTGTCTGTCGTAGGAGTAGGCTGGAAGAAAGGTAGGGGTGGCCAAACGAAAACATGTCACCAATCCATGAAGTCATTGACAATTGGACTGAACCATGTTAATGGATGCAGACTACCTGGTTGGGGCCCACGTGATGATCGTAATAAATGTTAACAGACTTTAGGTGATATGGCTTAAAATCGTTTGGAATGGCGCAGGTGCATCCACTCCTTGTCTTCCTCCAAATTCTAGTTTTTGAGGTCCTCATAATTTTCTCTTTACTGAATCACTTTTTTTGTTTCAAATCTTATCTTTGATCTCTATGCCTTTCTATTAGTACTTACTCTATTACTACCTCCCATACTCTGGAATTTGGTCCGACAATTTAATCTCTATCTGCTAATTGAGGTATGGCAACTTGAACTGATGTATGCATGTACCGAGTTCTACTTTGTAACTGACTGACTGACTGTCTGAAACAATATCACATAGGGAAACTACTCATGACATTTTTCTCTTTTAAATTTGCATCTTTTTTTTCTTTTCTAGGATGCCTTACAATCAGTTCTTAGTACAATGCAAGCTGTTATCCTAAGAACATTAAAAATGTCTGAAAATGGTTAGTTTCTCTAATTCTATCTACTTTGTGTTTATTAATCAAAATGTATAGTTCAAATGAAGGTGTTATACTTTCTAACGGCAACATATTCACTCAGTGCATCCTTTAAAGAAACAACTGATCTTATTGGTCTTATTGAAAGAATCCTACTTCATAAAGTTTAACAGATCCTATTCATGTTTATAGTTAGTAAATAAGCATGAATTTGACTTTGGAAATTGTTGAAATATTTACTAGGAGAAAAAAAGAAAATCAGAGAATTTTTGAAATTTTAAAACTGGTCACTTATCATTTAAGTTGGATTATGATTGGTTAAGGGAATCCAGGATGCGCGTTTCTCATTCTATTTAGGACTCGTCGGCTTGATGTACTTACATCCGAATGTTGATGTCCACAGTGATCACTTATCAGTTAGCTAATCTAATTCATCAGTCAACTAACCACAAGATAAACATCGGCAAGTTAAAGTAACTAACCGGAAAAGAAAAAATTCAAAATAATCATGCAAAGAACATTCTTGTCAACAAAAAAATACAGTTGATCAATTGTGGAAGAAAATCTAATCACTAACTTCTTTTTTAACTACTTACTAATAATATCTAAATTGTCAATGAATACTTCACTATTAGGTCATCCATTTCGTGAAACAGAATATTTTCTTTTTGTATTAGTCCACTATACATTCTGAATTTACACTTCATCTACTCTAAGGTCCAATTATCCAAGGGGAACAACTATTAATCATGAGATGTTAACTAACAGATATAGGCTCATAGTTTAGTACTTGAAAGTTGCTGTAATTCAGTAGTTAAAACTTTTAACTTTCAGTTACCAACCCCACTTTACTTACTTTACTAGACATTGCGCTGAGAATGTTACTTAAAACGAAATATGCATATTTGTACTTTAGTAAAAGAGTTAATAATAATAGCGAATTAGATAAATGTGACATTGGTTACTACTCATTAATCAATTGGTCTACAAATGTATCTACTTGTCAGAGGATCTACACTAATGGAGTATTCAATCTTTCTCTAGTAATAAGCTCGATAAACGATGCACATGAACAATTATCATCTCATAGATACTGATGAACTAATCGATCTGAAAACGTGATCACACATAACTTTAACAAACACAACAGCTTGATTACAATTGGGGGTTGTGGAGATGGTTAGCTGTTAATTCTGATATGACGAATCGTTCTGAATCAGACAACCATTGATCACCTGGAAGCAGTGGACAGCTCTTTTGTCCTAGTATGGGACTCTTCAGCAGTGCGCATTCACGACCCCGTTGAGGAGCCGGCTCAGTGGTCCAATGGTAAAGCGCTCGTCGCGGAGCCATAGGGTCTTGGGTTCGATCCTCAATGGGGTCGTGAATGCACACTTCTGAAGAGTCCCATACTAGGTAGAAACAGCTGTCCACTGCTTCCAGGTGATCAATGGTTGTCTGATTCAGAACGATTCGTCATATCAGAATTAACAACAGCTTGAATTTGAGTTACACACATATCTTTCTTGTAAATGGCTTCTTTTTTTGTAGTACTATTCCTGTCACCTATACTAGACAAAGAAGAATGTAGTATTTACTGAATTGATCTTTATTATATACCATTCTTCTTATTAAAGGGATATAATGATGTTCTGTAACTGCAGTCAGTGTATTTTTGTGATTATTAGATGATGAACGTGGTAGATTGGATTCAAATAATCTATTCGAAATTATAGATGATCAAGTAGTGATGTGTACTCGAGGCTTCATGCATTGAATCATCATCTACTCTCTCAACTTTCCTTATTCTACCCAATTCCCAACATATTGTAATTGTTATTCTAATACAATCTATCAATCAGTAATATACAATGGTTATCAATAGGCAAAGTCTGTGTATACATTTTCAGATAGATTAGAATAGTTTAGAATAAGCTTGTGTCAACATTGGGATGTAGGCACATCCAGCCGATGAGTCCCAAATAGAACGAAACGTGCGTCCTAGAATCCGCTTACCAGTAAAAATTCACCTTAAAGATTCATGTATTGTTTTTGAACTTTGCACTTTGTCTGAATTCAATTCAGTAGAACAACCTTTGATTACGTAATCTAATGGTTGAAAGTCGATTGCATTAATCACTATTTCATAATTTAATTCTTATTGCTTAAATCAATTGTCATTTAAGTTGAATTGTGACTGGCGAGTGGAATCCAGGACGCGCGTTTCGTCCTATTTGGAACTCGTCAACTGAATGTACCTGCATGCCAATGTTGATGTTCACAGTATGATTTGAACTCATTCCGTTTCATGTCAAACGCTACCGCGTTCACCACTAGACTACTGAGTCCAGACAGTCAGAATTGTATTTCATAAATGATTTTTAACAAGCCTACCTTCTTATCTTTATCTTACAAAGTTTACTTAAGTATAAATGAGTATGTGGTCTTTGTCTCCTTTCGTTTTTTCTTACTTTAGATGCATTGAATATTTCAAATGTTGCACGTATTGAATTGAAAATAATACAAAGTATTGATGATATACGCAATCCAATAGTAGGTGATTATGTTGAAGAAATGTAATGTTGTTATTGATATAAAAAACCAACAACAGAGATTACATCATTGAAATTCTTTCTTTTCTTCTTTAGGTAATACTCAACTGTCAATTGTTAAGATGTTCCGATTTGATATTCTGTGTATAATTTGTTAATGTTTTAATGACACAATAGGAAACTGTAGTCTGTTGATGAAAACACTTAAGTTACAATCTATATATTTTTAGTTTAATTTGAATTATGACTGGCAAGTGGAATCCATGACGCGCGTTTCGTCCGATTTGGTACTCATCAGCTGGATGTACCTGCATCCCAATGTTGATGTTCACAGTGGGATTCGAACTGAGTCCGTTTCGTGTCCAACGCCACCGCGTACACCATTAGACTACTGAGTCCAGACAGTCATGTTTGTGACTGACCACCTTCAGCCTATAACAAATCAATGGGAATATACAAATT
This sequence comes from Schistosoma japonicum, assembly GCA_025215515.1. NCBI lineage: Eukaryota > Metazoa > Platyhelminthes > Trematoda > Strigeidida > Schistosomatidae > Schistosoma > Schistosoma japonicum. Next base: position 3,882,060 of record CM046065.1, read on the forward strand.
CATTCTACTACTAATTCGCCCATTGCACAAACGTGACTGTCTGGACTCAGTAGTCTAGTGGTGTACGCGGTGGCGTTTGACACGAAACGGACTGAGTTCGAATCCCATTGTGAACATCCACATTGGCATGCAGGTGCATACAGCCGATGAGTACCAAATAGGACAAAACGCGCGTCCTGGATTCCACCTGCCAATCATAATCCAAATTAAATGATACTTGTGAATATTCGCTATATCGAGGCAATCTGCTCAGGATGCACATATAGCAACAGTGACTGACCAGCTTCAGTCTATAACAAATCAATGGAAATATACAAATTCATCCTACTATATATTTTTAGGTTTCTATTCTCTACTTACTTCAGTCTAAGTAGGTAACAAAGTATCATTACAGTTGAACATCGAGTTTCCTACATTTGTATTTGATAAATAAGTTATCCACTTGAAGTACTCAATTGCTCAATATGTTTTTAAGCATCAATTAGCATTTTGTATATAAAAACGTTTGTATCACTCTAATATTCCGTATATTAACCTGAACACTGACGTTGTTTGAATGTAAATAAACAGAACGGAGATTGAATCAGGTTTAAAAAAAAAACCATCATCGAGAAAAGTAGTTTGACCAACACTGATATGATTGATTAAGTATTAATTAAGTTGGTTAGTGGCTGGCAAGTGTAATCTAAGAAGCGCATTTCGTCTTATTTATGACTCATCAGCTAGATGTACTTACATTTCAGTGTTGGTTATGCTTGTGAACTACCATTGTATTGAAGAAATCCGCTTAAGATTCACATATAACAACATAGATTGATCAACTTCAGTCTATAAGAAATTAACTGAAGGATACAAAGTCAAACGTCAGATACAACGTAGAACTTAGTACATGCGTACATCAGTTCAAGTTGCGATGCCTCAAGCTGACAGAGATTAAATTGTCGGACCGAATTCCAGAGTAGGGGAGGTAGTAACAGAGTTAGTACTAATGGAATGGCATAGAGATCAAAGATGAGATTTGAAACAAAAAAGTGATTCAGTAAAGAAAAAATTATGTGAAGCTCAAAAACTAGAATTCGGAGGAAGATAAGGAATGGAAGCACCTGCACCATTGCAATCGATTTTGAGCCATATCACCTAAAGTCTCTAACCATTTGTTATGATCATCGTGTGGGCCCTAACCATGTAGTCTGCATCCATTAACATGGCTCAGTCCAATTGTCAATGACTTCATGGATTGGTGACATGTTTTCGTTTGGCTTCCCCTAGCTTTCTTCCAGCCTACTCCTACGACAGACAACATTGCTCATCGAGGTAGACGGTGGTCAGGCATACGCAACACATGTCCTAACCACCTCAGCTGGTGAAGATTCACTACTTCATCAATAGACTTATCATATTTACCCAGTACTCTATTCCTAACCCATGCATTGCTTACTAGGTGGTCCCAGCAAACACGAGCAATGTTTCGGAGACATCTATGATCAAATACTAGAAGCCTACGAATATCCTCTATTCTAAAAAGCCATGTTTCACATCCATAAAGTAAAACGGAACTGACTGCTTCTGGGGGATACAAATAGTCATAAATAGTATGATTAATATCGGTTGTGACATCAAATGCTTCTCTTAAGTAACATAGATTAGTTATCTACCCATAGTTAACATCCTTTAATATGTTTATGTCAATTATTAAAAATTTTTCGTCTTATCTTGTCGTTTCATATCATCACGAATCACATATATACCCATAAATGTACTTTCTTTATGCACAGCTTATTAACTAATTGATTGTGATATTTTAACCTACTTTCATGAAAGTAGTTTAGTCACATAATCGTTTTTAGAAAACTTGAATGCTGTTTCATTTTAATGTGAAACTCCTCTGTCATACTATACTTTTCACAATTCATTAGAACATTGAATTAAGGACTATTAGGTTTACTGAAGAGTGTGAAAGTAATGAATCACAGTTGATATCTTCTTGTGTACAATTTCGACTTCATATGTCTCGATCTTTATGCATTTATTACTCATTCCCGATTCACATCGCAGATATGTAAATAATCATGAATGTTCATTTCACACTAGGTGATGGTAGTAAATATCGTCTGTTATATACTTGACTAATGTGTTAACACGAAACGATCCTGATTAGAGCATGCTCAGATTCGTAAGATTTGTTATTAGGATCTATTTGCATTAAACTCACTGGTTTATACTTTATGTCTATCCACCTTTTTGGGAGTAAGGAAGTAGTTTCTTTATTTTTGTCCTTCGGGACTACTTTAGGTTGTCGAATCTCAAAGGTATTAAGTAGAATATCCAGTGGTATTCTATGATGAGTTTTCTCGATGCAAGCAGAAGTTGATTTCAATTGGTTTGCATGTCTTACCCAAGTTGACGAACCTACTGATACCTCGTAAATAACATTACCTCTCCTTCGCAGAATTCGACCAGCCACCCATCTAGGATTATTACCATGGTAGTCCCTTGCGAGTGCCTTTTGACCGACAGTGAAATATCGTGGTTGGTTAAACTGCATCTCCATAGGTATGTTTCGCTGTTACTGGATGGATAATTAGAAAGCTGTACCGCACCTTACTACCAAGTAGTGCTTCTGCTGGAGAGATAATGTTTGGTGTTTATGGGTTTGAATTAGTCCGATAGATGAATAAAAATATTCCTAAGCTCTCTTCCGTTGTCCCTTGCACGTTAGATTTTTACAGGGCGTTTCTGAAGGTAATAACGAAGCGTTCAACTTGACCATTAGATTGTTGATCGAAGGGCGATGTTTGGACGTGATTAATACTGTTACATCGACAAAATTTGGTGAACAAGGCGTAAACGAACTGTATCCCATTGTCTGTAACAATTGTTTCATGGCTAACTAACAATCGGGAAGTTTCTGGAATACTTTATGCCGATGTTTATATAAACTCTAGTGTAATTATTTGCTTTACCTTCTGCTGTTATTTTCTCAATACATCTTGCTACCTAATCTACGCTTGTTCTGATTTGGAATCAAGTCGCTGTTGTTGTCAAATTGTAGAATACTAAACAGGATTGATACATAATGTTATCGTAGCAACAGGGACAACGCAAGCCAACATAATGTATAATTGACTGTAATGAAATGGTACATTGGTGATATTTATACAAGCATGTAAACTGTATATTAGTGAACTCCAACAGTTTCGATACACCGTAAAGTATTAATAAAAGTTAGTTAAGATAACTAGATGTAATCAAAGTTCTTTTCATAGTAAATCAGATTTAATTGATGAACTTTCATTTATAGAACTGTAATTAGATAATTTCAATTTAATATCACTAATTGATCTAAGTTAGACAACCATTGAAAACTAAGAAGTGACACTATACTTCACTAGGGAATGGGGTCTAGGTTCTTTAGGCTTCCTAGTGAACGATTAACCATTAGACTACTGAACCGACTTCTAACAAATAATATTTCTAATGCAGTCTATGAGCTGTATCGCGAATAGATCGAGTTATAAATGTCGCTTAATAAGTCACTATGTTAGTATCTAATAGCCTGCATTTTTAACTTTAGTCCATTCACGTTATTGTACTCCATTGATCACATCTTAACAGAGTTTTATTATCATCTCTCGAAGTCACTCAGGACTAACTTTTCACAGTAGGCTGCCATAGACTCCTGTTTGTAATTCTTTATTGAATAGCTATGATATTTTACATTCCACATATTGACAAATGCTGATATTCATCAGTTTTCTTTCGGATGGTAACTTCACGATTATCGCATTCATTCATTCTGTTACATTAACTGTATATTATCACTATCCTTTACGCATAAACTATAGATCATAATCGAATATACGAAATATGTTCTTGATAAGTGAGTTACTGTTATGACGCGAGAGAGAATTGGGGGGTAAGTGGGGTTGGCCGAATGCCAAATTACTAGTGCCTAGTTGGTTATTGCGCGTCTGCCCTGTGCCCACTTAGTCCCAAGCCAAAATAAGAAGAATGCGAGCCAATAGGTCAGCCAGACAGAATTCAATCTATATTTCAAGCATTCTTTTATATATACATAAAATCAGACCACTCAACAAACCAATTAGAAAATTAATATGATTACAGAACGAGGGAAATAGTGGTAGTGAATAGGAACGACCTGTACACAACTTATTAACTATACTCCATAATAAGAGACAATATAATAACAGTAATTATGCTAAACGAGAGGATAGGACAAGCGGAGGGTAACAATAATAGAAACGAAATGTTTACATTACAGACAGTTCGAATAAATGAAATGGTGTTCGAAACCACAGTTCTGAAAGTTTGTTACGCCTCTTCGTGGTCCGACCTAACAGTTACAACATCAAGTTTGTACGGTAAAGTTGAATAGTATGAAATATGCAAATGTTGGACTTGATACGAAAACCGATCAATAAAATGATACGGTTATCACATTATTTTTTGTTTTTTTACATTTATAATGTTTCCCTACAAGTTTCCATAGTGTAAATGTTTGGTATTTCACTTATGGGGAGTATGTTGAGTGTTGTGGAGATTGTTGAATCTGTTTTTGTTAATTTGATATAACGAATTGATTAGAATCAGACAACTATTGATCACTAGAAAGCATTAGGTAGCTGTTTCGTCTTAGTATGAAGGTTTTCATCAGTGCACATCTAGAACTCCATCAGGACTCCGGGGTCCTGGGTTCGGTCTTTGTGTTATGCTGGATCACAAAGAAGAGTAACAAACTTTCAGAACTATAAAATGAGTTATATATATTTGTAAAATTCCAATGAGTAGAAATATATATATAACTCATTTTATAAACAACCTATCCAATGCTCAATTTATTTGAAATTATCAAAATTAACCTTGGTAATGATGTATACAAACTTTCAGAACTGTTATTTAAGAACACTATTTCATTTATTCTGTGTGTAATGTAAACATTTTGCTTCTATTATTGTTACGTTTCACTTACCCTATCCTCCCGTTTAGCATAATTACTGTTATTATATTGTCTCTTGTTATGGACTACAGTCAATTAGTTGTATACAGGTCGTTCCTATTCACTACCACTATTTCCTTTGTCCTGTATTCATGTTAATTTCCTAATTGGTTTGCTGTGCGGTCTGATTTTATGTAGATGTAAAAGAATGCTTGAAATATAATAGGATTCTGTCTGGTTGGTCTATCGGCTCGTATACTGGCTTGGGACTAAATGGGCATAGGGCAGACACACAATTACCGACTAGGCACTAGTGATTGGCACTCGGCCAACCAACCACCAAATTTCTCGCATCATAACACTGATAGTGTCGTGGATGCGCACTACTGAAAAATCTCATACTAGGACAAAAGGGCTATTTAATCCCAACTCTTAGTTATCAATGGTTTTTCTAATTCAGACCAATGAATACCTAGATATACCTTAGCTACATTAAACATTTTGATTGAATACAACTAGAGGAGAAGAACCCTACATTACTAGTTCATAGTTAAACGTTGTATGCGATTAAATCACAAATTTACAATATCGTAACCCTGAAATTACAATCTATTAACTTTGAACTAAGTACCGGATTATATAAGGTAAAGTAATTAACTAGTCAGTCAGTCAATCACAATGTAGAACTTAGTACATGCGAACACTGGTACAAGTTACTATGCATCAATTAGCAGATAGAAATAAAATTGTCAAACTGAATCCCAGAATAGTGGAGGTATTAACAGTATTAGTAATGGAAAGGATTAGACATTCAAAGTAAGATAATCTGTTTATAATTCGATAGTATTTGTCTCCTCTCGTTAATGCTGTGATGGTTTAAAATTAAGGAGTGGCTATTGATATGTGTACCTATTGAGCAGTATGCGTCAAGATAATTCACAAGTATGATCAAAGTGGAATTCTAGGTACACGTTTCGTCCTAATCATGTCCTCGACAGATGGATGTATCTGTAGAAGCTGTAATTATTACTGAATACAACAACTTTCATGTCGTACATTTCTATGTTGGAATGTATATTCAACATTTGATTGAACACATACATAATTAGCTGTTTGTTTAGTTCCTGATCCCGTGTGAATTCTAATTAGTTTAAAATACATGCCGATCTGATGAGGGTTCTAGATCCCCAGAATTCTCATGGCAAACCTATTATTTTTATGATTTAATTGTGTTAATTAAAATTTCTCGCTTTTGCGCCAAAATGTTTCTCACCTTCAGTTTGTCTTTCCCACTTGACAAGATGCTAAATCTTATTGGTTTATTGTTTATTTTAGTACGCTACATTCCAAAGACGCTCTCGTTTTTTGTATATATACGCATGAGATGTGTGTGTTGATGTCATCTGCCAGGCTGCTTGTGAAATTAAACGTTTCTTGCTGACTTTGAACTTCTCACTCTAGTTAGTTGGGCCGGTGGGCACTGCGAAATAGCTTAGCTTCCTGTTGTTGTGTTGCTGGTCTTACGTTCGTTAGCCGGTATCGAGGTGTCACCTTAATTCTCGAATCCTTAACACGGTCCAAATCTTTGTTATTGACTTCTCGTTATACATATGTTTTACCTATGGCATATGCATATGGAGTCAGTAGATAGACGAAGACTTAGTTGAATACTGAGTGTAAATGTAGCGAATTCTCAATGCAGACATTAATTATACCTTTATTCCAGTGTTATTGTTTGTATTAGGACTCAAATTCAGTTCATTCTTATCAAACATCAATGCATTTACCATTAAACTACTATTGATTAACACATACGGATTGAGTTTGTATCGTAGTGTGTATTGTAAAAGACGATTAAATTCAGAGGTGAAAACTTTCAATTACATTATTCAGAGATCGTATCTATGTATATGCATTACATTGCCTATTAAATATTTTGCTTTTTAGTATTTTTGTACTACTCCAGTCTTAAACTTTTATTTAAACTACAAATTGTTACTATGGTACTTTCCATTTATAAACTAGAACCGATTATTCATGGACTCAGTACTCTGTTTTTCTATCTTAAATGTTGTTGCTATGGTCTGATCTGTTGCATAGTCTGGTTCCATATATTCATAAGTTAGTATTTGTGATATAATCACTATATATGTGGATTAGTTAGGCCAACGATATTGTTTGAGTTAGATTGTGGCTAGTATGTTGAGTAAAACCAGAAAACTCCTTGAAACAAGCTCAAAATGGCTTATAAATCAATGGGAAACATTGTGTCCAATCAGTACGCAGATAGTTTTTTACCAGAAACTTCTAGACAATGAAAAGTCACATGGTATGTCTTGGTTCGGGCAGTTATCTTACTACTTATGTGTTTAGTAGGATGCAGAAATGTCTAGAAGTTCAAAGGACATTTATGATACTATAAACACCCTAGTTTTCTGCACATAATTGAACCTTGCAGTAAAATGTTATCTTGCCGTACTTCCTATCTTCTCTCTCGTGTTTTCGGTGTAGCGTAATTTTAGCCTGGAAGTCGTATCAAAGCTTAGGAGCTGAATAAAGTGGTCAACCTAGACGAGATAATAACTGACGACAAAGATCTCGCCTTTGATAAAAGTATCAAAACCACGCGTCACAACAAAGTGGGATCCAAGACGCACGTCTCCCACTATTTTGGACTCGTTAACTGAATGTATCTGCAACCCCATATTGATGTTCACATCGAGACTTAAACCCAGTCTGTTTCGTGGAAAACACCAAAACGTTCACCACTAGGTTACTGAGTCCAGACAGCGACACTTGTTCTACAGGTCTGTATATGTAATTAGAACTTGAATGAATCTTCCTGCTGATTTATCATGAAGTGAAGTTGATCAGTCTTTGTCGCCATTTTAAGTATATATGCATACCCGTTGCAGAAGTGTAGCTGTCTGAACTAAGTAGCCTACTGATGAATGTGATGGCGTTTGGCACGAGATGAACTGAATTCTAGTCTCGATGTGTACACCAATACAGATACACCCAGCTTACGAGTCCAAAATAGGACGAAACCTGCATTCCGCTTGCCAAATACAATCCAAATCAAACGTACTTAAGAATAATCATCATATCGAGGCAATTCACTCAGGATGCACATATGGCAACAAAGACTGATGAGTTTTAGTCCATGACAAATTACCGTGAAGATACAAAGATATTTTATTCATCTAGTTCACATTGTTTAGTATTCGACCAACTTTCAGGATTGAATATAAGTTACGTATTATCGTTCATTGTATTTAACTCCACTCGCAGCTCTTCTAGGGTTGCTGCCGGTCCCATGCCCGGGTAAAAGAAGGAGGGTTGGGCATAGGGCCTAGCATCTCTATCCCGTAAAACACAAGCTTGCTAAATAACGCTAACCAGATTAAACAAACTAAACCATTGTATTTATCCAGGCATGGTTATTAATACGTATACCACGATTGGTCGTTGTGTAAGACATAGCAGTTTGAACAATAATACCAGAAGAAAGGAATATTCAGTTTTCTAGCCTTAAATAGTACGAAACGTTTACTTTAGATTTAATTTATCTACTATAATCCAACCTAACTGCACTGTTTATGTCATTTCACACTACTAACAATCAGTTGTTTATCGACTTTCTTAAATGTTTCTTACATTCTCATAGTATTCAGTATCTTTAAAAAAATGCATCAATTGAAACAATCGACTACTTCATTGAATTGGATATTAATAAAAACCAAGGATCATTAAACAGTTGTTTCACCTGAGTATTGAATTCTTCAATGGCAGTACTTACTTACTTACTTACGCCTGTTACCCCTCTCGGAGGATCATAGGCCGCTCACCAGTTTTCTCCATTCAACTCTGTCCTCACCAATCCTTTCCAGCTGTCTCCAGTTACTGTTCATCCTTTTCATGTCTGTTTCCAGTTCTCGACGCAAGGTGTTCTTTGGCCTTCCTCTTTTCAGTTTTACAACAGGATTCCAAGTTAGTGCTTGTCTCGTGATACAGTCTGATGGTTTTCGCAGTGTATGTCCTATCCATTTCCAACGTCGTTTCCTGATTTCCTCTTCAGCTGGAAGTTGGTTTGTTCTCTTCCAAAGTAGGCTGTTGCTGATGGTTTCCGGCCAACAAACATTCAATATTCTACGTAGACAGTTGTTGATAAATACCTGTACTCTCCTGAGGATGTTTGCAGTAGTTCTCCACGTTTCAGCTCCATACAGAAGAACTGACTTGACGTTCGAGTTGAAGAGTCTAACTTTGAGGTTGGTAGACAGTTGTTTGGAGTCCCATATATTTTTCAACTGTAGGAATGCTGCCCTTGCTTTGCCGATCCTTGCCCTTACATCCGCATCGGGTCCTCCTTGTTCATCGATGATGCTCCCCAGGTATGTAAAGGTATCCATTTCTTCTAGAGTTTCACCATCAAGTTCAATTGGATCGGTGCTCTTTGTGTTGAATTTGAGGATCTTGCTTTTTCCTTTATATATGTTCAGGCCTATTGATGCTGAGGTTGCTGCTACTATGGTTGTCTTCACTTGCATTTGCTGTTGTGTATGGGATAGAAGTGCTAGATCATCCGCGAAGTCCAGATCATCAAGTTGCATCCTACTTGTCCATTGAATCCCGTGCTTCTCCTCTTCAATGGCAGTGTTCATTCTTAATTCTATCAGAGAATCAAACCTAAGTTCTTCTTGTCTTACAACAAACTGTTAACCATCTACATTACTGAACCAACTGGTATTCAATAGCTGAATTCCCATTTCCATTACCATCCATTACTTGTTGATTATTCATTATCATTGATGATAACTGTCTTATACTACATCAAACCAACTGTTTAATGCTTCTTGATTCTTACTGATACTTAACTAATGTCAACCAATGATGAATACTAACAAGTGAACACACCACTCAATCAAAGTACCCAACCTCACTTCAATAGACAACAGTTGGTTTCTTCTTCTATGTATACATTCAATATTATCAATATCAACTTACATTGATTATGATACGATTCTTTTTGTTTTACTAATAAGTAACAATGAATTATTAAGCAGAACACATTCCATTGAACAACAATTGAATTGAGCAAAATCTATTGTTAATTTAAACATAATAGAATATTGATGTATATTATATAATCGTATTATGTAATCATTATTGATTATACTTGAATTGTGTTAAAGAAGAGAATTCCGATGAGTTACAAAGGAAGCAGATTGTGTTGAGGTTCCAAGTGTCAGGGAAAGGGAGAGGGGGGATGGAGAAGTGGTTCTTATTGTTTAAAAAAATGTTTGTTACTATACACCGGAGATATGAGTAGATTAATAAGTAGTATTGTTCAATATTTAAAAATGTTTTCTTTTCTTATTTTGTTTTGTTATAATTCAATGATAAATGATAATATAAAAGAAACAAGCCAATATGCAATTGACTAATATAAATACTAATATAGAAAGATTCATTTTACACCAATCCTAAAATAAAAGAAAGGAAAACATGTAAATACAAATTAATAATGAAATACTTTGAATTACGTAATACTTAGTAATAGGATGAATTTGTATATTTCCAATGGGAAGCAGGTACATCCAGCTGACGAGTCCTAAATAGGGCGAAACGCACGTTCTGGAATCCACTTGCCAGTCATAATCTAAATTAAGTAATACTTAGTAGTTTTGTGAAGATAGTTACCAAAATGTTGTTGTTTGTATTTATCACAAGTTGAATATTGGTTGGATACTACTAATGAAAATGATAATCCTACTATTGAACACTGGCTAATTCCCGACCGTAGCTGCTACCTTGTCGTGGTGGTCTGGCTTGCCTATCGTGATGACCCAACCGAGCTATACTGGCTGAAACATATGTTCCTGTAGGTTCTACCATGCTAGGCAGGTCGTTTGGAGAACGATGAGACTAAAAGCAGCCACTCAAGGTCTGAGGGCGAAGTCGTACTGCTGACTGCAAAGGGGTGTGACAGCAGTAAGGTATTTCCCTCGGACAACAAGCATCTGCAGCGATGCTGCCTTCTCACAAGGAAGGAGGGGTTAGAAAAGGTCGACCCTAAAAATGTCACACCTCACCCTACCTCACGGATTTCCGTCTCCGGCGGTATGGGTGCCCACTAAGGGCTTTAAAGTGCGGAGCTAATACTCAAAAACTCTTCATTAAAAGGCCGTGCATGACAGGCCTCAAGCAGTTGTCCCTTGGGCTCTGCGGTCACGCTCTCAGGCCTCTGAGACCGACACTAATCTGCCTTCTTTTTCAGGTTATTCAAGAAACACCCTTCCACGATGTGGGCATCCGGGAAGTGACAACCGCCCTCATACCCGCAAATGCACGAGAGTCCAAATTGGTCAAAATCAAATCCTTTCTACACCCCATAATATTTCTCTTATCTCTACGACACTGGCTAATCCAGTGGTATTGATGAATAAGTGCTTGTTGTGAAATCTGATGACTTTGGTTTCAATTCTTTGACAAAGTCAATAGTTGGCCCTGCCATTAAAGAGTTCGATACTAGGACAAATCAGCTATCCAGTATTGTCTAACTTTCATACTTCATCAATCTGTAATGAATACAAACAACTAAATATAATTCATAATATTTGAACTTTCTATTATTTCTTCTCTTACTTAATACTTAAGTATCGTCAGTTGGTCAAGCACAAATTTCATGTGATCATCGAACCGATATATCACACACTGCAATATGAATACTACTTTTTGTAGAAATAGTAGTAATAACAAAGGAATCTGATTCTACAAGGAATAACTCATTCATGGAAATGAAGATATGAAGTGACTTAAAGCTCAGGATTTTATGTCATTTCACCTATAATCTTCAATCATTGATTATGACAATCACATAGGATTTAACCAAATAGTTTGTATATATACCCATTTTATAACTTTATGGATTGATGCCATGTCTTCATTTGGCTGCCTGTAGCATTTTTGTATTCTGCTCTAGTCAACATTGCACGTCGACGTAAGAAATGGTTGAGTTATACGTAACACGTTCTAACTTCTTCAGTCGTTAAATATATTTACATCAACTGATTTTTCGTCTTTACCTAATACTTTGCGTCTAACGTCATTATGTCCTGAACATATCGACGATTAAATTCTAATAATCTACCTATGTTACTGACCCTTGATGATCACATTTGTAGTCAAAAACAAAACAGGTTGATGCTCCATATTCTTGTTCTTCAATTGATAGATGAGTATCTAACTAACGCTATAAGTTGACAGAAGCCAAAATGAATCTTTGCTAAGATTTTGTCAGACACCAGTTAGTTATGGCTGGTCAAATTTCCATGATAAATGAAGAGGGTGATGCACTCAACTGCCTCACCCGCTGTCTTTATTTTAGGTGTCAGTACAAATCAGCCTTCAAGCTATACTTTACATTTAGGCAGAAATAAGCCTATTTAAAATACGCTTTAATTATTACTTAATTCAATCAAGAGATTGCATTCTACACACACACACACACACACACAGGACTATGTCATCTGAGTATTTCAAACCAATAACTAAAACTCCTTCTGTGAGATCAGTTCCCGGAAATAAGGATGAAGAAAGCGTTACTTCAAGTAGTTAGTCTGTGATGAAATTAACAATAACTTGGAAACATCTTAAGTTTCACTAGTTTGAATGTCTTGACGTCGGCTGTACTGTGCCATGATACAGGCGTATACATGGTTTTTTTTAAAATCCATATGAAGATAATACTCCGTGAAAGCGTCTATCGTTCACAGTCTTCTCTTTTATGCATTATGAGTGGAATTTCATTGATATGAAACGATTCGACTAAAAGTGATACTGATTGATTACAGATTTCTAAGTTTGGCTGGGTGTTACGTTTTATCACTGACAACATATTTAAATAAATATCTTAAACTAAAAATTACAGAATATTTTCACGGTAATAGTACAATTCTCTCTTTTCCCACCCCCGGCCTTCACCAGTAGGCAACATAGTCCATATTAGTGAACAAACCAACAATATCGAGGCTTCACCTTGTAAGTGTTTTGTACCATCGTAAAGTAAATAAAGCTAGACGATAAACCCTAGTTGAGTTGAGAAATCTCATCGTTGATATATCCCATATAAACAACAATATCATACAATCAATGCCTGTTACCCCATGTGGAGCATAAGCCACTGACCACCACTCTTCAGTTAACTCTGTCCTGAGCTTTTCTTTACTGCCTTTTCCAAGTGCTCTTCATTCTCTTCATGTTTGTCTCCAATTCCTGACGAAATATGTTCTTGGGTCTTCTACTTTTCCTTCGGCCTTCAGGATCCCTTTTTAATGCTTGTCTTGTGACACAGTTTGATGATTTCCTCAATGTGTGTCCTATTTACCTTCAGTATCTTTTCCTAATTACTTCCTCACCTGAAAGTTGCTTTGTTCTTTGTCACAAAACGTTGTTGGTAATGGTATCTGGCCAACGGATTTGAAGTATCCTATACAGACAGTTGTTTAGAAATACTTGTATCTTTGAATGATGCTTTTCATAGTTTTCCAGGTTGCAGCTTCAAACAACAGAACTCTCATCACATTTGTATTGAAAATTTTGACTTTAATGTCTACCGACAGTCGATTTGAGTTCCAGATGTTTTTTATTTGTAGAAATGCTGCTCTTGCCTTCCGGATCCACGCCTTTATATCTACACTAGACTCTCCTTGTTTATCAGTGATTGGTGATAACTTTCTTACTCTCGACACATGTGAGTTTCACCAATCACGACTTTTCACTAAAGCTTCCGAAGCATCTTGAAATTATTCAGTAATATGCTGTTTATTGTAGTTGAATTGAAATGGTTTATGGGAATTGATGTTAAGTTTAGTTGATTAAATACGTAACAGTTTAATGTTGTTAGGGTACCATTGTAAACGACAGAACAAGTGATAGCAGAATCTAGGCTGCATACTGCTGAGGAGTCCGCACACTTGGACGATACAGCTGTCCATTGATGTATGGATTTCAATTTATCTCTGAATTTCAGCTAGTGTATACTAATGAATATTCTATAATACTGTATAATATACTTTATAGTAACGAACAAACCAGTCCCAAATAGGACGAAACGCGTGTCCTGGATTCCACTTGCCAGTCACAATCCAACTTGAATACTAGAAATGTTTATGCATAGTTTATGAATAGGTCAATCACTTTAAGTCAATCAGAAGACAATCATAGTATTGTAATGATGTTGTTGTTGTTGTTGAGGTGAGGAGCGGGAAGGAAGTTCAATTTTCCAAGAGTAATAACAGTAAAATATGTAATTTCTGGCTAACATGATTTTGTGAACTTGCATCACATTGATTTTTCCCATCCATTACGACTTCTACTCCAGATTAGTTTATATGATCTTAAATGGTATAAAGTATAATGTTCCACTCTCTGTACACTAGTTACTGACTCAAAATCACCGTAAGTAACATGGATATATATAAAATGGAGATTGTTTGGTATTGCTGCTTTAGCATACAATGGTTCTTCCTCTGACCAATTTGGAAGTAGGTGGGGCGGGAGGAGGGCTAAAAATTAAGATAGATTGACTATAGGCTGAGAAATACTTGGACGTACGTATTTTGGTCATCTAGATCATGTCGAATATACTAGCATTCATCCACAAACTGATCCTCAGGTGACAACAGACGTTTTATCTTATAAACCACAGAAACGACGATAAAGAAATTTATTCATGTAATTGAAAAGCTGTTAGGTTATTTGTCAATTAATTTGAAATGAATTAACTACAGTGCGCCTCCCTTTCATGCTCCCTGATAAAGTCTTTACTAAACAGCAAAGATTTCTACACAGATGGATCCACACCACCATGGTTTCAACCATTAACTTTATTTAGAGGTAGTTTTATCCAACGTCCATAACACATCCAAATACATTCTAATAATATCTACATACCTGCATCATAACTGTGAGTGTTCGAACTCAGTAACCTACTGGTGAACGTGGTAGTGTTTGACACGAAACGAATTGTGTTCCAGTCTAGATGCGAACATTATTGTGATGCAAATACATCTAGTTGATGAGACCTAAATAAAACGAAAGTCGCGTTTTCGATTCCATTTCCCAGCCACAATCCAACTTAACATTACTCTATGTTTTTCTTTACCTTCCTTTAAGTTTAGCGTAGTTTTACAGTACTCTTGAATTTTCATTTAGAAATACGATTGGAACTGAAGGTTGGGAACAATAATTATTGTATGGATTAATATTAACAATAGGATTTAGCAACTCTAGTTATTAAAAGGTTGTGTAGAAAGCGATAACACAGTATAGATTGAGCAAAGTGTTCCAAGCCCTGAGTTTCTTAATACAGAGTTTTCTTAATGTTTCTCATACAGCTTCCAACATCTGTCATGTGATTTGTTAAAAACATTTTGACTAACTTAGATTCAGTTTCAGTAGGATTGAGCAAATGGGTTAGATTACTTATGATAGTTCTGGTGATAGAAGTCTATCAGCTGATCAAAATCTTGTTTGAGATATATTGGCAGATAGAACTAGAACTAGGCGTAACGAGGGAGAATTCCATTTATCAACTATTCTTTCTATAAATTTACATCTTACGCCAAAACCTAACATGAGATTATATCTCTAATCAAGATTCCTAATCTTGGGTGAAGTCACACTGCTGACTGCAGTAGAGTGTGATAGTAGTAAGATGCTTTTCCCGAATAGAATGCATCTGCAGCGATGCTGCGTTCTTAAACGAAGAAAGGAGTTAGAGAATGTCAACCCTAAATACGTCACACCTCACCTTACTCCACAGATTTCCGTCTTCTGAAGTAAAGCCATCAAAAAAACGGAGCTAGTACTTTAAAAACTTTCCATAACAAGGTTGTGTGTAACCGGCCTTAAGCAATTGTCCCTTGGGCTCTGCAGTCGCGCTTTCAGGTCACTATGACCAATTTTAACCCCGATTCCCTTTCACGTACCTTAAGAAGTAATATCCTTCCATGGTGTGGGCTGCCAGGAAGTGATTATTGCCCTTATACCTCTAACAGCACGCGAAATGGAAATTTATATTGTACTAAACATACTAATGAATAAGGCTATTATTGTCATTATTAAATTAGATTGTATTCGGGTCATCCATTTGATTTGTCATGCACTGAAATTCATCAATCTCTGTTGACATATGTACATCGTGAGCTGATATCTTCGATATACCGATAGTTCACAAACATTATTTGAATTTACGTATTCTGTCCTTTTCTGAAGTTGTCAGCAAGATGTTCTTGCATCCTAGTGTTGGCATGAAACAAAATGAGTTCTAGTCCCGAAAAAACATCAACACTGTAATGCAGATGAATCTAGCTGATGAGTCCAAAAAAGAACAAAGCACACATCCTGGATTCTGCCTGCTTGTGACAATCTAACTCAATCAATTATTATTATTTATATCGTGTCACTTAATAATAATTGGGAAGTTTTATGCAGTAACCTAAGTGTCAAGTTCGCTCGTTTCAGCTGTGTGTAAGTAACCGCATTTGTACGTAGCGTGCATAATAATTTTTCATTTATTTGATAATCAAAGTTTGTTTATTCTGCTTAGCGTTATTTTAACAAACTTGAGTTTATTGGCCGGAAACCATCAGTAACAACCTACTATGGGAAACAAAAAACCAACTTCCAGCCGAAGGGGAAATCAGGAAATGACCTTGAAAATGAATAGGATATACATTAAGGAAATCATCAGACTGCATCACGAGACAAGCATTAACTTGGAATCCTGTTGAGAAACGGAGGGCGAAAGAACACACTGTGTCGAGAATCGAAAGTAGACATTAAAAAGATGAACAGCAACTAGGAACAGGTGAAAAAGATTGCTCAGGATAGAGTTGAATGGAAAATACTGGTGAGCTGCCCATTCTCCACTGTGAGGGAAAACGAAGGTAAGTAAGTAAGTAAGTAAGTGATAATTAAAAAGTAATTTAATTGTAATCCATTTTACATAAGTTTCTATTCTAATATATTTAATTTGTATTGTGACTGGCAAGTGGAATCCAGGACGCGCGTTTCGTCCTATTTGGGACTTATCGGCTGGATGTACTTGCATCCCAATGTTGATGTTCACAGTGGGATTCGAACTCAGTCCGGTCTATGTCATACGCCACCGCGTACACCGCTAGACTACTGAGTTCAGACAGTCACGTTTGTGCAATGTACGAATTGAAGAGAATCCCACTGTGAACATCAACATTGGGATGCAAGTACATCCAGCCGATGAGTACCAAATGAGACGAAACGCGCGTCTTGGATTCCACTTGTCAGTCACAATACAAATTAAATGATACTTGTGAATAATCTCTATATCGAGGCAATCCGCTCAGGATGCACATATAGCAACAGTGACTGACCAGCTTCAGTCTATAACAAATCAATGGGAATATACAAATTCATCCTACTATTTCTATTCTACGTTGTTAATTTTTATTAGTAAACATGTTTTTTCTTTTCCCTTCAAGCTTCTCTACATTCATGTAACCGTATCAGATCCATGAACTGACCGAAACTGTAGTAACATTGAAATTCTGTAAAAAAATAAAAAAATACTGATCCGTGGATAATGTAATGATGAATCTGATTAAATCCTATCACCGTTGCTTTCATCCAATGTGTTGTCATTATATTCATGTCATGAATTCAATAAAATACCATTAATTACAGTTAACCATTGTTACTTTACCGTAATCTATCTACCTTAAATCTCTACTACTTATACTACTTACTATGATACTTACTACACTAGGATTGATTAGATACTAGTTAATATGTATAGTAATTACTATGTGTACTGGTAAAAATGCATGTTATGATTAAGGTTGATCCCCACCTTTTTCTGTTATATTCATACATGTATACATTAGTAAAAACAGATGACATCAATTTGATATTACTAAGGAAATAAATAACTATCTCCACAACCCCCAATTGTAACTAAATATTAGCTCACTAGTGACTAGCTCCTTGAGGTAATTACTGGAGTACTAGTGTGAAGACGTGACCGGTGGAGTTCAACCGTGTCGAGTGTGAGGCAGTTACCCACCGATGACATGGATGAGGTAGCGCTAACGTATCACGAATTGACTGAATCAGAAATATCAACCTTTAGAAGCCGGCTCAGTGGTCCAATGGTAAAGCGCTCGTGGCAGAACCAGAGAGTCCTGGGTTTGATCCGCAACAGGGTCGTGGATGCGCACTGCCGAGGAGTCCCATATTAGGACGAAACAGCTGTCCAGTGCTTCCAGGTGATCAATGGTTGTCTGATTCAGAACGATTCGTGATATCAGAATTATTAAATTATAAGTAGTCAATTGATTTGAGAAGTAAATTTATCTTTACAGTTTACATCAATACGATGGTTATTTTGTCGATTGTGTAGTTTGATTGATTTATGCATCATTTCAATTGTAACAATCATAAAGTTACATGGGTTGTTAAAAATTCAAATAATCAGAAACAATATAAGAATCTGGTAACTATGGTTTAATTTAGATGAAGTTTGAAAAAACAGAAAATGTAGCTAGTAAAAACAAGCGGAATCCAAGACGTGAGTTTCATCCTATTAAGGACTCATCAGCTGGATGTATCTAGATCTAAATATTGATGTTCACATAATGACTCGAACTCAGTTCGTTTTCTGGAGAACGCTACCACGTTTATCACTAAGTCACTGAGTCCAGACAGCTACACTTGTGCTTCAGGTGTGTATATATAATTAAAATGGTCACAGAGACCGATAATAAATCAATGGGAAGATTCAAGTACATTTCGTTTACAGATGATTCTGTGCAAAGGCCAACTAGAACAAGCAATTGTATTCTAATCATGCTTTGCTTCTTGCCACCTGGCAACTTGCCTAATACGCTGTTTACTGATTCTTTCCAAAATCACTAGACATTCCACTACCTACTACTTACGGACGACCTTATGAGTAGTATCCACCACAGTTCATTTAATTTCAGTAGTTTTTCATTAGATACTACTTAAAGCATATAAGAATTTCTTCCGTAAAGTTATTCTTACAATCAAACTTTAACATGCTCATGATAATCAAGTTGACTGAAATTTCAACTGGCATTAAGATGACCAACATGTAGACTTAAATAAGATGTTGTTATGTTGGGCGATTAAAGAAGAGTAATGAACTCTAAGAACTGTGTTTTAGAACACTATTTCAATTATTCTAAGTGTGTGTAGTATAAACATTTTGTTACTATGATTGTTACGCTCCTCTTGCTCTATCTTGCCGATTAGTCTATTTACTCCTAGTATATTGTTTCTTACTATGAACTACAGTTAATTGGTTGTGTGCAGGTTATCCCTATTCATTGCCACTATTTCCTTTGTTCTGTATTAATGTTAAGTTCCTAATTAGTTGACTATATGGTCAGGTTTTATGTAAAGTTAAAGAAATGTATGAAATACAAGTCGATTCTGTTTAATTGATCGATCGGTTCATGTTCTTCCTTGTTTCCTATTGCGACTTAGTGGGTGTAGTGCAAACGCGCAATTATTGACTAGGACCACCAAATTGGCATTCGATCAAGCAGCCAAAAGTTTCTCACGTCATAACAGATGTTCAATAAAATATTGAAAAAATACAATCAAGATGATGCAAAGTAAGTTACCAAAACCATCAGACAAATTACTAGTCAGAAGAGTTAAAGGGATTGCATAATAAAGAAGGGAAAAGTAGAGAACTAATTGATATCACTTAAGTATATAATGGGAATTAAGCTTAGTTAATTCATAATTAAAGTGCAATATGATGCCATGATTAAATGAATTCATTTTAAGAATACAAGAAGTAATGCGACGTCGTGAATTCGATCTGAGGAAAAGAGATGATGATGATGATGATGATGATGATGATGATGATGATGATGATGATGATGATGATGATGATGATGAAATAAATTGATACATAAATTAGATTGGTCTCAGTTAGACAACTATGGAATATAACAGTTCAGAGGTGCTCATTTCTCAACCCCATCGAAGAACTGAACCTGGAACCTTTAGGTTTTGCTACAAATGCTTAACCATTTAAAAGTGTCCCGGCTCTCAACGATTGATAATTGTTACTCTATTAAATCACAATAGATCTACACGACTTCATGCACTGATATCAATGGATAACTGTTTCACACCCGATATGATGGACTTCACTGTTAATGTCTACTAACTAGAACTGCAGAAATCGCCATCATAAGTTAGTCACTGGTGAGGTTATGAATGAATCGAATTTGAAGCAATAATAATAATAATAATAATAATAATAATAATAATAATAATAATAATAGTATAATGAATTAGATGTTACGTTGCCGAAGTAAAAGAAATTTGATAACTGTTTCCTTTTGTTAAAATTGAATTGTAACTGACAAGCCGAATTCAGGATGCAGGTTTCATCCTATGTGAAGCTCGTCGACTGGATGTACCTGCCTCCGAATGTTGATGTTTACACTGAGATCGTAAGTTAGTTTGCTGATTAGTTTCAGTCTATGACAAATAGACGGGAAAATACAATTTCATTTTAATGTGTCCTTTTGGATTTACAAGTCTCATCACTCATGGTGAGTCGGTGTCGGACAAAATCTCAGCACAGATTCAGAAAGCCTGATTGGCATTCGCTGATTTACACTACTTGTGGCTCAGTTAAGATATCTGTCTCTCAACGAAAGGCTGAGTGTGCTGTGCAACAGTCAACGCCGTCCTATCATATGGCTGCAAAACATCGATCATTACAACCCATGATATGCATCGATTTAAGGTGTTTGAACAGACAAATCTTAGTAGCATCTCTCGTACATCATGTAAAAGTCGAATAAGTAATATTGAGGTTAGATAAACATTTTTTCGAAAATGTGGTAAATCGATCGAAGAGGTCATTAAATTTTATCGATTGAAATGGCTAGGATGAGTGTTGCGCGTTTATGACAACCGCTTGCCTCATCGCGTGATGTTTGCTAGGGATGAAGGAGACTGGAATAGAGGAAGGGGCGGTCAGATCAAAACATGGCATCAGTCGATGGAGTCTTTGACTGTTGGTGATTGCTAAAGATTTAATAGCAAACTATGAAGCAAATTGTTCAAACATGTCTAATGTGATACAAATATAACTAATGACCGTGAAACATAATAACAAACTATTAAGAATTAACCAACGATAACAATCCATGATGTATAACTGCTAAATAACTGCAATAAACTCCACATCTGGTTTCAATTTCAGATGTTTTTCAATTGTAGAAATGCTACCCTTGATTTGCTAACCTGCACCTTCACACCTACATCAGATCCTCCTTATTAATTGATGAAGCTTCACACGTATGTAAAATACTCCACTTCTTCCACAATTTCACTATCAAGTATAATTGAGTTAATGTTCAGTGTTTTGTATGTAAAGATCTTTACTTTCACTTTCACCTGGTATCTCTCTAGGATGAATTATAATAAGAGAATATTAAGAATCGACCGACAACAACAATCCATGATGTATAACTGAAAAATTCAATAATAATCTTTCTCCCTTATAGTATCGTCTTTCATATTCGATTGCTATTAGGTAATTCAAGGATCTATAGGGGCTGCCAAAGCAGAACATGGTATCAATCCATGAAGTCTTTGACTGTTGGTTTTAACCAGTCAGTCAGCCAGTTACGACGTAGAACTTGGTACATGCGTACATCAGTTCAAGTTGCCATGCCCCAATTAACAGATAGAGATTAAATTGTCGGACAAAATCCCAGAGTAGGGAAGGTAGTAACAGAGTAAGTACTAATGGAAAGGCATAGAGACCAGAGATGAGATTTGAAACAAAAAAAAGTGATTCAGTAAAGAGAAAATTATGAGAAGCTCAAAAACTAGAATTTGGAGGAAGACAAGGAGTGGATGCACCTGCACCATCGCGCACCATTTTGAACCATATCACCTAAAGTCTCTAACCATTTGTTACGATCATCGTGTGGGCCCCAACCAGGTAGTCTACATCTATTAACATGGCTCAGCCCAATCGTCAACGACTTCATGGATTGGTATCATGTTTTCGTTTAGTTTCCAGTACCTTCCTTCCAGCCTACTCCCACACCAGACAACAATACTCGTCGAGGTAGACGGTGGTCAGGCATACACAATACATGTCCTAACCACCTCAGCTGGTGAAGATTCACTACTTCATCAATAGACTTGCCGTATTTACCTAGTACTCTATTCCTAACCCATGCATTGCTTACTCGGTTGTCCCAGCAAACACGAGCAATGTTTCGGAGACATCTATGATCGAATACTAGGATCCTACGAATATCCTCTACCCTTAAAGGCCATGTTTCACATCCATAAAGTAAAACGGATCTGACTGCTGCGCAGTAAACGCGTCCTTTCGTCATTAAACGAATGTCTCGCCTACGCCACAAGTGACGCATGTTGGCAAAAGCCGGTCGGGCCTTATGTATACGGGCCGAGATTTCATCGGACACAAGACCGTTAGGACTGATGAGGCTCCCGAGATAAGTAAAGCGGTAAACACATTCAATAGTTTCACTTCCTATCACTAACTTTGGTGCCGAATAAAGCCAGTCCTGAAGTAACATTTTACATTTGGATGGTGAGAAATGCATCCCAAACATGCTTACATTCAAGTTTAAGGTAGTCAAAAAATTCTGCATTTTATCAGCATCTTCACTCAGTAGAACTATATCATCTGCATATTCTAAGTCAGTAAGTTTATCTCCTGGAAAGAGGTCAACCCTTTGAGAAATCAGACGATGAATTCCATTTATCAACTTGAATCCAACTTATTTCCATAGTTATTACATAATGGCATTGTTTCACTGATTATAGTTACTAAGTAATTCATCTTTAATAACAAAATAATTGTAATGAAGTAATCCAATAGAACTTACAAAAAAATCTACAAGTTGTATAATTATTTCACCTTGACGTTTTCTATTCAAAATATCTTCACATTTTCTTTTATGTTCTTCACCTAATTTTAATAAATCACTTGGTGATAAAGTAGAAGTATGTTTTGTAACATCTGGAACACTTCCATGTTTTATACTCTAAAATGAAAAAAGAAGATAAGGTGGGGGGGGGTGATGATAATATGGGGCAAAGAAGAAAGATTGGATTTGTGATGGCTTCTTGTGTGTATTATAGTTAATGGTTAGATATTATTGAAAACTAGGAAGTAATGGACAACCAGTTCGTTTTAATGTGAGACTACTCAATAGTTTGCATTGTTGATTCATTCATGGAATCAAATACGAGTTATATCGATCTTATAGAAAACTGTTAATTAACTACACCAATGTGTCAGTGAGCATCCAGTGGTAGAATTCCCCTCTCATATCAATCTCATTGACTTATGATTCTCTCACTTCCAAGAAGTATGAACTGCACTAGTCACGAATTCACACTAAAACCCCAGAAAAATTCTGACTTTAATCACATGTGACTTGATTATTGTAATTGAGATGAGGTGGTTTTGTGAGGACTGGTATTAAATTTCGTCGCTTATATTCATCAAAGAATATACTTTCCTGGTGACGTTGAAGGTGTATACTGCCATTGAGTAATCCCTTACTGATACAAATTAACTGTCCAATCCTAGCCAGGTTTTAATCATACCCAACCAACATCAATCTATGGTGAATAAGAGGAATTAAACTTTAATATTGTTTGTGATCAAGTGTAAGTACTTTTGCTATAAATAAGGTATCATGAAGTACAATTGTATTATGATGTTCATGTAAGCAATACGATCAACACTTACTGATAATAAGTAATTAATTGATCTCATCAGTTTATGTTAACTGACCCATTCCAAAATAGTAACTCACAAGGGAGTTACTCACTTCTATCATGGCATATACTGATTATAAGACTCGAACGAACCATCTGTAATCCACTCAGATAAACTTCAAGTTCATACTTGTCGCAACTGAAACAGTTTTCATCAATAACAATGAATGAATGTAGCATTAAATGACAAAATTAATGGAACTGATAATTCTATCAATGGATACCTACTGACCCACTGGTACAGATAGTTACGTGTCTGACATAAGACTTAAGAATCCTCTATAAGGTTCCTTAATGTTATCGAAGATGTGCACTGCTGCTTAGAAGTCCCATACTACAATGAAACTCTTTGCTTTTTTAATGATACGCAGCCAGTACCAGTCTCTAATAATTACAAACAACTAAACTTAATATCTATCTCTATAAAACCACTTTAATTCAAATACAAAGTCTTAATGTATACCCACAGGTAGATAGTGTTCAAATGTGAATCGGTATTATACATAAGTTGGATCGTGACTGGCAAGTGGAATCCTATTTTGGACTCATCGGCTGATGCACTTGCATCCCAATGTTGATGTTCACAGTGGATTACAAACTCAGTCCGCTTCGTGCCAAACGCCACCACTCTCAGCACTGGGTTACTGTGTCTAAACAGTCACATTTGTGCTTGTATCTTCCCGTTGGTTTGTAATAAACTGAAACTGGTCAGCTTCTGCACAAATGTAACTGTCTGGACACGGTAGCTCAGTGATGAACGCGGTGGCGTTTGGGCGTTTAAGATGAAACAGTTGTCTAGTTTTTAGTGGTACCCAGCCACAGTTAACCTGTGAAGAATACTAACAATCAAACTTAATACCGGTCACTACAAAACCACCTCATCTTTATTACAATAATCAGCTCACTAGTGGTTAACGTCAGAATTTTCTTGGGATTTAGCGAAAAGTCGTGACTAGTGGAGTTCACACTTGTTAAAATTGAGACAAAGATGAGTCAATGAGATTGACTGAACATTGCTCTATATCAAAAATTAATGGAAGTGGAAGTTCTACGATTAAACGCCAAGTGGCACAGTGGTGTAGATGGTTACCAGTTTCTTTGTAGGCCAGAATAACTTGTGTTTTATTTCCTTACAGAACCGATAGTGCATACTGCTACCGAGAAGTCCTTTCATAGGACGAACCATCTATCTAGTGTTACCTAGCTTCCGTCAGTACCCAGCCAATCTCAGTCTACGATGAATGCAAACTTCTTGAATACAGGAATCTCTTCGCCCTACTTCTACATAAAATAGACCTTATTAACTTAGTCTCGAATAACAATTAAAGCATCACACTTATAGTATCTAATCCATTTTCATTATTATTACCTTAATGAAGTTGATTTTCAAAAAATAGTTATTCATTAACTTACATGACATAGATCAATTCGTGATTCTTTATAATATGTCGGTAATTCAGTCAATTGATCTTGTGGATCTTCAAGCATTACATTAGCTATAACTAATGGAGGTTGATTACATTTTGAATGATAATGTTTCTGTAATGTTGTTTTCGTTGTCATAGCTACTGAATTATTAGTAGTAGTAGTAGCTGTTGTAGTATCAGATGAAGTTGTTAAATCTTTACTTAAATTATTAAATTGTTTTATACTTGGTAATGTAGATGTTTGTCTAGAAGATAACTTCCATGAAGGATCTAATTTACCTGAGTTATTTACAGTATTCTGTATGGAATCAGATGATAAACTAACGATAGGATTATATGCATATGCTCTTTTACGAATACCATCATCAGTGAAGTAAATAAATGATGAATTATTATTAGTAGATTGTTCATGTTCAGTATTACATTCAATTATTTTACTATCCAATAGGAATTGATTATTCATTGAATTATTTTGAAGATCTAAATTGGAGGATAACAATTTCGATTGATTATAATCTTCATCAGTTGAATTGCTATCATTCTAAAGCAAAAAAAGAATACAAAACATGATATTTACGAGAAGAAACAACTGAAATTAAATACATAAAACTTAGTAATTTAACGGTTTCGTGAATTTAGTTACATTCAGCTGACGAGTCTTAAATAGGACGAAACCTGATTTCGTTTATAGTTATAATCCATCTTTACTGAAAGTTAATTATAAAACAGTTACATTGAGTTAACTATAAGTAATGATTAGTCAAAATTTGTTTCTTCATTTCAATAACAGTCAGTTTAAACTTAGGCAAGATGATAGATCTCTGGGTTAAGTAGCTCAATAAGTAACTGATTGGTCAACTTATGTTCTGACATAGTGTTAGTATTTCGATAGACGTCACTACCTTGAAACATCATCATTGATATCTTGGATGTGTTGTGTATATGTCATTCTAGTGACTAACATATCATGGAATATCTCTCGATACTAGGAGTTGGTGGAAAAATCATACAGGTGGTTAGTTTGTGATATATAGTCATTGTATGAAACATAGTTTTATTAGACTGATGTCTGTCGGTATCTAACTACTCTACAGTTTGTGTCCTTGAAACAAAGTAGCTTCGTAGCTTAAGACTGCATCAGTACATTCTTTAGATTGAGTCCTAGTGAGTAGTCTACTGAGACTTTTCTCTATGAAACAACTCCATTTTGCTTAACTTTCTTTAAGTGGCTACAATCAAATCCATTTAATCCCCTTTGAAGCAAGGTAATATCATTTATGAAGAAACATTTTTAAAATAAAATGTCTGTTCAAATGGTACGATAATATACTTTGGTTCTTAGGTATTCGACTAACAAATGGTTAAGAATTCAGTAACTAAGTACAGGTTGATAGAAGTGCAAATTCAGACGTCGATTCAATGGTGCAGATAGAACCTAAATCCCCTTGGTTACATACCCTGATTGAATCTAGAGTTGACGCTACCAAGAAGTACTTTTCTGGGAAGAAATAATTTCTAATTACTAGATGATTTTCAATCAAACCCAACTGACATCAATCAGTGATGAATACAATCACTTAACTACAGATATCCTGAAAATGAAACACTATCCATTGAACATCTTAATATTCCCATTATCTATCATATTCAGCATACTACATACTAATCAACTGTCTTTATTATTCCTCTTGGAGTTCAACACTTCATCAGTCCTTAGTTGATTAAATTTGTCATAGATCGATGTTGGTAGGGTATCATTGATAACTATGAAGCATTAGATAACTGTTTCGTTTTAGTGTGGAACTTCTCTATCGTAGTACCCACCGTAGATCCCTCCAGGAAAATAAAACTCATAGCATTCAAGCTGGCATACGCTTAACCCTCTGCACCATTGGGCCAGCCGGTATCTGATGCTAGAATTCCCACTTCCATAAGTTTGTGATATAGCGTGACCATAGTTATTATCATCGGTAGTAACCATCTAACTATTGACAAGTATGAATTCAACCAGTCACGAGTTCTTACTAGAGCTTCAAGAACAACCATGAAATCACTAATAATTGAAGGATACTTTGTTAGTAAATGTAAACAACCTGGTTGGAGTCCATATGATTAACATGATTTTGTAAAACAGTGGCTCAAAGTAGATTACACTGACGTAGATGTATTCCCTTATATTCTTAGTTACAAAATGATTTTATATCTTTGACTTCGTGAAGTCTTCTAGTCATTTTGTCCCTAATCATCTTTACTATCACAGATACTACTTTTACGATATGAATATTCAACTTGTTGTGCTGATATAGTGTAAAAATTTGAATATACCAAGTGCACTGTTGATTTTCACTAGACTTACTATACTAATCGGCTGACTAGTGGCTAACTTCAGTATGTTCTTGAAGTTTTAGCTAGTAATCATGACTGGTGAAGTTCACACTTGTCGGCAGCGAGACAGTCATCACGGGTGGCAATGGATAATCGTCACACAATATCGCAAACTGTTAACAGTGGAAATTCAACCATTGGATGACATCCCAACAATGTAGACAGTTAAGCATTTGCCAACCTAAAGACCATTGATTCGATTCCCCTGGAGTGATCTAGGGTGGGTACTTTGATAGAGGAGTCCCATACTAGAATAAAACAAATGTCTAGTGCTACTTAGTTATCAATGGTACACCGCCAACATGAATCTGTTGCAAATCTAATTAACTAAACCTAATACCAATCTCCACAAAGACATCTCAATTCAACTATACAAATTCTGAAAATAGTATGAAAACATAAATGTAGAACTTTACGAATAGAGTTCATTTTAATGATGATTTACTTCAAAATGAATATCCGGAAGTTATGATGACTACGTGACAAACTTCCACCAAATAAAAATCTCTATCAGTAACAATCAATTAATAAAAGTGCCATGTTACAAAATCGGATGCGGAGGAATAGAAATCATCCTGTGCCAATTCATCTACTACATGATATAGTTCTGTTCAATTGAACATAATGCATAAGTGTGTTAGCCTAAACTCAATAGTTTAGTGATCAACGCGGTAGTGTTTTTCTCACGTGAAGAATTGAGTTCGAGTATCGGTTGAGGGTATATCCAGTTAAAGAATCTCAAGTAGAACAAAACGCACTTCCTGGATTTCATATGCCAGCCATAATCCAACTTTAATTATAATGGTTTACAATTGAAACTTGTTACTTGATTAGTATAGTCTTAATTGTTGAATTGTTCCACATTATTTAACATTCATAAATGATATATTCATATTGATCGTCATTCATCAATCAAGTTGGTATACAGTAAGTTGTAATGTCTTAAATATGAAACCTGTTAGGTCAGACCACAAAGAAGTGTAACGAACTTTCAGAACTCTGGTTTCGAACACTATTTCATTCATTCGAACTACCTGTAATGTAAACATTTTGCTTCTATTATTGTTACGTTTCTCTTACCCTATCCTCCCGTTTAGCATAATTACTGTTATTATAGTGTCTCTTATTATGGACTATAGTTAATTAGTTGTGTACAAGTTGTTTCTATTCACTACCACTATTTCCCTCGTTTTGTATTCATGCTAATTTTCCAATTGGTTTGTTGTGTGGTCTGACTTTATGTATATATAAAAGAATGCTTGAAATATAATAGAATTCGATTCGATTCGATTCTGTCTGGCTGACCTATTGGCTCGCATTCTTCTTATTTCGGTTAGGGACTAAGTGGGCACAGGGCAAACACACAATTACCGACTAGGCACTAGTGATTAGCACTCGGCCAACCAATCTCACCCATTTTCTCTCGTCATAACAAAACCATAATATGTCAGATTGTAAAACACAATGATATCAATTAGAAACATACATACACTTAGTATGCATGTATGCTAATAGAGATTATATATATACTTAATAATTATAATAAGGATGTATCTATCCGTTGATTTGTAATGGACTGAAATTGGTTAGCCTCTTACGTTATATGTG
This sequence comes from Schistosoma japonicum, assembly GCA_025215515.1. Lineage (NCBI taxonomy): Eukaryota > Metazoa > Platyhelminthes > Trematoda > Strigeidida > Schistosomatidae > Schistosoma > Schistosoma japonicum. Next base: position 3,911,307 of record CM046065.1, read on the forward strand.
CATCCTACGCCTAGTAGTGAACATGGTAGTATTTAACCTGAAGCGGACTAAGTTCAAGTCCTACTGTGAACATCAACATTGGGATACAGGTTTATCTAGCCAACAAATCTCGATTAAGATGAAACACGTGTCCTGGATTCTACTTGCCAATTACAATTCAACTTAAACAATATACTTAATAGATTTAATTTGGATTGTAACTGACAAGTGGAATCCAGGACGCGCGTTTCGTCCTATTTGGGACTCATTGGCTGGATGTACCTGCATGCCAATGTTGATGTTCACAGTTGGATTCGAACTCATTCCGTTTCGTGTCCAACACCACCGCGTTTACCACTAGACTACTGATTCCAGACAGTCATGTTTGTGCAATAGGCGAATTGGTAGTAGAATGAATTTGTATATTCTCATTGATTTGTTATAGACTGAAGCTGGTCATTCACTGTTGCTATATATGAATATTCGCTATTATCGAGACAGTCCTCTCAGAATGTGTATATAGCAACAGTAACTGACCAACTTCAATCTATAACAAATCAATGAGAATATATAAATTTATCTTAATACTTAATAGATATTTAATCATAATAATCATAATAATAATAATAATGAAATAATTCATTACCATGATTTTATTCTCTTGAAGTGTTGTTAAATGTGTTTTACATTTACTTAAATCTAATGGTGGATGTGTTAAAAATCCTGGTAAAGTTCTACGACGTACAATTCCTTTAGATAATTCCTTATTATCATCATCAGAATTAATTGATGTTATTATAGTTTGATTGATATTTTGATTGATTGATTGTTGATTAATATCAATAGAAGATGATTCTATTTCATATTTCTTGATTGAATCTAATTGATGATGATGTAATACTGGTAATTGTTTTGATGTACATTGATATTGACTAAAATAATCATCCATTACTGATGTATTTGATATTAATTTATTCAATGGAATTGTTAATTGATCTGATTGAGGTTTTAATGTATTAACTAATGAATAGAAACAATAATGAATACAATGTAAATTGATATTTTAATAAAGTTAAAGAAAACCATTCAGTTCATCATCATCATCATCATCAAGAAGGTGGAACTGAATTAATACACCCATAGGTTCAAGTTGCCATACTACATTAGCATTAAGAGATAACAGAGGTAACATAATAACAGAATACAAGAGAGGAGAGTGAAGTAAAGGTGTGCAGAAACTATTAATAGGATTCAAGATTTAGATGATGTTAAAAAGTGAATGTAAGGATCAATTGTGCACAGACCAAATTGCAACACTACGGATCATCGCTGAACAATCAATTGAATGGAACTCGTCACTGTACATCAACTTAATTGACTATGAGAAGGCATTCGACAGCGTAGACAGGATATCACTATGGAAACTTCTTCGACACTAAGGTGCACCAGAAAAACTCGTCAACATCATCCGGAATTCTTACGACGGACTACAGTGCAAAATCGTGCATGGAGGACAGCTGTCAGATGCATTTCCAGTGAGAACCCGTGTTAGAAAAGGCTGTTTGCTCTCGCCTTTCCTCTTCCTCTTGATGATCGATTAAATCATGAAAACCTCTACATCTGGAGGGAAGCACGGGATTAGATAGACAACTAGGATGCGACTCGATGATCTGGACTTTGAAAATGATCTTGCAATTCTATCCCATACACAACAGTAAATGCAAATGAAGACAACCAAAGTAGCAGCAACCTCAGCATCAATAGGCCTGAACATATATAAAGGAAAAAGCAAGATCCTCAAATTCAACACAAAGAGCACCGATCCAAATGAACTTGATAGTGAAACTCTGGAAGAAGTGGATACCTTAACATGCCTGGGGGCATGATCGATGGACAAGGAGGATTCAATGCAGATGTAAGGGCAAGGATCGGCAAAGCAAGGGCAGCATTCCTACAGTTGAAAAATATATGAGACTCCAAACAACTGTCTACCAACCTCAAAGTTAGACTCTTCAATTCGAGCGTCAAGACAGTTCTTCTCTATGGAGCTGAAACGTGGAGAACTACTGCAAACATCCTCAGGAGAGTACAGGTATTTATAAACAACTGTCTACGCAGAAAATTGAACGTCTTTTGGCCGAAAACCATCAGCAACAGCCTACTTTGGAAGAAAACAAACCAACTTCTAGCTGAAGAGGAAATCAGGAAACGACGTTGGAAATGGATAGGACATACATTGCGGAAATCATCAGACTGCATCACCCGACAAGCACTAACTTGGAATCCTGTTGAGAAACAGAAAAGTGGAAGGCTTAAGAACACAGTGCTTTGGGAGCTGAAAGCAGACATTAAAAGGATGAACAGTAACTGTAGATAGCTGGAAATGATTGGTGAGGACAGAGTTGAATGGAGAATACTGGATAGCGGCCTATGCTCCTCCGAGAGGGGTAACAAGCGTAAGTAAGTAAGTATGTAAAGAGTGAAAACATTTACAACACTGTGATCGATTCTGAGCCATAACTTCAAGTGTCTTCAGTCATTTATTGCGACTATGACGCGGACGCCAACCAGGTAATTTGCATCTACTAACATGGCTTAGAACAGCAGGCAACTGTTTAAACATATCAAGGAAATGGACATCAGATACCAAACTATAAATGAAACTATTTCCAAAAGGAGGATTCCACTATTCATTGTAAATCCAGAAGATTAGACTGATGAGCAGAACACTTTAGGAAACAGTTCAACTGGCCCTCGGCACCATCCCTGTTGATCAACATCCCCAAACAATCTGAATGGCAAATTAATATTGGTCCCCCAAGTTTCAGTGAGGTTAAGAAGGCTATAGGGAACTTAAAGCAAGGGAGAGCAGCAGCACCTGATAAATTAACCCGATATACTTAGGGAGGGTGATGCAGTTTTAGCGGTTAGATTAACTGAAATTTTGGCTAGAATTTGGGAACTGTACGTAATCCCATCTGACTGGTCTCGAACGAAAGTCGTTCCAATCTATAAGAAAGGACAGAAGTCCTCGTGTTACAACTACCGAGGAATCAGTTTAACGAATATAGCGTCCAAAATATTAGCTTTACTAATACTTCGACGTCTAACTAAAGCTCGTGAAGAGCAAACTCGAGAAAACCAAGGTGGTTTTAGACCCGGACGTGGTTGTATAGACCAAATATTCACACTTAGGCAGGTTCTTGAACATAGGCACACTTTCAGACGCCCAACAATAGCTGTATTCCTTGACCTTAAGGCGGCGTTTGACTCCATCGATCATTAGGTTATTTGGAAATGTCTATCACTGAAAGGTGTATCGGAGAAGTACATTGACGTTATACAAGCTCTCTACTCGAACACCACATGTCGTGTTAGAGCTTTTGGCAGATTGTCTTCGGAATTGACCACTTCTAGTGGTGTTCGACAAGGTTGTCCGCTATCTCCATTTTTATTTAATTTTATCATGGACATACTTTTAGAGTTAACATTGTCATCGTCTGACCGCTCAGAAGTTGACTTCCTTCCAGGAGACAAACTTACTGGCTTAGAATATGCCGATGAAATAGCTCTATTGAATGAAGACGCTCACAAAATGCAGAATTTTTTGACAACCTTATACATGAATGTAAGCATGTTTGCAATGCGTTTCTTCTCATCCGAATGCTAAATGCTGCTTCAGGACTGGCTTAATTCGGCACCACAGTTAGTGATAGGGAGCGAAGCAATCGAATATGTTGACCACTTTACATAACTCGGGAGTCTCATTAGTCCTGACGGTCTAGTGTCTGATGAAATCTCTGCTCGTATACATAAGACCCGATTGGCTTTTGCGAATTTGCGTCACATGAGGCGTAAGCGAGATATTCGTTTACTGACGAAAGTACGCGTTCACTACGCAGCAGTTAAATCCGTTTTACTTCAAGGATGTGAAACATGGCAATTAAAGTTAGAGGATATTCGTAGGCTCCTGGTATTTGATCATAGATGTCTCCGAAACATCGCTTATGTTTTCTAGGACCACCGAGTAAGCAATGCATGGGTTAGGAATAGAGTACTAGGTAAATACGGCAAGTCTATTAATGAAGTAATGAATCCTCACGAGCTGAGGTGGTTAGGACATGTGTTACATATGTCCGTCTACCTCGATAAGCGATGTTGTCTGCCGTAGGAGTAGGCTGGAAGAAATGTATTGGAAGCCAAACGAAAACATGGCACCAATCCATGAAGTCATTGACAATTGGACTGAGCCATGTTAATAGGCACAGACTACATGGTTGGGGCTGTTGCGATGATCGTAACAAATGGTTAGAGACTTTAGGTGATATGGCTCAAAATCGATTGCAATGTCGCAGGTGCATCCACTCCTTGTCTTCCTCCAAATTCTAATTTTTGAGCTTCTCATAATTTTCTCTTTGCTGAATCACTTTCTTTGTTTCATATCTCATCTCTGATCTCTATGCCTATCAATTAGTACTTACTCTGTTACAACCTTCCCTACTCTGGGATTTGGTCCGACAATTAGATTTCTATTTATTAATTGAGGCATGGCAACTTGAACTGATGTACGCATGTACCAAGTTCTACGTTGTAACTGGCTGACTGACTGGTTCAGACCAACAGTCAAAGACTTCATGGATTGATACAATGTTTTGCTTTGGCAGCCTTTACAGAATTTTGAATTACGTAATATCAATCGAATATGAAAGACGATACTATAAGGGAGAAAGGTTATTGAAATTTTCAGTTATACATCATGGATTGTTATCGTTGGTTAATTCCTAATACTTTTTTATTATGTTTCACGGTCATTAGTTATATTTGTATCACATTAGGCATGTTTGAACTATTCGCTTCATAGTTTGCTATTTAATCTTTAGCAATCACCTATTGTAACTTTTTACGATTAACTATAACAATGTTAACTCCGCCAGATGCTCCTCTAGGTTTGCTGTCGGTCCTAAGCCCGGATAAATAAAGAGGGCTAGGCACGGGGTCAGCAACCCTATCCTGTACAACAACAACCTTGTTAAAATTAATGCTAACCAGTAAAAACCTTTATTGATATGAATGTTATGTAATGTTAAGGATTGTTATATTCGGCGAATCAAGAAGAATAGCTCAAAGTCAGAATTTTCAATGCAAACCTTAATGCAGTTCTATTACATGAAACTGAAACTTGCATAGAGAACTACAATAAGCATCATACAAAAAAAAACTATTGTTTACACAGGATACTTAGAACCCGTCGGTTAGATACCGTTAACTACAATCATCTATAACAGATAACAAACTAACTGATAGTTAGCTGGGGAAGTGAATTCAACAAACATTAATGAAATCATCAAACTGTGTCACATGACAAACACTAATATGGAATCTTGAAAGCCAAAGAAGAAAAAGACTGAAGAACACATAGCGCATTTGGGAGGAAGTAGAAAAGAGATTCTTGGACAGATCTGGCTGCTTAGAGAAGGCTGGTGGGCTGCCTTTGTTCTACGTGAGGTAACAGACATTGATTAGTTGATTGAAGAAGATTTACTAACTGTCAGGACTGTCTTTTAAAAGACAATTTCATTTTGTTATATTCTCCTTCTCTTAACTCCCCATCACACTTATCAACTATCTCTAAGTCATTTTATATTCAGTGACAATAACTAACTAACTACTGTATCAGTTATTAGTCATTACTGCCTTTCTTTTGTATAAATATTTTTCTTCATGTTGGTCCGCTGAGCATGTAAGGGCAAGGATCGGCAAAGCAAGAGCAGCATTCCTACAGTTGAAAAATATATGGGACTCCAAACAACTGTCTATCAACCTCAAAGTTAGACTCTTCAATTCGAGCGTCAAGATAGTTTTTCTCTATGGAGCTGAAACGTGGAGAACTACTGCAAACATCCTCAGGAGAGTACAGGTATTTATAAACAACTGTCTACGCAGAATATTGAATGTCTGTTGGCCGAAAACCATCAGCAACAGCCTACTATTGGAGGGAACAAACCAAATTCCAGCTGAAGAGGAAATCAGGAAACGATGTTGGAAATTGATACGACATACATTACGGAAATCATTAGACTGTATCACGAGACAAGCATTAACTTGGAATCCTGTTGGGAAACGGAGAAGAGGAAGGCCAAAGAACACTCTGCGTCGAGAGCTGTAAGCAGACATTAAAAGGATGAACAGTAACTGGAGACAGCTGAAAAGGATTGCTGAGGACAGAGTCGAATGGAGAATACTGGTGAGTGGCCTATGCTCCTCCGAGAGGGGTAACAGGCGAAAGTAAGTAAGTATGGTCTGCTGAGTGGTCAGGTTTTGTGTGTTTATTTAAACGAATGAATAAAACATAATTTGACTAGTCGGCTGCTAGCTCACTTATCCTGCGTTCTTCTAACCGGCTTACGGTCTAGGATTCACGGGCCAGACATGCGAGTATGGTACAACTGTCTTAGTTCCCTGGTTTTCTGGTATTGGTTCTGACTAAGATTACTGTCTTTGTATGCCATGATAGGCCGTACTTCACATCATAACATATAGATTTTATTATATAACTAATAGTCCCGACGAATGAAAGTTAAAGTTGTGACCAACCACAAGCGAATCATTGTTTCCAAGGTGATTGTGCACAATTTAATCAACGATGTAAGTCATACCAAGTGATTCTGTTACTCTGAATTAGTTGATGAGTAACTGTAATCCTGGCAGAATTGTGGGACTGTTTATAACATGTTATTACAATATGTTGCAACTGATTCATTGTAGGATTTAGATACTTTTTAATAGCTAAGCATTGAATAGTACCCAATATCATTTGTATGTCTAATTAATAATTTCATTGCAATTCTATCAAACATGTTAATCTATGGTCATTAGTTTAATTGACTTGATATCTCGTACACTATATTGTAATGTTACATGAGTATGAAACAGAAAACTTTCATTTGACAACGGTTTCTTGAGAGATTCGAACTTATGTCACTTAACTTCATAGTCCTAAACGGTAATGAATAGTATCTTAGGAAATATTGATTTTGACTAAATAATGATAAAATTATCTTAATTGAAATAAAACTAACATGTTGGTAAGATAATGTAGTTTGATGCATCAGATGAACTTCGTGTTGTACGAGATTCTTCGTCTAATGAATCACATTCCGATGATAAATCATTATCTCCTTTATTATAATCATAATTAGAATTTGGTACATGTAAACTATTGAGTGTTGTCGTTGTCATCGTCGTCGTCGTGGTCGTCGTGGAGGGGGTGATGGTAACGTTGTTAGTTTTAAAATAATTGGAAAACTTATTTTTCAATGTTGAATTATCCATGTTACTTTGTTGAGTAAATGATGATTCAATATTCACTTGTGGTACTTGAAGAGTAAATGCTTCATTAACTTCATTTCCAGTCTAAATCAAAGAAGAAAAAAATAGAAGAAATGAAAAACTTGAAATATCTCTTAACAATAACATCATCTTTTTAGTCAATAGATTATGAATTCATATGATAAACTAATAAGTATATCAGATACTTTAGAAGATTTCACAGTTTCATGCCAGATGTAATCACAATGTTGATGATGGTTTCGATAAACTGATGCAACTTAACTGTTATGACGTCAAGAAGGGCTGTTATGACTGATGCGTATGACTAGTTAGTTGGTATAAGCTTGTACGCCTGAAGTTACAATAAGAAATGCCAATGACAGTGTTTAATTGGTCCATGTATATTTACCCTATAACTAGTATTCTTCAAATCTTGAAGAAAGACAAAACAACTAAGCTGACCACCAGACAGAATTCAATTATATTTCTGATAATCCTTCATAGAAACATAAAACCAGACCACTCAGTCAACTAATAAGCGTGGATACAAAATAAGACTAACAGTGGTTGTCTTGACTCATTACCCTAGTGATGAACGTGTTAGTGTTTGTCATGAAATGAACTGATTTCAATTACCTATGTGAACATCATCACTGGGATGTAGAAACATTCAACCGATGAGTCCCAAATAAAACGAAATATACATCATGGATTTCGTTTGTCAGTCACAATTGAACTGAGATAACTTATACACAATTGATTAGCCATAGTTCATAAATAAAAACGATAAGTTTACATATAGCCGAAATAAATGGAATAGACTACTGGAGAACACTTCCAGAAGATAATCAACCTTCTTTAGATGCCTGGGAATCTATGACAAATGATTCATTTTATTTGAAGTTGATTAATCCGATGTGTACAAAGTTTAGTGCACCTACTGAAAATCGAACATACTACTTAGTGCATAATTTAAAGTAGTTTCTAGGGCAATTTACTAACACTACAATGAATCCATCAGAAAAGTTCTCATAAACAACAGAATATCCATTCTAGATTACGCCATATGTCTTCGAATGGGACAAGCGTATGAGTTCTTATTTATTTTAGTACAGTAGACGATACAATACAGTTGATAGATCTAGAGCGACCGGATGATATATCTAATTCCTTCGATAGTCGATACGGTTAGTGCGAAACGTTATCTCTGATACTTGTACTTTTTATTGGATACCACAACTTGTACCTTCCCAGGCCACAGATACTCTAGAAGACCTCAGATTTATAGGATGATTGTATTGTTGAGCAAATAACTGGGATGAGACAAGCGAACAACATTCATTATCATCATCATCATCAACAACATAGATTCGAGCAAATACGCCCATTGATTCCAGTGGACATACCACATTAGCGCTACGAGATAACAAAGGTAGGATAATAACAGAATACAAGAGAGGAGAGTGAAGTAAAGGTGTGAAGAAACTATTAATAGGATTCAAGATTTAGATGAAATTAAAGAGTGAATACACTTTCGTGACTGTGATTGATTCTGAATCATGTCTCCAAATGTCTCTAGCCACGAACAACATTTATATGAATTATTTAGTTTGGATTGTGACTGGCAAGTGGAATCTAGTACAGACCTGTCGTCCTATTTGGGACTTGTCGGTTGGATGTATCTACATCCCAATCTTCATCTTAATTTATATGAATGTATCGATATAAATACCAAGTTACTTAAAGTGATTATTCATCAAAATGAAATCATCAACTAAAATATAACTGATGCACCAATTACTATATTTTATTCATACAGCTAAATACCATGGCAACTAATTTGAAGTATGACTCATATTGAATTAAATTAATATGACGAATTAAGTTGACAAAAAAATTACTACAACTATTTTCGATCGATTTATTGAACAATTGTAATTTAGGAGATAGGGAAGGGATTTCGAAGCCCTAACATTTACATATAAGTTAGGTCGGATCACAAAGAAGTGTAACAAACTTTCAGAACTGTGTTCTAAGAACACTATTTCATTCATTCTAACTGTCTGTAATGTAAACATTTTGTTTCTATTATTGTTACGCTTCGCTTGTCCTATTTCTCCCGTTTAGCATAATTACTGTCATTATATTGTCTGTTGTTATGGTCTACAGTCAATTAGTTGTGTACAAGTTGTTCCTATTCGCTACCACTATTTCCCTCGTTCTGTATTCATGTCAATTTTCTAATTGGTTTGTTGTGTGGTCTGATTTTATGTATATATAAAAGGATGCTTGAAATATAATATGATTCTGTCTGGCTGACCTATTGGCTCGTATTCTTCTTATTTCGGTTTGGGACTAAGTGGGCACATGGCAGACGCGCAATAATTAACTAGGCACCAGTCATTGGCACTCGGCCATCCAACCCAATCACCCCCCAAATTTCTCTCGTCATAACAATATATTACTGTCGTCGTCCTATCAACTCTACATCATAGATACTTTACTAATAATGGTGATAATGTTGTGTAAAATGCAAAGAACTATGAGGATGAATTTGTATGTTCCCGTTGATTTGTTATAGACTGAAGATACAAGTTCATCCTAATACCAATTCGCCTATTGCACAAGTGTAACTGTCTGAACTCAGTAATCTAGTGACGAAAGTGGTAGCATTTGACATGAAATAGACTGTGTTTGTATCTCACTGTGAACATCAATATTGAAATGTAGATACATTCAACCGACAAGTCCTAAATAGGATGAAATGCGTGTCCTCAATTCCACTTACCAGTAACTATAACTTAATACAAAATTACTAATAAGTTTAAAACTTACTGTATATTCAATATTTTTCATTTCAACAGAATGCATTTTATCTTTTGAATGTTGATTTTTCCTTGAATGATGTTTAGCATGACGTTTAAGACGATATGATCCAGCTCTTGAAATAGGTCCATTATTATTCAATGGTTGAATTAAATTTAAATCTAATGAAGAATAATTCATTTCATTATCATCATTTTTATTCTGTTGTTCTTGTTGTTCCATTTGTTCAATTAAATTCGCTTCTACATTAGCTAGAACATCTTTAGCTGCTTGAAGTGCTGTATCAAATGCTTGATTGCCACGTTTTGTAATATTCATAAGACGTACCATATCTTCTAAATATTTTATACCTTGAAAATGAAGTATTAAAAATGAAATAAAGTTTAGTTAGATTGTGACTAACAAGTGTTTCGTCCTATTTAGGATTGATCATCTGAATGCACCACAGTAAATGAGGTGGTAAACAAGGTAATGTTTGCTATGGAATATGATGTGTTCGAATCCCGTTGTAAACATTAACACTAGAATGCAGGTACATTCGACTTACAAGTCCTGAATAGGATGAAACATGTTTTCTGGATTTCTCTCGTCATCCACAGTTCGATTCAAAGAATAATTGTAAACTATCACTATATCGAGGCAATTCAGTCAAGATGAACATATGACAACAGAGACTGATCAATTTCTGTCCATGAAAAATCAACAGGAAGATTCAAATACATTCTAATTATAAAATTAGATCGTTTTAGAATCCTACTTTTCATAAATAAACTTCCAATGATGATGTAATCGAATGTATCAGGGTTAATATTCTTGGATTAATGATCATAAGGACTGTGACTGATGAGTAATTGCCTCACACTTGACAAGGCTGTACTTCATTAGTCAAATCTTCTCACAAGGACTCCGGGAATTACCTTCGGAAGTTCGTCACTGCAGAGGTTGTGAATTTGCACCGCTGTAGAATCCCATACTAGGATGAAACAGCCATCTGGTTCCACTTCCTGATTTTGACTAGTTGTCTATCACGGGCTAATTCATGACATCAAATCTGAATTCAGTAATCACCACAATACCTAATAATTAAAAACTGCAGTTAATACATAGACTAATTTATTGAAGATTCGAGCCTGTTAAGTCTCGTACTGCATACAAATACCAAACACTTAAGCTGGTCCTCTGTCATTGACGATAGTCTAAAACGCTCACACTCACGATTAACTAAGCCTGTGTGCTTCACCCAGTCGTCATCACCTGATTTCGATAACTTAAGGCATTGATAGCCGTTTTTGAATAAAGACGATTGTTCGCCAAATATTTGCCACATGACCTCAATTGTTGCTTCGAAAGTGATATCTCACGGGTTCTTTGGAAGGATAAAGTTAGTATAGCGTTCATGTTCAACCATGCCAAGCTTTCGAAAGAGCATTCTGACCTTCGCGGCATCATATATTTTTTTCAACTCAACCTTCAACAAGTCTTCGTACTTCTTAAACCATGAATCAAACGTAATAACAGCTAAGCCATCAAAATGGAACTCATTGATAGAGTTAATGATGAAGTCAGCGTGAGATGTACATGAGTTTTCTGACAGCCCCTTCTGAGTACGATTCATTTGCTAGGTTAAGGTTTCCAGTATGCGTATCTGGAACTGTTTGTAGCGTTTCGCTTGACGTTCCAGCAAAGCTTCACCTTGTTCGAGGGTAAATGACATTTTGATAGTTTACCCCGTCACCAGTGTTAAGTCTTGTACTTGGTGCTTGACTAGCCGCAGACTACCTTAGCACCCAAGCGCTCGAACCCTTCTGGTCGCAAATCAGAAGATAGAAGACGAGTAGACAGAAACTTTATACCAGTAAGATGGAGAGTGAGTTAGGTACAAAATATTCGTGTATTTATAGTTTTCTGAACAACAAAAATCAGTGTTATAATCCATTCAATCCGAATTAAGAAGTTTCAACTGTTATCCAATCAGAATGTGTCACGTCAAGATTCAGGAAGATTCTATCGATCAGTGACTCGATGGAATGTTTTCGGCTCCTTCAAGGGGTTTGGAGACTTTGTTGAGTTTTCTGGGAGCCATCCCAGCAGAGCCACATAAAAAATATATATAGTTGCTAATTTGTGTCTCACAAAGTTTAACAGTCAAAATTACAGATATGTAGGTTCTCTATTAAGTAAGATTGTACTGAATATGGTAGATGCCCTCCTTCCCCCCCTACCTTTCTATTACATATACATAATCAGTGACATGCACTGAAAAAACATTATGTTCTTATGGACACCAATTTAACTGAAATGATATCAAAGTAAAAAAATGAATTCCAAGTAAGTCGAAACATTCAATTGAAGAAACATCACAATATAGTTCCATTATATCAATCTTTATGTTAGATATTAACTCATCTGATCTAATGAAACAATCAACAGGAATAAATGGATACATAAAGTTTATGAAACTGTAGAAAAAACAAATTAATCGTAAACAAATTCATTCAAATAAACTAATTTATATACTTATAGGGTTTTGTTAATATCATCTAAGAAGTATCAGCAGTAGCTAACTATTACGTAATTGTCAATCCTGATATCATGAATTGTTCTGAATCAGACAACCATTGATCACCTGACGTGGATGCGCACCGATGAAGAATCCCATACTAGGACGAAACAGCTGTCGAGTGTTTCCCAGTGATCAATGATTGTCTGATTCAAAACAATTCGTGATATCAGGATTGACAACTAACTATCTCCACAACCCCCCAATTATTACGTAATTGTTATGTAGGAATTCCTGTGAATTTATCATCAATTACTTGATATTGTAACACTTTAAATATAATCATCAATCAAATAATAATAATAATTACCAGGTTGTTCAAAATCTGGATACATTTCTTTCACTAATTCACGTGTTTCTAAAGAATAGTCACGTGCTAATTCAGCAGCTTTTTTAGATAGTTGAACAGCATTTTCAACTTTAGCTAAACTAAATATAAAAAGTAAGTAGAGAAGAGAAACAACATAGCAACTAATAAATTGAAATTGATGAAAGAATAAATTGATTAGAAATAAAATAGTATAGTAGTAACTTGGATCAATTCACCCCCCTTCCCTTACCCATATAGACACAAACATTTGATGATCTGATGTAGAGACAAAGTTTATCAAGAGTGTTTGACATGTTTACACTTGTATTTATTATAGATTGATTTCAGTTGAGTACTGTTGAAAACTAGGATATACATTGTAGAAACCATCAGACTGCATCATGAGACAAGCATTTAACATGGAATCCTTTTGAGAAACAGAAAAGAGGAAGGTCAAAGAACACACTGCGTCGAGAATAGGAAACAGACATTAAAAGAATGAACAGTAACTGGAAACAGCTGGAAAGGATTGCTCAGGATAGAGTTGAATGGAGAATATTGGTGAGCTGCCGTTTCTTCCCTGTAAGGGTAACGGGTGTAAGTAAGTAAGTGAACTGTTGAAAACTAAATAGTACTTAACAACTGTTTCATTTTAGTATAGAACAGCTCTTCATGGCTTTATTACTAATCTATCAAAAGTTGACTGAACTTAAAACTTTTCTGTCTAGTGAACAGAATATAACGATTGACCTCGTTGTGATCACTGATACCCCCTACTGAAATGGATTTGTAATACATCACGATGATCATTCAGTGTCATTGTTGATAACTGTCACTGATCTCATTATACATTCAATATGAATTGAATATTACTAGAATATACTTATTTTAGGTACATATTGTTTATCCAATCTTATTTAATAACGTTTATGCAAGTATTCATTGAAAGATTCACTTTAGTTAAGCGATTATTAACGTAATATCACAGTCGAGGAATAAACAAATGTAATCTCTCCACGTGAATTCTATACGTTCACATACCTACTTCGAACTCTGCTAGGGTTTCGCCAGCTTATGGCGACACCTAGATAACCGCTAACGAACGTAAGACCAGCGACACAGTAACAGGAACCTAAGCTATTCCGCAGCGCCCCAGCCCAGCTAACTAGATTAAGAAGTCCAAGACAGCAAAAAGCGTTTATTCCACAGGCAGCCTGTCAGACGACGACATCACACACAACTCATGCCGATATATACAAAAATAGAGAGCGTCCTTGGAATATCATAAAAAGCGTACTAAAAATAAACAACGAACCAATAAGATTTAGCGTCTTACCAAGAGGGAAACACGAACTGAAGGTGAGAAGGGGAATTTTTGGCGCGAAAACAGAAAATTCAAATTTACACAATAAAATCACAAAAATAACAGGTTTGCCAAGTGAGTTTTGGGGATTTAACATCCCCAACAAACTCCGTCTATTAATATCGTATAAGACTGCTTCTCTTTGAACGATCTTCCATTCTTGATTCTTTAGACAGTCTTTAAAAACATATAATTACTACACATGAACTATTACTAATTAATCTAATAGAAGATGGTACAGACGAACGCTTAACTTGTTGAAACCTTGCATAAGCAAGGTAGTATGTTAGCGTTTATAGTTATGGTTCACTTCAATAAAGGTATTCAGGCTTGATATTGGGTCTGTTTAATAGTCCTAACTGTATTGGTGCTAATAGCACTATTGAAGATGCTGAAAATCTCCTAAACGTGATATACATGAATATATATAAATCGAAAGAAAGTTCGTAGTATGATGCAATCTTCTATACGTTTTACACTAAATAAGCTTGACCATATCACCTTGCCATTCAGAAATGAATTAAATAAACCTATTACCAATGGCTTAAATTGGTTATCAACAGGAAATAATGTCATTTAATTTGCATTGTGACTGGCAAGTGGAATCCAGGACGCGCGTTTCGTCCAATTTGGGACTCATCGGCTGGATGTACCTGCATCCCGCGCGTCCTGGATTTCACTTGCCAGTCACAATACAAAAATTAAATGATCACTATGAATAATCGCTATATCGAGGCGATCCGCTCAGGATGCACATATAGCAACAGTGACTGACCAGCTTCAGTCTATAACAAATCAATGGGAATATACAAATTCATTCTACTAGGAAATAATGTGTTGCTAATGTTATGGTTGACTTAAAAGTCAAAGTTCATAATTCAAAGAAACACTTAAGCAGTTTGTAAACGAGAATTCCACTTTCTGTGGTGTATCAATCAATCAATCCCTGTGACTACATGTGGACAATAGGCCACCGAACAACACTCCAACCAACTGTGCCCTGGGCTCTCCTTCCCGCTTTTCCCCCAAGTGCTGTTTATTCCATTCATATCTGCCTTCATTTTTCAAAGTAATGTGTTCTTCAGTCTTCCTTTTTTCCTTTCGCCCTCAGGATTCAATGTCATTGCTTGTCTTGCGACATTTTGGTGATTTTTTTAATGTGTATCCTATCCACCTCTAGCGTCTTCTCATTCCTTCCTCAGATGGATTTTAGTGGTTTTTCTCTCTGTCACAGAAGGTTATTGATGATCGTATCTGGTTAACGGATCCGTAATATCTTGTGCAGACAGATGTTAATGGATACTTGTGTCTTTTGAATAGTGCTTATCGTAGTTCTCTATGCAAGTTTCAGCTCCATGCAATAGAACTTCTGTTTAGAACTGACGTTTCGATGCCTAAAATCGCCCCTAGGATCACTACCGGTCCCGAGCCATGATAAACGAGGATTGGGCATAAATTTTACAACTTATTCAGTAAAAAACAACTTTGCAAAGAAACATTAACTAGAAAAACAATTTTAATCATTTTAATTCTGCACTAGGAATTGAAAGGTTTTCATTTCTAAGAGTTATGACGCCTCGTGGTGAAAGCCATTTTCCTTCAGTAACTACGAGGCTTATGCCTCTTCTGACAACTATAGGAACGATTAGTATGGGTACATGGAATAATTGCACGATGTGAGAGACAGGAAACAGCATTCAAATAGCTAAAGAAATGAAAAAATACGACTTAAGAATACTTGGAATAATCGAAACACATGGGTCACAAGCTGGACAGCAAAGATTATTCTTAGGATATGTCCTATTTTACCCCAGTCAGAAAGAAGAAAATGCCACTACGGTGTATAGGCATATGTATATAATGAGAAACAATTGTTATAAACACTTCTTTTTCCTCATGGGCAAGCACTTGATTTAAGGTTTGTACCAGAGTTTCTCGAAGCCTTATTCATACAAAGTACCAAGGTCATCCCTATATTGTGAAATAGTTAGTCCTTCCACTATACGTATCTTGATAGTGTTTACTTACGATCTACAGTATAGTGTAATTTGTATCAATTACCTTACTACCTTTTCCAAATTAGGAAAATGTAGTAATGTTAACTAGGAAAAGACCCTGAAGGTGGATAGGACACACATACAGTAAATCATCAAACTGTGTCATAAGACAAGCATTAACATGGAATCCTGAAGGCCGAAGAAAAAGAGGAAGACTTAAGAACATATTACGTCGGGAATTAGATACAGACATAAAGAAAATAAAGAGCTCTTCGGAAAAGCAGGAAAGGAAAGCTCAGAACAGAGTTAGTTAAAGAATACTGGTCGGCAGCCTATGCTCCACATGGGGTAACAGGCATTGATTGACCTTACCACCTTTATCTTCTTATCATCTAATCTATTTCTACTTTGATCTTTAACTCAGATTCATATATATAAATCATGATCTTGGGTTTGATACTTGGTAGGATTATAGATGCTTATTGTTAGACTGAATGCTGTCCTACAATGTTGTCTAAAGTTGAATGTAATATAACTAACTGTTTTACTATGGAATACTTAATCAATTCAGATAATGTGACCCTTCAGAAAAAGCTCGTCTAAATCAACGACACCTTCAAACCAATAAAATCACTTTATTTCATTTTATACTGAATGAATGATAATGACAATTATAACAACATTGATACTACTCTAAACAAAATGTACCTCCAATTCATTTACACTGACTAACCAGGAAACAGTATGTTACGTTACTTACTGTATCACTAAGCATAGATAATGTTAAACATGAATACAACTGAGAAACTCTTACAGTTCTTCATTGAGAAAATTCTATGAATAACAAAGAAAGTTTTCGGAAGCATAACATTCAGATCAGTTACTAATCAATAAATAAATGGAACTATCTACCAACTCATACGAAAACATTGAATTGATCAAGATAATCAATCAAAATTTAAGGAAACAACAAGATAATATAATCTACAAATACAATATGACGTAGACCAGGCAACCTGAAAGAACTGATTTAATGTTCATGATATAGATTCAACTATCTCCACAACCCCCCCCCGCCAATGATAACTAATATCAGCTCACTAGTGACTAGCTCCTTGATGTAATTATTGGAGTTCTAGTGTGAAGACGTGACCAACTGAGTTCAACCGTGTCGGGTGTGAGGCAGTTACCCACCGATGACAATGGATGAGGTAGCGCTAACGTATCAAGAGTTGACTGAATTTGAAATATCAAGCAACAGGAGCTGATTCGGGGGTTCAATGGTAAAGCGTTCGCCGCGAAGCCAAAGGGTCCTGGGTTTGACCTTAATGGGATCAGGGTTGCACACTTCTGAAGAGTCTCATACTAGGACGAAACAGCTGTCCAGTACTTCTAGGTGATCAACGGTTGTCTGATTAAAATCAGTTCGTAATATCAGTATTGACAGTTAACTATCTCCACAACCCCCCAAATTATTCATGAAATAATTTCCACTTTTACTTATGTAATTGAAGTTTGTCTATACCAAATGGCGATGATTGAGCTCGTGTACTATATCACAAACAGACTAAAGTTTGATAATGCAAACCATTGGAATCCGACTTCATGATCATTAGATAAAGCACTCACTACCAGTTCTGAATAGTTGGAATTCAGTTATTGATGACGTAAATTGTTGAAGTATCATGCATCAAAATGAAACATCTGTCAAATGCTTCTTGGCATTCAGTGGTTATCTATTTATTATCAGTCAGTAATATGAAATGTCGATATACAATACACTACAATTGTAGTATTTTGTAAATTGCCCTCCCCCCGTTTTCTTCTTCTTATTCAACAAATCTTCGTTGGTTTGGATTAGAGATATCAAGTTATTCACAATCAATCAAAGTTTTGACAAAGTATCATTGATTTCTTTTTCAATTGACTTGAATAGATTTCTTTGAAGTGATTGTAGGAACTCATACCTTCCATGAAATAAGTTAAATCTGAAATGAAATAACTACCCTGATAGTCCATATGAATAGAAATAAACATTAGAAACCCTTTAGACTGATAATATTTTGTTGCTAACTATAAAGAAGTGATTGTTTATTGTTGTCTATACTTTATCAGTTGATCAACTGTTGATCAGTTCATCATTGAATCTGAATTCATAATGAACTTCTGTTTGGAAGAATAGATTGGATGTATATCGATGTGTTTATTGATTTTGTCATAAAATCTGTTGTTATATTTCTTATAGTGGTTTGATTAAACTGTTAGTAATCGCCGATGTTGAAGGATGAACAGTAACTGGAGACAGCTGGAAATGATTGGTGAGGACAGAGTTGAATGGAGAAGACTGGTGAGCGGCCTATGCTCCTCCGAGAGGGGTAACAGGCGTAAGTAAGCAAGTAAGTTATCGCCGATGTTCTTCGAAGAATATCAGCGATTATGTCAGTGGTATGTATGAAAGTGTAGATGAATTGTATGTTTAAACTAAAGTGAATAATTACAATACTTACTTATCTCTAGCATCTTGTGCTTTGATAAAAGCATCATCAGCTATATTTCTAGCACGTTTCACAGCATTAGCTACTTCACGCATTATATGATAATTATATAGTAATAGATAAGGTTTAGCACCTTTTGGCCATGAAAGAAATACTAGTTTTCCATTTTGATATCTTCCTTGTTCACAAACACCATCAGGAAAATGTGTTTGACCATAACCATGACGTCGATTTTTAACCCATTGACCTTCATAAATTACACCATCAGATCTTTCACATACACCATAACCATGACGTGAATCAGCTTCCCATTGACCAGCAAATGTTTCAACTGTTTCAGGATCAATTGCATCCACCTGAATAATAATTTTAATTTGATAATAGAATAAAAATAATTGAAAGATTAATTCCACTATGAAAAATGAGTAGTGATTTTGTCCTAGACATGAACTTCTTAACTATAATTAGGATGAACTTGTATGTTTCTGTTGATTTTTTATGAACAGCAACGAGTCAGTCTCTGTTGCAATATGTGCATCCTGAGTAGATTGCCTCGTTATAGCTATTAATTACAAGTATTATCTAAGTAGAATGTACATATAGCAACAGAGACTAACCAGCTTTGGTCCATAACAAATCAATGGGAATATAGAAGTTAATCCTAATTACCTATGCACACGTTGTAAAAGTTCGATTATCTGGATTCAATAGTCAAGTGGTGAACCTAGTGGCGTTTGACATGAAGCGGACTGAGTTTGATTCCTGGTGTGAAAATCAACATTGAGATGTAGGTACATCTAACCAACGAGTCCCATATAGAACAAAACGCACATTCTGAATTCCACTTACCAGTCACATTCCAACTTAAATAATCCTCAACTATATATGTGTTATATCTCACGTAGGATTTGGTCAATCTTATCGTTTCAGATTTATTCACAACGTTGTATCTTACAGCTAACCCTCAGGCTTAGCCCTGCCTTCATCTATTACTCAAGCACAATGATCCAACTGATTTATCAAGAAGGTAATTAATCACTTACATGCATGCATTATTATATAATATAAAGTGATAATGTACAAGATACATAAGTATAAGATTTAGTACTTGTCTTCCAGACACGTCACCATGCCTATAATAAAAGTACAATACTTTCCGATTACTAAGCTTGAACCCACTTATTTGTATTCGTGATCTATAGCTCTAAAACTGAATAATTTGGAATAATATTCAATTTTATATCACGAAGAGGTTTGAATTAGATAATCAATAATCACCTGGAAGTACTACACATCTGCTTTGTCCTAGTGTGCCTCTATCATCTCATCAGAGATCGAATCCAAGACCCATTGGCTCCACGGCGAACACATTACCATTAGACCACTAATCGGCTCCAATAGTTAATATTTTCAACTCAACCGATTTGTGAAATATTCATGCGACCTCATTTATTACCATCGGTGGATATCTACCTCACATCCGACAGGATTAGACTCCACTGGTAACGTCTTCGCACTAGAACTTCAGAAATTACATCTAATAATCAGCCACTAGTGAATGATTTCTCAGTGTTGTTCTACTGACAATTTGTAGACTTTAAATATATTATGAATGATAAAGTTATCATAGATGGCATTGAATAAACGTTAAATTATGCTGTCTACAAACGTGACATGTTTTTTTTTTTTTACTTAGTTTTAGAGTTTTGAGTTCGATTTCGTGTACAGTCATTGGTAAGTGTTGATGATGAGTTTTAATGTAGGACGAAATATCTGTCCATATAACTACTAACTTTGTATAACTTACCAGTTAATACAATCCATTCATTTCATGTATTATGAACTATTCATCCTAATCAATAGATAGTTATTTATAACCTAAACATCTAATACACACTTCAGTTGTATTACTACTAAAATTAAGGAACACTAAGTAGTTGTTTCATATGAATATGTAACTCTTCGTAACCTTTCGCTTCCATGATCAAACTAAGACAGTTGTAACTAATGAAATGCAAATATGTTTAAAGCAAAACAGTGATTGAGTAACCATAGTGATTTATAGGAAGCTACATGACCAAATCATAGTAGTATAGTCATTATGAACTAACTTTAAGAAAAATTTCTAAAGTATTATTTAATTTGTATTGTGACTGGCAAGTGGAATCCAGGACGCGCGTTTCGTTCTATTTGGGACTCATCGGCTGAATGTACCTGCATACCTAAGATTTCTAAAGTTTTGATGTAGTAAATGATGTCAACTAAGTCAATAATGTGAATGTTACTCTTTGACTACATTGAAGTTCATCATTGTAAGTTATAGAAAGAATCAGTTGTCAAGTGAGATTATTTTTGTTGTTTTTCTTTTCAATGATTCTACACCTGACAGTAGTTCTTGATGTAAGTTGTTACATCAGTTTGTAGCATAAGATCATTAATTAGTTTAACCATTTAGAATTGTTGAATGATAATATACTGAACAATATTCCGGACTTTAAAGAACATTTCGAATGATCTTAAGGTAATTATGCCTTGAACTAGCCTGTAAGTATCTGGTTAAGTTAATATGAAGCATCTTTAGTTAATAAAGTAATGATTTATGAATGTGTACACCAACTGTATGGGGTCTTATGAATTGGAGTAAGCTCATAAACACTTTCTTAATTCATGATTTATAACCTGTTCTTTAAAGAAACTCATCTGTACGATTTCATATGTACGCTGTTCTAAAGTTTTCTACTCATCATCGACTTTCATTAAGATACCTGATTAAAACAATCTTCGTGAAAATGACTATGTTATTTATATTTCACAAGATTCTGATTATCTAAACTTTTAAATTGATAAATAAGTATGTCATTTAAAAATTTTGTCAACATTTTGAGATCGAACCCTGAATATTATTATGTTGAATCTCATATATGTTGGGGATGTTAGATCCCCAAAACTCACTTGGCAAACCTGTTATTTTTGTGATTTTATTGTGTAAATTTGAATTTCCTGTTTTCGCGCCAAAAAGTCCCCTTCTCACCTTCAGTTGGTGTTTCCCACTTGGTAAGACGCTAAATCTTATTGGTTCGTTGTTTATTTTTAGTACGCTATTTGTAACATTCCAAGGACGCTCTCTATTTTTGTATATATACGCATGAGTTGTGTGATAATGTCGTCTGACAGGCTGCCTGTGGAATTAAACGCTTCTTGCTGTCTTTGGACTTCTTATTCTAGTTAGCTGGGCTGGGGCGCTGCGGAATAGCTTAGCTTCCTGTTACTGTGTAGCTGGTCTTACGTTCGTTAGTGATTATCTCGGTGTCACCATAAACTCGCGAAACCTTAGCAATATAAGCTTAACATTCTAATATAGTTTGATAGTTTAGTGTAGTCACTTCAAAAGATGAACAATGTACACTTCACTCTTGATAAACACGATTAGAGTAAATCTTTAATTGACCTGTTCAAAGATCGTTTCCGTAAGCGTTTAGTCATTTAACTTGAGTAAATTTCAAGTGTAGCTGTTTGTATACATTAAAGATTAATGTTGGTTGGAAACCACTGAAAACCAGGAAGCACTGGTTTACTATTTTGTCCTGATATCGAACTCTTCAATAGTACCCACTCTCGATTCTACTAGGTAATTAAACCTAGTTGGTGACCTATTGATCATTTGTATCAACAACAAAAACTCAATACTTATCTCTATAAGATCACCTTTACTCAACTGCGATAATCAGCTCACTAGTGTTTAACTTCAGGATGTTCCTGAAGTTCTAGTGAAAAAATGGGACTGGTAAACTTCAACCTAGTGGTGCAAATGTTTACTCATTTGACAACCTAAATGCTCTATGTTCAATTCCGTGGAGAAATTAAAGATGTTCACTGCCACCATGGAGTACCATGATAAAATGAAAAAACTGTTCAATGCTTCCTTGTGAAACCCATGATGAATACAAACTTGTCAATACCTATCTGAACAAAACCACTTCAACTTAAATGTGTAAATGTTTCACACAGTGACTAAAGGAATTTTCAAAGTTATTCAATTAGAATGAAGATAAGAAATCCTAATTTCACTAAGTATAATCCAACTTAAAAGTCGACAGTTATTTTATGTAAGAAAAATACTAATATCTAAAGCATTATAACATACATCAACGGTATCATTTAAGTTGGATTGTGACTGACAAACGGAATCCATGACGCGCTTTTCGTCCTATTTAGGACTCGTCGACTAGATGTACTTGCATCTCAACGTTGATGTTCACCAGTGGGATTCGAATTCAATTCGTTTTGTATCAAACGCCACCATGTTTACTACTTGTTTGGTCGGACCACAAAGAAGCGTAACAAACTTTCAGAACTGTGTTTGCGAACATTATTTCATTCATTCGAACTGTCTGTAATCTAAACATTTTGTTTCTATTATTGTTATGCACCGCTTGCCCTATCCTCCCATTTAGCATAATTACTGTCATTATATTGTCTCTTGTTATGGTCTACAGTCAATTAGTTATGTACAAGTTGTTCCTATTCACTACCACTATTCCCCTCGTTCTGTATTCATGTCAATTTTTTAATTGATTTGGTGTGTGGTCTGAATTTGTGTATATATAAAAGAATGCTTGAAATATAATATGATTCTGTCTGGCTGATCTATTGGCTCGCATTCTTCTTATTTCGGCTTGGGACTAAGTGGGCACAGGGCAGACGCGCAATAACCAACTAGGCACTAGTGATTGGCACTCGGCCATCCATCCAATCACCCAATTTCTTACGACATAACACTACTAGACTACTGAGCCAAGATGGTCAAACTTGTGCAATAAGTTCTTGGATTCCACTTGTCAGTCTCAATCTAACTTAAATGATACTTTTGAATAATCACTACATTGAGACAATCCACTCAAGATGTTCATATAATAACAGTAACTAATCAACTTTAGTCTATAACAAATCAATTTTGGAACATATACAAATTCATTCTAATACATTAATGATACATTTGATTCATACCTGATCTAATGTAAATATTGATTCAGGTGTTTGTTCAATTTTACTAATTCCATGTATTGAACGTTCTGTTACACTTCCTTGACGTCGTACACATATAATTGATTCTTTACTTAATGAATGACTAAATAGATTAGTTAATGATTTTGATCGACGATTTGATTTATTATGTCCAGTTAGTTCTTTACGCATTCTAATTAATGAACCACTTCCAGTATTATTTAATTTTTGTTGACGTCTTAGCATTAATTCACTACGTTGAGATGATAGTACAAAACCACATTTAAATTTACATGACATACGTAAATCTTTTAATTCTTTATGATTATTCAATGGATTCGGTTGTCTACCAGAATATGGTTCATCTTCATTATTATTATCATTATTTTCATTGAATATATCAATATCATCTAAATCAATTGCATCACCTGATCTTTGACTAATTAAACTATTACGACGTGATATTCTATTTGTTACATTATTATGAGTAGTATTATGATGATTATTAGTAGTATTAGTATTAGTAGTATGATTATGATGATGTGATGAATTTAATAGATTTTGTAATGCTGCACGTTTTTTAATATCTAATGCAATTTCTGCTGCTATAGCAGCTTCTTCAGGAAAAAAATTGATTACTTCACCATAAGGTATTGATGTACGTACACCAAGTCCTTCACGTACACCATTTTTATATTCACCAGCATAACTTCCTGGAAAAGCAAAAAAAAATTTTACAGTAGAGATTGTTAAACTAAAGTTAAGAATTAGAATGTATTTGGATACAGGTACATTTAGCTGATGAGTCCTAAATAAAGTAAAACATTAGTCCTGTATTCTACTTACCAGTCAAACAATACTTGAAGTTAAGATTACCAAAATTATTGGATACTACTGTTGGGTCGGATCACAAAGAAGAGGAACAAACTTTCAGAA
This sequence comes from Schistosoma japonicum, assembly GCA_025215515.1. Lineage (NCBI taxonomy): Eukaryota > Metazoa > Platyhelminthes > Trematoda > Strigeidida > Schistosomatidae > Schistosoma > Schistosoma japonicum. The sequence goes on from CM046065.1 coordinate 3,936,106, forward strand.
CTGTGTTTCAGAACACTATTTCATTTATTCTAACTGTCTGTAATGTTAACATTTTGTTTCTATTATTGTTATGCACCGCTTGCCCTATCCTTCCGCTTAGCATAATTACTGTTACTATATTGTCTCTCGTTACGGATTACAGTCAATTAGTTGTGTACAAGTTGTCCCTATTCACTACCACTATTCCCCTCGTTTTGTATTCATGTTAATTTTCTAATTGGTTTGTTGTGTGGTCTGAATTTGTGTATATATAAAAGAATGCTTGAAATATAATATGATTCTGTCTGGCTGACCTATTGGCTCGCGTTCTTCTTATTTCGGCTTGGGACTAAGTGGGCACAGGGCAGGCGCGCAATAACCAACTAGGCACTAGCGATTGGCACTCGGCCATCCAATCACCCAATTTCTTACGACATGACAACTACCTCGATTGGTTTGTAAAGTAAGTCACTGATTGGGGGGGGGTGCTCCGACTGTTATTTTTTCGTTTCTTAATAGCATTTCGAATTGATAGTAATAAGGTGTCTCATATATTAGAACAAAACACTTGTTTGGTACTATTATACCTTGAAAAATCTGTCAATCATAGTATATGAAAAACAATGATCTTGATAGTACTAATCAGTATACGCATACTTTTACCCCATGACTACTAGTCTTGAAGTTGGAATAAAGAACACAAGACAATTAAGCTAACCATTAGATAGTCAGATTATATTTTGCTCATCCATTTACATACATACAAAACCTAAACCCGCAATGTACAAATGGGAAGAATAGAATTCATACAAAACCGGAATAATAATGATTAGGGCCAAGGGAAGGGTACACATACACAATTAACTGATTATACGTCTTGGATGACAAAGGATACAACAACAGTTTATGATGTGGAGTTAGGGCGTTGAAAACATGACAATAATAAAAATAAAATAATCAACTAACATATACTTAAAATAAATGAACTAGCCTCTTAAAAAATAGTTTGGAAAGTTAGTTGCCCTTCTTGAATCACCCGATCATCATCATCATTAACGTAGATCCGGGCTGATACGTCCATAAGTTCAAGTTGTCATACCATATTAGCACTAGGAGATTATAGAGGTAACACTAACAGAATACAAGAAGGGGGAGTGAAGTAAAGGTGTGCAGAAACTAATAATAGGATTTAAGATTTAGATGAAGTTAAGGAGTGAATACATTTGGGCCACTGTGATCGATTCTGAGCCATAACTTCAAGTGGTTCCAGTCATTTATTGCGACTATGACGCGGATGCCAACCAGGTTATTTGCATCTACCAACATGGCTTAGACCAACAGTCAAAGACTTCATGAATTAATGCCATGTTTTGGTTTGGCCGCCCCAACTCCTCTTCCATCCTACTTCAACTTTAGCCAACATCGCTCAACAAGGCGACCGGTAGTCTGGCGTGCGTAACACATGTCCTAGCCATCGCAGTCGATGAACTTTAATGACCTCTTCAACTGATTTATCGCATTTCCCAAGAACCTTTTGTCTAACCTCCATATTACTAATTTGACTGTTCAGTGATACTACGAAAATTTCTATGACCAAACACCTTAAGTAGACGCATATCTTGAATTTTCATGGCCCACGTTTTGCAGCCATATGTTGGGACGGCGCGGACTGTTGCGCGACAAGCCCGGCTTTTCGTTGAGAGACAGATATCTCGCCTGCACCATAAGTAGTGTAAATTAGCGAATTCCAATCAGGCTTTCTGAATCTGTGCTGAGATTTTGTCCAGCACCAACCCAACAGGAGTGATGAGACTCCCGAGATGTGTGAAGTGGTCAACGCATTCAATCACTTCACTCCCTGTCAGTAATCTAGATGGAGAAGTAGGCCAGTTACGGAGTTACAATTAGAAGGAGAAAATGAATCACCCGATACAACAAATACTACCTAATTGTCATATCAAAGTTAATTCATGATCTGAGTTGTTAACTTGAAGAAAATATACAATCAGTTCATAACTCTACAATGTAGATTATCTTCAATCTACACAATATGTCAGTGACTCATAAACTTTTAGAAAACAGAGATATAGTTGATAATCCATGATCATGAATGTAATGAGTTATGTTTTAAGTCGATAGCATAGGAAGTTACATCGATTGTCAATCATTCATGTACATATGTCAATTAATCAATCGATGCTTGTTACCCCATGTGAAGCATAGGCCGCTGACCACCATTCTCCAACCAATTCTGTCTTGATCTTTCCTTTCCGGCTCTTCGCTAGAGCTCTTTATTCACTTTATGCCTGCCTCCTATTCCCAATGCAATATTTTCTTGGGTCTTCCTCTTTTTCTTCGGCCTTCAAGATTACACGTTAGTGCTTGTCATGTGATACAATTTGATGATTTTCTCAACGTGTATCCTACCACTTCTTCATTTCTTACTCACCTGGAATTCGGTTGGTTTGTCTTCTACCACAGAAGGTTATTGTTGATGGTATCTAGCCAACGGATTCGAAGTATCCTACACAAACAGTTGTTTATCAATACTTGTATATTTAGAAGGATCATTTTCGTAGTTCTTCAAGTTTCAGCTCCATACAACAGAACTGCCTTCACATATATAATGAAAGTTCTAACTTTAATGTTAACTGACAGTTGGTTCGAGTTCTATATGTTCTCCGCCTGGGGACCATCTAGGTTTGCTGCCGGTCTCAAGACGGAATAAAGGAGGTGGGTTGTGGATGGGGTTAGCTAACCCATCCTGTAAAACAACAACCTTGCTAAAAGAAAAGAACGCTAACCAGTAAAAACTATACATTTGTACATCAGGTGAAATTGCCACACCTTTTTTCACCATACAAGATGAATACCAAAGTAGTAGGAGAACTAGTATTATCAGAAATAATCATAAATGAATATGATGCAAGAAAGAAAGGTCTAAGATCTGTTTAAGCTTACAATTTTTGTGAAAATAAAGAGTGAATCCATCTGTGCTACTGTAATCGATCGTCAATTATGTAATTAATAGTCTTCAATCATTGGCTACAATAGTTAGATGGACTTCAACCAAATAGCCTGTCAGTACGACTCAAGCACATAGTCAGTGACTTTTATAGACTGATGTCTTATATCAACTGAGGTTATCCTCCTTATTCTCAAGTGTTTACTAAATACTTTTGATAATTCAATAAGATGACAAAGTTTATCAGAGTTCTATGTGGTGAATATTTGTGAAATACACATTTCGAACAATCTTACTTACTTACGCCCGGTTTCATTCACAGAGGAGAATAGGCAGCTCACCAGTATTCTCCATTCAACTCTGTCTTCACCAATCATTTCCAGCTGTTTCCAGTTACTGTTCATCCTTTTAATGTCTGTTTCCAAATCCCGACGCAGTGTGTTCTTTTACCTTCCTCTTTTCCGTTTCTCAACAGGATTTCAAGTTCAATGCTTGTCTCATGATGCAGTTTAATGATTTTCGCAAAGTATGTTCTATCCATTTCTAAGGTCGTTTCTTGATTTCCTCTTTAGCTGGAAGTTGGTTTGTTCTCTTCCAAAGTAGGCTGCTGCTGATAATTTTCTGCCTATAGACATTTAGTATCTTGCGAAGACAGTTGGTAATAAATACCAGTACTCTCCAGAGGATGTTTGAAGTAGTTCTGCACGTTTCAGCTCCATATAGAAGAACTGTCTTGACGTTTGAATCGAAGAGTCTAACTTTGAGGTTTGTTGACAGTTGTTTGGAGTCTCATATGTTCTTCAACTGTAAGAATGCTACCGTTGCTTTGCCAATCCTTGACTTTACATCTGCGTCGGATCCTCCTTGTTCATCGATGATGCTTCCCAGGTACCTGAAGGTATCCACTTCTTTCTTCGAACAATTTCATTGCACATAATCTTGTTAAAATACTTATACAAGAAGAATAAAGGTAAACTAGGTAGATCGATGATGCTTTGACGAGAAGTACTTTATGACTATTACTAACTGATGGGCATATAGAATATGCTTAAATAGTTTGTTTAGTCTGGTTAGCGTTGTTTTACCAAGCTTGTGTTTTACGGGATGGGAATGCTAGACCCATGTGCAAACCTCCTCTTTTACCCGGGCTTTGAACCGGTAGTAACCTTAGAAAAGCTACAGGTGAACTGCATCACGAGGCAAGCATTAACTTGGAATCCTGTTGGGAAACGGAAAAATGGAAGGTTAAAGAACACACTGTGTGGAGCACTGGAAGCAGACATTAAAAGGATGAACAGCAACTCCAAACAGCTGGAAAGGATTGATCAGCATATAGTTTAATTGAGAATACTGGTGAGTGGCCTATGCTCTTCTGTAAGGGATAACGGGCTTAAGTAAATAAGTAAGTATACAGCGTACGCGGAAAATCTAGTTAAAGATTCAATAGATAAGATACATCTTCACAAGAGGTTTGTTAATAATATCTTAGTCATTCAGAATGAATTCGACGATACAAACAGTTTGTCAAATAAACTCAACATTCTCCGAAACCATATTAGTTTATCTTGTAAAGTGGGGAGGAGCAATCAACTTCCGTTCTTAGATATAGTAAACAGCCAGAGGGAGGACAGTTCAGTCAAACGTTCTATCTATAAAAGACTTACATGAAGTGGCCAGTATCTGAACTTTCATAGTTACTGTCTCGTACATTACAGAAGTTGTTTACTAAACTGTTACTTAAATATGATTGCACAAGTGATACTATTAAATTAAGTGAAAACCTGTTGATCGTAACACTGATATCGAGTAGATACCCAAAAATGGGTTGGATAAACAATGGAAATATCATTTTGAGATCTATATCATCTCACCATACAGAAGTGATTCAAACAGCTTCTGTGTTAGAACTTAGGCTTCAATCAGCCATCAACGAAACCTACTATTTTGCTGATGACGTTTAAACCGAAAAGTTCAGGGCTATGATTATTGGTCAGGAACAAATGGCCACTAAAACTAGAATAGGGACATATCATAAACAGTTAGCATTTTCTATTGTTAAACAATTAACTAAGACAGGCTAAATCAATCGATACCTGACACCATCTAACATTCTCCAACCAACTAGTCTGTCATGGACTCTCCCTTCCACTTCTTCCCAAGTGCTGTTTTTCTTCATGTCTACTCTACCTCGATTTCCGGCACAATGTTTTCTTTTGTCTTCCTCTTTTTATTTGTCCTTCAGAATTACACGTTAGTGTTTATCTCGCAATGTAGTTTTGATGATTTCTTGAATGCGTGTCTTATCCACCTCCAGCCTAATTTTTTTCTCGTCTGAAATTTGATTCGCTCTCTGAAACAAAAGGTTATTGCTGATGGTGTTTCCACACTTTCCACAGTTTCTCCGTCAAATGTAATTGGAATGGTGCTTGCTGTTTTGTATCTAAGGTTCTTACTTTCACTCCGCCTAGTATCTCCCTATTGTTATTGTCGGTTTCAAGAACTGACAAAGGAGGGTCGGGCATGGAGGAAAAAAGCAACCTGGCTAATAAAACGCTAACCAGTAAAGTGAAATAGTTGATATCATATCAGAGTTTATGGTGTTGTGAAAGTGTAACCTATCCATTCTTGCGTATTCAAAATCAATTTGTAATAACACCAAAACCTAACCTGGTAATAGCAATCACTGTATCTAGAGTAGAGTGTGATTTCCAAAGTTCTATTCATTATCTATGTTCTCCCTTCTGATCTTCTGATTGTCTAGTTGGCTGTTATTCTTTGTACAAGATTATTTAGGATCAGATTGTTGCTCGAAATGTGTATTGCGTAAATAAGTATTGGATAGCATCGCATTATCAAAATTTACTCAATATGTTGAAACTAACATTTTCAATCATTTGGATTGTGACAAGCAAGAGGAATTCAGAACACTCATTTCGTCTTATTTGCATCACATCAGCTGGATGTATCTACATCTTAGTGTTGATGTTCACACTAAGAAACGTGTATCCTGGATTCCACTTATCAGTTACAATCCAACTCAAACAACACTTATCAACCATCACTATATCGAGACAATTCTCTCAGGATATGAGTATAGTAACAAAGACTGATCTATTTTAATCGAATATACCCTAATAATAAAAATTAACATTTTATTATTCAACTTTCATCAACTAAATGAACATGAATTCAGATGAATATACTGATGTTGGCATACTTAATTAACAATTAAAACGTTGCGGATAACTTTAGTTGTTATGCTTGATTACATTTTAGAAAGATCCTATAGGTATATCATCTCAGGTCATTCATAACACTGGATCAATTAACTATTAACCAGTAGGGGGGGGATATATGAAACCATGATAAGTTTCTGTTATCTAAGACCAGCAGTCATCAATTTCATTAAACACTATATACTGTAAAGTCATTTAGCTTTCTGAATCTATTAATAACTTAACTTGACAATGTAAGTAGTTTCTAGAACTTGTATTATCTCTCAAAAATATCAAAAAAAATGTTACAGAACAGTTATTGATAGAGATACACAGTGGTATTTACAGATACTGTTACTATGACAACAGTAGTTAGAAATATATAATTTCATTTAGAAGAAAGCCTACTATTGTTACAATTGTTATGTTGGACTACTACAGAAGTATGAAAAACTTTCAGAACTGTGTATTAGTGAACTAATTCATTCATTGTGGTTGTGAGTAGTGCAAACATGACGTTTCTATGATTGTTACATTCCCCCCCCCCTTACCTTATCCTTCCGTTTAGCATATTTACTGTTATTATATTGTCTCTTATTATAGACTACACTAAATTAGTTGTGTACAAGTTGTCCCCATTCACTATCACTAATTCCTTAGTTCTGTGTTAATGTTAGTTTCCTAGTTAGTTTAGTATTTGGTCTGATTTTGTGTATCTATTAAGGCATGATTGAAATATAATTTGTATATCTGATTCTATCTGTTTGGCTTTTCTATCGTTGTTTTTCCTCTATTCCGGCTTGGGAACTGGTAGTCGGGAGGCAGACTTGTCAGTAGAGTGATTAGCAATCATCAAGAGCATTATGTATTTTTACAATACATAACAATTGACATCCGGGCTTCATGTGAATCCAACTTACGCAGTCATTGATCATAAGTTATAAAACATAATAACAATTATATAATTCAGTCATTTACAACGTAGAACTTGGCACATGCGTACATTTGTTCAATTTACCATACCTTAATTAGCAGATAGAGATGAGGTTGTCAAACGAAATTCCAGAGTAGTCGATGTAGTAACAGAGTTAGTATTAATGAAATGGTTTAAAGGTCGAAGATAAGATTTAAGAGAATATAATTTAGTAGAAAGAAAATTATGATGAATACATAAACCTAGACTTTGGGGGAAGACAAGGAGTGAATGCACCTGCACCATTGCAATCGATTTTAAGCTTTATCACCTAAAATCTCTAACCATTTGTTACAATCATCACGTGGACTCCAACCAGGTAATCTGCACCTATTAATATAGATCAGCCCAATTGTCAATGACTTCATGGATTGGTGCCATGTTTTCGTTTGGCTTCCCCTACCTTTCTTCCAGCCTACTCCCACACCAAACAACAGTACTCGTCGAGGTAGACGGTGGTCAGGCATACGCAACACATGTCTTAACCACCTCAGCTGGTGAAGATTCACTACTTCATCAATAGATTTACCATATTTACCTAATACTCTATTTTCAACCCGAGTATTGTTTACTCGATGGTCCCAGGAAACACGAGTAATGTTTCGTAAACATCTATGATCGAATACTAGAAGCCTATGAATATTCTCTATTCTTAATAGCCATGTTTCATGCTTATGGAATAGAACAGACCGAACTGTTTCTCAGTGGACGCGTCCTCTAGGTGGTCGATGGATGTCACACCTACGTCACAAGTAACACAAAATGGCAACGATTGAAACATAATTTGATTCTATCTGCTTGTTCATCATTCTTGTGTTCTCCTTATTCTGACATGAGATTAAATGGGGAATAAGCAGACGTCCAGAGACAACCTAGGCACTCTTATTGACGTTTATTATTGTAATCTCGTGAGCATAACTAATTGTTCATATGCATCAACCATAACAACTTTTTCTGACGTCATAACAAAACATAAAATTAAAGTAACCATCCAACAATAAAAGTGAAAACATTCGTTGCATACTTTTATACGAAGGCAGATGAATATTATTGATTTTTTCCTTCGAATACTACAAAATCTCTGATTGGTTTGATCCTGTTCTATAACCTAACCATGAACTATCTATAACATAAATCTATGACAATCATTTTTTACTTATTACATAATTGAAATCATTATATTACTGTAAGTAACTTGGGTTCCATCCCCGATGGGGTCGTATATACGCACTGCTGAAGAGTCCCATACCACGACGAGACAGCTGTCCAGTGCTTCCAGGTGATCAATGGTTGGCTGATTCAGATCAATTCGTGATATCAGAATTAACAGTTAACTATCGCCACAACCCACTAATAGTAACTTTCCTGTTTATCTACAGGCCATAAAACATACGTAAACTATAATTAGACTGTATTTGGATCTTTTTATTGATTAATAATAGACTAAAATTGATCACTTTGTTTTAATATGTGTGCATTCTGAGCAAATTGCCTCAATATACATTCCAGTTATACATACATACTTGTTTCACAAGTGTAGCTTTCTGGACTCAGTAACCTAGTGGTGAACACAATGGTGTTTGGCATGAAACAGACTGTGTTCAAATCCCGGTGTAAACATTAACACTGGAACAGAGGTACATCTAGCTGATGAGTATCAAACAGAACAAAACATGAGTCCTGGATTATGACTGGCAAGTCACAATCCAACTGAAACGATACGTAAGCCAATCTTATATATGAGAATGTCTAAGAAAGAAATATATCAATCAAATGATCCTGTTGATTAATAATTGACTTCGTAACATGTACATTTCACTAAATATACCCAGTTAAATAAGTTTACCAAGGTCAACTATCAACATTGGATAGAACACATCTGAACTTTAGATAAATGGAAGTTATTCCTAATCGATTTGTTTTAAGCCTATTAGCTGACTTCAGTGTTCAAAATACTCGAAAGACGAGTTGAGATAACAAAAATATAGTTGATATTCTCGGATATATTTAGATTTGATTTGTGGATAGCAAGCTGAATCCAGATGTATACCTACATCATAGTGATGTTGCTGACATTGAGAGTCGAATCCAATCTACCTGTATCATAAACCACTGGCTTTTTTACTAAAATACAGAGTCCTAGCATGAATATTAACAAGGGGATAAATTTACATTTGACTGATGAGTCTCAGATAGGATGAAATTCGTTCTGTTGAATACTACTTGCCAGCTATAATCTAACCTTATTCATTCATTTAAACTACCACTATTTTGAAGTATGCGTGTGTGTGTAAGGGGGGGGCAGGGGGATATTTTACAGAAGATATAACGACAGAAACTGATCAATTTCAATGCGTAACAGCATCGATAGGAAGAATCAGTCAAATTTATATTATAAAGTTGGTATTCATTGGGAACGATAATCATTTTAACCAAAAACTTTTTCGAACCAAACTTGTTTATCATTTTAATGTTCATATCTAATTGTGAGGTGAACGTTGATAGGTAGGTTCCTCCCTGTAATCGATGAAACAATACTTTCAGTTCACGGTTCACTGTCGTGACCTAGTGGAAAATTCCATAGGATGTCATACATTAATTTCATCGGAAACATGTAGAATATGAAAGTTTCGTATCTTCGTTTAATGGTTCTTAGCTTCGAGATTTAACACTTTCTTATTGGAAAGTCCGAAAACATGGCACCAATCCATGAAGTCATTGACAATTGGGCTGAGCCATGTTGATAGATGTAAACTACCTGGTTGGGGCCCACACGACGATCGTAACAAATGGTTAGAGACTTTAGGTGATATGGCTCAAAATCGATTGCAATGGCTCAGGTGCATCCACTCCTTGTCTTCCGCCAAATTCTAATTTTCGAGCTTATTATAATTTTCTCTTTACTGAATCACTTTTTATCTCAAATCTCATCTCTGATCTCTATGCCTTTCCATTAGTACTTACTCTGTTACTACCTTCCCTACTCTTGGATTTGGTGCGACAATTTAATCTTTTTCTGGTAACTGAGTCATGGCAACTTGAACTGATGTACGCCTGTACAAAGTTCTACGTTGTAACTGACTGACTGACTATTGAAAAGTCAGTGTTAAACGTTTTAGTATAAAACTTTATATCATTGACTACTTACAAATGATTAAGCTTAACATGAGTACTTTGAAAGCCTCTTATCAACTAATTTAGCTATGCATCGTCTACCATACGGCAATTAGATTGTTGAGAACTGCTAAATATGAATGTTTATGAGTCATTTTTCGATTTTTTATTGAACTTATTATATTACTTATGCATGATATTAGTAGTTGATATTTATTAAAATTAGAAACTGGATTAAGATGGCTAATTTTATAGAGATTTGTACTTCTATTTTAATTGAATACGTAACAGATTGATGTTAGTAGGGTACCATTGAAAACCAGGGAGCACTGTACAGCCTCTTCATTTTAATTTGAAACTTTTTATTATTGTACACCCCAGATTCCCACCCCAGGGACTGCAGTTTATCGAGCATCTAGCCCTCTGCACCATTTGGTCGGGACCCGATGGTAAAATCCCCACTTCTACCAATTTATGATGTACCCTGCCAAAACAAATTAGACATAAGAATATCTAGTAAAAATGTTGTTTTATTCAGATCTGTAATGATGACCGTTACCAAGAAACCATAATTCTGCTATTCCAAAATTAGAATGAATTCGAATATATGGAACTAGCTGCATGAAGCATAAGTTCCACAATAAGTTGAGAATACATTGACGAAATTTTTTCACTTTGTTTTATGCATGAATAGATAAATATCATCATCCGCCTGGAACTCTCCAGGGTTTATTACCGGTCCCAAGCCCGGATAAAGGAAGAGGGTTGGGCATAGGGTTAGCAGCCTTATCTTTCAAAAACAACAACTCCGCTAAAAAATGTGCAAATCAGAAAAACCATTTTAAATCCTGCCCTGGATGTTGGAATGCCTTCACTTCGAAGAATTATGACACCTCATGATGAAAGCTGGACTTCTTCAAAAATCACGAGCCCGATTCCCCGTCTGACAACCGGAGTAATAACTGATATAGGTGACCGACCTCAAATAGCTGTTTCTTGGGCACTGCAGTCATACTTTCGGGTCTTCAAGACCCCCATTAATCGCTTTTCTTTCACAGGTATCTCAAGAAGAACACTTCCGCAGTGTGAGTAGTCAGGAAGTGATAACCACCCTCATACCTTTAACAGCACTCGAGATCACTTTAAATAGATAAATATATCTTAGATGGACAAGTAGATTAATAGACAGTTGCATGAAAACAAATGGAAGCCGGAATAAAATGTTTAAAGCTTTCTCCTTTGAGAACAATCTGATTAAGTTGGATTTCACCCACAATCTTATGATAAATACTTCTAAAAATAATAGTGAAGAATAAACATACCTCCATCGGCATAAGTTTCTACACCGAAACTTGGAAAACCATTTTCAAATTCACCTTCAAATCGTCCAATTGAATTCTCTTTACATTTTATTCCACATTTAATAAAATCATCTTTAAATTGTCCCATAATAACCCAATCTTCTCTTGTAAATATTCCATAACCATTACGTCGATTATGCGCCCATTCACCTTCATACATAGCACCTGGTGCATTAGGCCATAAGAATACACCACTTTTCTCTGAACCAGAATCCCATAAACCAGTATATTCACCTTGACATTTATCTTTAGTTATTAAACCTAAACCAACAGCTTTCTCATTTAACCATTCACCAATATATAATCCAGAATCTTTAAATTCATATCTACCAGCTGGTAGACAAGTAGCTTCAGTTTTTGCCAAATCCATTTGTATATTCTATCAAATATTCATTATCATTAAAGTTACATTAAGAATAATGTATACTGATGTGTTATTATGAATGTAATTTATATTGTTAACATTACCGATAGTTCATTAGAGTTAATCTACAAGATTTATTTAATACTTTATAATCTCATATTTGATTACTTATAAGTAATGTATAACATAATGTAGAATCAATGTTTATCATGATTAGATAGTTTTCATGAAAAATTTATCATTTAATAGTTTATCATTAAATAGATGATGATTATCAAATCATTTCATAATCAACAATCTATTAGTAAGTAGTATGAATTTAAGTAATATATTCATTTACAATAGTTTCTCAAAGAATCATTCAAGTTTTATTGAATTGTATAACACATTTATTTGTTTTAATTATCAGTTTTATTGTTTGTTCATTTGTTTACTTGATTGTTCTATTTGGGAATAAAACATTCCATTTATTTTATATTTTTCCCTATTTAATCAACTTACTGTTATTTGATTGGTTGAAAAATTAAAATTCATATACAACCGTATTTATTTTTTAACCAATCAAATTAAGAAAAATTCTCAAGGATATCAAAATATTGAATTTTGATTGGTCAGTTTATTATTACAAATAAAATTTACAATAACAATTTAACTAAGCAATTCAATCGCACACAGTTTGCACATATTGGTGCATAAATCGATATGAAATCGCACCATTTTCATATAATCGATAAAAGAAAAAAAACACAAAGAAAATGAGTGGGAAGAAATTTTTGGCAATAAAACTGTGTTGTGTGTGTGTGTGTGTGTGTGTGTGTAAAATGAAAATTAACACCACAAGAAGAAACAACAAGAAAAATGAACAACAATTTAACACCTACATAAAAATCAATAAGAAAAGGGAAAAATATAAGGTGAAATAAGAAAAACTGTTACATAATACTTAAGAAATTTTTTGTAATTTAGTGTAATTTAAAATGAAAAAAAAATTTAAAAGAATCTGCCAACAATTTAATTGATTATTCAATGAATATGAATTATGTTAACAATAGAAAACAAGGAAAAGTTTAATTGATGAAAGGATTAATTGATGGTTTGATTGATCCGTGATCGATAAATCAATGACTGATAAATCGATTGTTTGATTGATTGATTATCTATTATGTAATAGATAAATTATTCACTGGAATTCTGGACATATTTCTATTATGCAGGTCCTTGTAATCTTCATAGAATTTTATTTTATGTTTTACAAATCTACTTGAAGTCCTTTTTCTAATGAGTCTGTAATTGTAAGACAGACTGCGATTACCTTTCGTGTTGGAAACGATTATTTCGTGCTGAAACTTGATTACGTAATGATAATTTCTGTTTAATAATATCAATTAGTAAATAGAATCGATTGATTGTGAAGAATTAATCTAGTCACTAATGTCTAATATTAATGATTTTGATGGTTTTGATCATTTCATTAATGTAGAATAAGCTGACAGATAAATAAGTACATGTTCAATGAAGATTATTTAGGACTTATAGTTTAATAAGTGAGCTTTCATTATCATTCTAAATGATTTCATCAATCCCATTTCATGAGAGAATTAAGCTTACAGAGTATTCACTCAAATGACTACTAGTGTATTCTGTCTACATTTCAATTCTCATTTCTTACACACTCATCTCAATTTGTTTCATCCTCATCCCCCCCCCACACACACACCTTGACATGATTTTTCGATCTGTAATCGGTTACTTCTCACTAAACTGATCAATAGATTGAATCTATTTCAATATGTTGATGGATTGATGAATGATATGAATGTTAACATACTACTTATATTATGTCCGATTTCATATTCCATCAGTGTAAAATAACAACTTTCAAGTTAATCATATGTTCATAATTATACCTCCTTTACCCTTGATTCATGTTTTATTGTACTTTGTATTTCATGTTATTAATCCACTCTTAATAAATAATGTAGGGCTGATTTTTATTTGCCTATGTTTGTTTCTTCAATCCATATCTCTGAGAAAGACTATAGTCAGTTAGTGATCATCCAAATCATTCATTATTTTCGTATCCATCAGATCGTTGTCATAATATAAATACCAATGGATAGTTTCTTTCCAAGAAACTGTAAGATCATTTCAACAATGAATGAGATTTTTTACAATGAAGAAGCATAGATACTCATTGATTTGAAGCAAAGATATCCCTTGTATGTCAAATGTACAAAATAATAAAAGATGATCAAATGAACTACTCTTATTATAAAATAAGTATTATATTAGACAATAAAACCGACCTTTTCATCTATGTCTACATTAACATCAATTGAATGTCATACTTCATTCAATATTTTCTTTCATATCAATACATGAGGACAATTACAAAACTCATGATTAACTTAAAAGTTGTTATTTTACACTGATGGAATATAAAATTGATCATAATATAAGTAGTATGTTAACATTCATATCATTCATCAACCCATCAACATATTGAAATAGATTCAATCTATTGATCAGTTTAGTGAGAAGTAACCGATTACAGATCAACAAATCATGTCAAGGTGTGTGTGTGGGGGGGGATGAGGATGAAACAAATTGAGATGAGTGTGTAAGAAATGAGAATTGAAATGTAGACAGAATACACTAGTAGTCATTTGAGTGAATACTCTGTAAGCTTAATTCTCTCATGAAATGGGATTGATGAAATCATTTAGCATAGCGACGAAAGCATCCCAATAGAACTAACTAGCTCACACAGTTAAAAACCAACAATAGACACCATCGTATACTACAAATCATCATTTGTGAATATTGTTAGACAATTTTAGATTACAATCAAAAGTAGGCAACATTATAAATCTACTTATTCTCTATGTATGAGACTTCAGAACAGTCTACTCATAAGCATCAACGTCGATTGAACTGAAAACCTACAAGTCTAACATAATGTACTACGTCTTTAGATTACCTGGCAATGATTTAATTGGTCAGATATTCAACATCAATTACTTTACTGTCGATGGTAGTTTGTTAATTGAATGTTATTATTAGGATATAATGCCGGAGTTCTTGATTGACTTCCAGGATGAATCATTGAATGAGTTGTACAAATTTAGTTCTAATAATGCACATACTTATATCAATTGTTAAATGATTGAAGGTAGTAGATTGAAAACTTTAAAAACATAGATTTCGTATACTTTATCATTCATCAGAAAAGGTAATGTCTAAGACTGTAAACATAAGTGACATTAGTTTGAGTCTAATCGAATGTAATAGTTCTGTCAATACTGTTAACAGTGTCAATTTACACTAAGACTAGGTAGTACAAGATTTCTTAACGATTACAACTGTCATTATTAAAACGTATAATTGGATTTTGTGGGGATACTTGAATGTCAATTTGATATCATGAATTTGTTTGAATTCAATAACCACTGATCACCTGGAATCAATGGACAGCTGTTCCGTCCCAGTATGGAGCACTTCAGTAGTGATTATTCACCATCCCATCAGCGATCGAATCCAGGACCCTCTAGCTCCACAGTGAACATATAGCTATTAGATCACTGAGGCGGCTTCCAAAAGTTGATATTTCCAACTCAACAAATTTGTAAAATGTTTACGTGGCTTCATTCATTATCATTGGTGGACATCTGCCTAACAACCGACAGGATTCAACTACACTGATAACGTCTTCTCACTAGAACTCCATGAATTACCTCTAATAGTTAATCACTAGTGAGTGATTTCTCAATGTTTTTCTACTGAGAATTTGTAGACTCTAAGCATATTAAGAATAATAAAGTTATCATAGATGGTATTTAATAAACGTAAAACTATGCTGTTTACAAACGTGACATGTTCTTTTCACTTAGTCTTAGAGTTTTGAGTTCGATCTCGTGTAGTGTTGTTAATAAGCGCTTATGATGAGTTTTAATATGAAACGAAATATTTGTTCAATGATTTCTTATTGTTATTATATCTTAGCATATATTAGTCATGGAGAGAAATATTTTCATATAAGTATTAACTTTATATAACTTACCAGTGACAAATAGGGTTCAACTGGGCTTGATGTGAGGCAGTTACCCACCGACTGCATTGGATAAGGTCGCACAAACATATCATGAATGGACTAAATTAGAAATATCAATTGTTGAAAGGTTACTTAGTGGTCTAATGGCAAAACGTTCGCTTTAGCGCCATAGGGTCCTGGATTTGATCGCTGATGGGGTAGTGAATGTGCACTGCTGAAGAATCCCATACTGGGATGGAACAGCTATCCATTGCCCTAATAAATTATGTGATTGGTTATCCTATTGTAGATTTGTGTATGACTCAAGAACTTATCGACATTGATTTGCGAACGTCAACTGGACTTTGGTTTTCGAGAAAACTTCACAGCACCATAAGAGTACGTTTACTTCTGTTGAAGTCTAATTTGAAAATGATAATAATTTAAATAATCAAGAAATTGACAGTACTATACATAACATATCCACTTGCATATCTTTCCTTTCAGTCATGTTAGATAGATGTAATTCAACACACCATTTAAGTGATGCAATGACTTATTTATAGAATGATGTATATACACTGAACTTCTAAATCATTCTATTGGAATAATGTAACTACCTAACTTGAGCTAAAGCATTACCATTCAATGACTTAATAGCTTAACTCACTCTAACTGAAGTGACCAGGCTTCCCTTTTCCTCGAATACTTCTTATATAAGGAACAGTCTTATGAAGGAGAGTATATTTAGTGCCGGGGGGGGGTGGAGAAGGATTTAGAAGGGGAAATACAAAATGTGAATTACAGCCACGCCGCACCGATTATTGTATCCGCTTCGAATGTTAATTATCCAAGTGAATGATATTGATCTTGAAGAGTTGGAATACTTCATTGAGAGTTCAATGACCTGTACATACAATAAAATCTGTTAAAGTTTAGTGTATTCACACCAACCCTACAGAAGTTTTGAATTATCTTTCTTGAAGTTGAAATCTTGACTTGCTACTTCGTCATTTTCACACTTATTAGAAAACCGAAATTACAAACAGATTTCAACTATGTTGCCTTATTCTGTCTCTTAGGATTAATGAAAACTAGAATACATTTAAAAGTTATCCTATTGTAGCATATAACCTTTCAGAAGTATTCATTCATAACTCTATCAAGGATTGAATCAAAGACTAATATTCATTGTGATAAGCATTTAATCATCAGATCACTGTGTTCGAACCCAAAAGTTAACTTATTTATACTTCCAATATCAAAGTTATAGTATGTGTTTATTATAACATGAAGGTATAATAAATGTGACTCAGATGAACTATCAGATAGAAACTAGACGAATCATAAGAATGTAAATATCCCTCTAATAGAACACACTACTATTGAACTGCTTATATTTTAATGGTTTTTTGCACAAGTATATTCATTAGATATAATCTAATTGTATTTGAATCTTCTTGCTAGTTTGATATAAAGTGAAATTGATCAGTCTCTGTTACCATGTATACATACTGAGTAGACTGTCACGATAGAGCAGAAGTTCACAAGTATGATTTAATATTTCAATTGTGGTTTCGACAATTGGAATCCATGACGAGTATTTTGTCCTACTCAGAATTCAACTGGATATACTTGTCATGAGGCGTTGATGTTTACATTGGGATTCAAACTCAGTTATTTTCGTGTCAAACACCACCGCATTAACCACTAGATTACTGTGTTCAGACAATCACACTTGTCAAACGAGTATGTAGATATAATTTGAATGTGTTTGAATGTTCAGGTTGATTTGATATAGACTGAAACTGATCAGTCACTGAGTAGATTGCTTTGATACAGTTGAAGTTCACAAGTGTATGATTCCACTTGCTAGCTATAATCCAAATTAAATATTTGTTGTTTGAGAAATTTTTGTTAACTTTGTACTACTTATAAGTAGTATAACTTTAAAGCATGAAGTTTGTCATTAGATCAGGCTATATTTTCCGTAGAAGTTAACAGTAAAGAAAGCTGTTTGTGAATGATAAAGAGTTTATTCCTTGCAAATAGGTGGGGGATGAACAAGAGGCCAATAATAACTGTGTTCTACCGTGTATCAAATTTATGTGTTGAAATAATTTAATTCTATCTTCAACTTTTAAGCGTTTAACAGTAGGCTTTAGTTGGATTGTAACTAGCAAGTGGATTTCGGGATGAAAGTTTTCTCCTATTTAAGACTCGTTAGCTGGGTCCCAACTATCTTAGTCTATAAACGTTTAAGACAGCCTAAGGCTGATTTGCCATGTTTTCCGTAGTACTCTAAGTCTAACATCAATATTACTTATTTGTTCATTCTATGATAAACAAGCAGTACTACGGTGATTACTATGATCAAAGATCTGGGGCTTACACATATCTCCTACTTTCTTAGTTCATGTTTTGCACTTATATGTTGAAAAAGATCGAATTGCTTTGCAGCGCACTTGAACTTTTGTTGAAAGTTGGATATCTCACTTAAGCTACAAGTGACGTAGGTTAGTAAAAGTCGAATGAGTTTTCTGAATCTGAGCTGAGATTTCATCAGTAAATAACGAGTTATCGGCATTCACTACTTAATAAACATTTTAAGATGAATGTTATTTATTAAATGAAAACTGTGATCATGAAATATATTACAATAAACACCATTTTCATCTTGCTGAACCTTTAATGTTACTTAGAATTAGAATGTATATGCATCTTTCCGTTGATTTGTCATGAACTGAAGTTGATCAGTCTCTGTTGCCATATCTACATCCTGAGCGGATTGTCTTCATGTAGTGATACTTTACAAGTATTGTTCCTATTAGATTGTGGTTGGTAAGCGGAATCTAGGACATGCAATTCATTCTATTTGAAACTCGTCAGTTAGATGTACTTGCCATAATTCAACTCAAGCAATACTTTTAATTCATATTAATGAAAAATTGTTGAAACATCTAACTTCAGTGCTAGTCTTGTGCTGACTAACTTAAAGACCTTATATTTTGATAAAGTTCATCAGTGTTATGTATGTAATAAGTTATTGTATTAAACATCATTAATACATAATGTACCAATATTGTTTACATGTATCATTATCATAATTGTACACTACTACACACTTTGCCCTTGGTGCCTGGTACTTTCTGCTGTACGAGTTGCAAATACACTATCGTGGCAATATTCTTCGTTCTGAATTGAGTCTTATTCACTGATTGCTTGGATTAATAATTGATTCCCTTTGCAGCATAAGAACTAGACACTCGACGTCTCTGCCGCTCCTGGCCATTGAACTGACTGGAATAAAGCTACACTGGACGCTCGGGTTTATATATATCGTGTGGTGGTCATTTAGACAACACATCGATCGCCTCAAACAGTGCAGTTGATCCAAGTAAACTAATTATGATAGACATTGAATTTATTAAATGTACTTGCATTAACTGTTATTATAGTATTTATTCTCATCTGACTGTTTGTAAGGCGTTAATGACTGGGTAGTGTTCCGCAGCCGCCACAGTCTAATCAATTTGAATTTTCATATAAATTGTATGAGATAGTAATGAGTTGTCGCCACCACTTTTTCAAAAACATCTTTTAATGAAGTGATTTAGTACTGTTCATACCTTGATTAATGAATGATATTTCCATTCTAATCGTACACCATGGTAACTTGTTGTCAAAGGTATGAGGGCGGTTATCTCCTTGTAGTTACCAACGCTGTGGAAGGGTTTTTTTCCTTAATGTACCTGAAAAGCAAATTAGATTAGAGTTGATATCAAAGACCTGGAAGAGTGACCGTAGTGTTCAAGGAGCAACTGCCTAAGGCCAGTCACATACGGCCTTTTTGAGAAAGGTATTTGTTGTGGTGGCTCCGTACTTGTTAAGGCCTTACTGCCAGGGACAAAACTCCATAGAGTAGAATAAGGTGTGCATTTTTAGGGTTGACTTTTTTTAACCCAGCCCTTATTTTGTAAGAAGGCAGAATCGTTGTAATGTTGGTGGTTTCAAAAAAATACCTTACTGCCGTAACACTTGTGTACAGCCGGCAGCATGACTTCGTCCTCAGACCTTATATTTGATACTTTTTGTCTCACCGCTCTTCAATCGACCTGACTAGTGTAGTAGGACCTTGAGGAACAATTGTTCAAGCCACTGTAGTTCGTTTGAGTCACCATGGTAGGCAAACCCGACTACCATGCCAAAGGAGCAGTATGGTAGGGTATAGTAACTACTGATTTTGTAAAAAAAGTTTGAAAAACATTAACTAAGAAAAGTACGATGGATACTTTGCATGCCTGCATGACATCCCAATGAATTTGTTTTGAGATGGCAAGCTTTTAAGAACCTCTTGATACTTTCCTATTGACCCGATAACATTATGTTTTAATGCCGTCTAGTATTCTACGACTCAACAACAACATCGACTTTGTCCCAAATTAAGACATGAATGGAGTAGATAGCAAAACGTATTCAGAAAACAATTACACCAGAGTTTATGAAAACATTGATATGCGAATATTCTACAATGTTCCCGATTGTTCGTTGGCGCTGATCAGCCAAAAATGAACCAATCAATCGTATAACATTGCAATTATGTATTGAGCATGCTTTAATTCGGACTGTTTCGTGCTAATAGAAGTAATAATGTCAGCATTCCATTGAATTGATTAATAATGTCATTAATACTTACGCATGATTTACTGATTAAGAATACAATTAACACTTTAAGTATGTTACTAGCAGAACTTGTTTTCTTGGTGTATGAGTAAGATTTAAGTAGTTTTCTACGTAAACATAATACAACTTGTGAAGGAATACGTATTTTCAATGAATATGAAGTGCACTTCGGTATATGACCAAGTTACGCTTATCGTACACTTAGAGCCACTTCTAGCGATTGAACCCACTCTTACGAATGAGGAGAAATCAGAAAGCACTGATGGATGAAAGAAAAATTATATTTGATCTTAAACAGAGCTTCGATGGGATAGCAACGTCTAGGCTGAAAAACTAGAGAAGGATTCTACCCACGGTGGTTCGAGTCGTCATCTGGTGGTGATACTTGACCGCGGGCCTTCAACTAGTCGTGTCCGCTAAAACAAACATGGTCAGTATCAATGTCAACAGCCTATATTTTTGGGGATTATTCACCGCTACAAATGCTACATCAGAGTTGCACAGTTTATAGTAGTAATGTGATATATCGGGCACCTAAAAAACATTAATTATCTTTGAGAGTTATTTATCTGTCGACTATTTCATTATTTTTGTTTATATGTAATACTGAACGTTTTCTTCCTGTTATTATTCAGTTCTCCTTGCCCTATCCTTCTATTTGACATATTAGTTGTTAGTATATCATTTCTTATTATTGAACTATGGTTATTTAGTTGTGTACACATTACACCAGTTCACATTCACTATTGCTTTTATTTTGTATTAATGTTAGTTTCCTAACTAGTTTGTTCAATCTGGTTAGCGTTTTTTAGTAAGCTTGTGCTTTACGGGATGGGAATGTTAGTCTCATGCCCAATTCTCCTCCTTTTCTTAAGCTTAGGACTTGCAGTAACCCTAGAAGAGCTACAGATGAACTGCATCACGAGGCAAGCATTAACTTGGAATCCTGTTGGAAAACGAAAAAAGAGGAAGGCCAAAGAACATACTGTGTTGAGAATTGGAAACAGACATTAAGAGGATGAACAGCAACTGGAAACAGATGGGATGAATTGCTCAGGACAGAGTTGAATGAAGAATACTGGTGAGCAGCCTATGATGTTCTATGGGGGGGGGTAAAGAGCGTTAGTAAGTGGTTTCCTAATTGGTTAGCAGTGTGGTCTGATTTTGTATATATATATACATATAAAGGAGTGTTTGAAACACAATATGATTCTGTCTGGTTGATCTATCATCTTGTATTCTTCTATCTCCGGCTTGGGATTGAGTGAGCATAAGACAGATGTGCAGTAGTCTACTAGATACTTAATTGGCATTCGATATATCGACAGTTTTTTTCTATATCATAACATAATGAACTCATAAATAAACAAGTAAACCACGTATTAAATGATTATATTGACAGTATATTCGCCTTATATACATGACACATTCATATAATCCTGTGCTGACTGACTTACAGACTTCATATTTTGCAAACGTTTACCAGTACTTTGTATGTAATAAGTTTTTGTATTAATAAGTTACTAATACGTACCGTGGTAACATTGTTTCAATGAAACATTATTGTTATTATGCATACACACTTTGTCCTTGGTGCCTTGCACCTTCTGTTCTCTGAAGCATAAAATACACTGTTGCCACAAGATTCTTCGTTCTGAATTGAGTCTCCTTTATAACATCAGAGCTAGATACTCCTCCCAGCTGAATCGACTAGAACGACTCTATAATGGACACTTGAATCTATAGATACATGCGGGGATCATCTGGACAACTCATCAGTTGCTCAAACATTGCAGTTAGTTCAAATAAACTAAATTGTGATAGACGTTGCACTTATTATATGTACTTATATTGACGATCAACATATTATTTATTCGATTTGTGACTGTTTATAAGGCGTTACTAAGTCGATAGTGTTCCGTGGCCACTACGGTCTTTACAAATGAAACAAATCAGAATAATTTACTTAAAAAATTTAACTGTCACCTGAAATTCAGTTTACTTGAAATGATAATTTCAATGCAATTACTATGTACTATAAAATGTACAGTAGGAAATTCATAATTCTCATTGTTTGACTATCAAATGTTCATATCTGGTCAGTGTTTAGACAATTTTGTAATGTTTACGTAGTATACAGTACTACTATTTCATTATATAAATAGTATCTATCAGTATTAATTAATACAATAAGTGAATTGACGATGTAACGAGTTACATGTACACATATTGTCGAGCTCACAGACGGTGCACATCGCATTCCTCGACACGCAATTAAAACCCGAAATCCACAAATTGTGTGAGTACTGGATTCAGTTTTTTTTCTGAATCAACTAGATCTACTACTATTGTTTGTTATCCAAATAAGCAGAAGTACCAGGAATATTTTGTAGTATTGTGTCCATGACTTGTTAGTAGACTGATTGGAGTGTCTTTTTAATGTTTAGGTACGTTCCGTTCTATTTTAACAGAAGAAACAATAATCTTTGGTAATAGGTCTTTATTTTGTATCCTGGGCAAAAGACAGTTCGAGCAAGATGCTAATCATTCAAACACACAAGGTCTCTCAACATTCAATATAAGATAATAGGAAATATAATCCCTATAAAGAATAAGGAAGTAAATGAATACTTAAGCTTTCTTATCTACGAGTATACATAAGTTGTTAAATCAACTCTTACCTAGTTAACTTAAGTCGCTACATCTTCACGCCAAACAGGAACCTGTTGTACCGAAATAATACTTTATGGATGTTTATTGTAAAGTAATACATGCATTCTTCAGTTATTGGAATTTGTAGGTAAGCGTCTGATAGGTCCAATTTTACGAGGCATCTTTCCCCATTCAACTTTGTTGATAAGTCTTCTAGTAAATTTCTTATGGTCTTATTAACCGTACAAACAACATGAGAAAGAAGGCTGCTTAAATGAGTTATATTGCTTTGAATACTAGACTCATTTTGTTTATTTATTGAGTGGATAAATAGTGGGTGACTAATATTATCAGCCTTAGAAGTATTTTGTTTTAAATTCACCAGCCTCTATCACTCACTGATTACTTCTTGCAACGCAATTTTTAGATACTGTTCAATTTCACTTAAAGTTCTGGTTTTGACATCAGTACAGACAGTTGATAGCAAGTTACATGCAAATTCCAGACACTTGAATTTGTCATTGGTCATTGATGATAATTTAAAGCACCCACACTCGCTATTCACTAAGTCACCATGTTTCACACAGCCATCGTTGCCTGCTTTTGCTAATTTGAGACAATGGTAGCGCATGTTGAATAAAAACTAGTGTTTGCCGAAACTGTTTGGCAACCATTACCTGATCGGAATATGCCACGTCGAGATTCTGGAAGTTTTGTGGTTGAATGAAATGTCGCCGGTTTTTTCGAAGGTTCTGGAGTCTTTGATAAGGTGACTGAGAACCATCCCAACAGGTTTAAATGTAGGCAATATATCTAGGCAACTAGAATGTCGATCATTTACGATGCAACAACATGAGCTGACGTCAAGAAAACAGTTGATCATAATGGTACTGCTGTTTGTAACAAGTGTACAGTTGTCAGAAAGCAGGACTGAGTCCGTAATAATATGAGGTTTTGCAATGAGAAGCAATCGAGTGTTAACTGTTCCCCTGTTATGACGCAAGAAATTGGGTTGATTGGATGGCCGAGTGCCAATCACTAGTGCCTAGTTGGTTATTGCGCGCCTGCCCTGTGCCCACTCAGTCCCAATCCGAAATAAGAAGAATGCGAGCCAATAGATCAGCCAGACAGAATCATACTATATTTCAAGCATTCTTTTATATATACATAAAATCAGACCACACAGCAAACCAATTAGCAAATTAACATGAATACAGAACGAGGGAAACAGTGGTAGTGAATATGAACAACTTGTACACAACTAATTGACTGTAGTGCATAACAACAGACAATATAATAACAGTAATTATGCTAAATGGGAGGATAGGGCAAGCGGAGCGTAACAATAATAGAAACAAAATGTTAACATTACATACAGTTCGAATAAATGAAACAGTGTTCGCAACCACAGTTCTGAGAGTTTGTTACGCTTCTTTGTATTCCGGCATAACATCCCCCCACACTTAATTCGCGTCACGCTAAAAGAGGCACTACCTCCTTAATTGTGCTTAATTGTTGATCGCCTTTCTTTATCTGTGTACTTGTTATTTCACCCTAAGTTCTGCAGTGGGTTAGTTTCTAGCAGAAGTATTCACTAATGTAATCTCTTCAAAGAATTCGAGAAGTAATATGGAGCAAAAGGTTTAATTTATAATATTTATGCCGTTAAAAATACCTCAGAGGAAACCACGGTCCTTTGGATCGATTCCCATCATTTCCATTTGGTTTATACGTGAGACGAACTAAGAGGTCGGTGCACCGTCGGCTCTCTGGCAGAAGCGAACAGTCTCATACTTGTTCTTAGAAGTGAGTATAGTTTCCAAACTAAGGCAGTCTGAAATGAAGAATAACTGTCTAGGTTGATTTAGATGTGCGCGGCCAGACCCAGTTGAAACTCATAACAAATGGTTGGATAAGGAATTGTTCTATATAAGATTGTTTGTATAAATGCATGTTACTTAAATATACATCACCAGCAGTTATTCAACTAAAATTATTCCTACGACTTGGAATAATCAATTCAGTTTCAAGAAATAAACTAGATTATTATTCTATCATTGTAAGATAGATTACATACTGTCTGTTCAAAGGGTAATTTTTAAATCCATAAAAATATCGATAACAAATTATCAAGAGTTGCTTTTCACAACACAATATCTCAAATTATGGAAGTGTGCTCGATTTACAATTAGGATACACAAATTCAATCAATCCAAGTATTACAATCAAGAAAGGGTACTAGCCAATACGGCGCCTGACAAAAACAAAACATCAGGTAAAGTGAAGTAAATGCAGTCCATACGAATCATAGAAACTTAGTAGAAACGTCAGAAAACAAATATTAAGATGAAAATGAAGGAAGATTATCTCACTTATAGTCTACCAATATACACCGTCAACAAAATACACACAGCTTTTCGTCTCATGCTCTATATAAGCATGTCTTGTTTTTGCATTTCCACGAAGACTATTTCAAGGCATATTACTCAGCTGACTGAAAAGCGGTACAAGTTGCTCCGGTACATAATATATGTAGATTTCGCCAGCCATATTAATTCTCTCAGTGTATCTCCTCGCCAATGTTTTAGTGATCCGGTTGTAAATCTCCAGTATACATTCCTTCTGATCGTCAGTCAGTTGAAAAACCAAAGAAAACAATATGTTCATACAGATAATACTGCACATAATCAATTCTGATTGGTTTGATTATATACCATACTGCTTGTTGTATAATGTTTTACTCCAAGTTTTCAGTAATGATATCCAGTTAGACTGAACGTTCACCAACATGTACACTGCCTTTTCGTAGCTCATAATTATCGATTCAAGAATAAATTCCTTTCACATAATTGTTGTTCCAATAATACATGTTACTAACGAGCCACGTTACTTTAAGTATCAAGTGTAATAAATGTAGACAAGAGAAATATACGTTTGTAGGGCAGAGAAAATAGATTAGACAGTTTAAAACTGTTTGCAAACGAAATAATGTGAGGTAGATAAGGGGAAAATTTGTTTTGCAAGTGAGGCAAAATAATTTAGACAAAAGAGAAATAACGTAGACAAAGAAAAGAACGTCAACACTACGATAGATAGTGTCGGTTAACTACCAAATCATTATCTTTACTCCTCTTTTTGTAACTGTTTAAATTTTTCTTTAATTTCCCTCTTTAGTCTTCTTTATTTCCTCTTTTGATTTGTTCCGGCACTATAAACAGACAATAAAAATTCATATTCTGGATAGTTAATCAAACATGTAGCCTACCCAAGTTGTACATATTTTATCTATGATCACAACATTATCAGTAGTCTACAATAATGCCTCCTCTTACAGTCTCACTGTTCTGAATCTCACGCACCCATTGTTTCTCACGTCTAACCAACTCACAAACCAACTGCTACAGCCACAAGTATTACGCAGTCGATAAGCTTGACTTCTGACATGACAGACTACTAGTGACTCGAAGACCCACATCAGCAACAAGACACCAACTAATTTAAACTAGCTGATTGCGAAAATACTGAAGTCATTTGAACGAAGTACGGTAGAAGATTCGATGATCTTTCGGATGCTGCTGACTTGAAGAATAAACAGCGATAGGCCACTGGTTGTGCGAAATAGATATATTTTGACTCTGACCTAGATAAATAGCCAGTCGCACAGAACCATAGAATGTTTTACACCCTAGAAACACAAGGTCTAATCAGGGCGGCAGATTAAAGAATATGAAGCTCAGGCTAAAGTTCCTAAATAAGTTTCATGTTTTCGAGACAACTTCAGTTGACTCCACTCTTTCTGAGATTTTTGAGTTCGCATCAAAAGCTTTTGGCTTGAGAAGGTGATTGGTAGTTTGTATTTTTATGATTGATGCCTCAATTAGAACGCTTCTGTTCATACACGCATACAGAAATTTATATTTTCCCCCTAATCACTCAGTAGCTATTAGGCTTTTTGACTATGTTTGCACAAGAGCACGCAATGATGCTTAATATTCGTGATGTTTACTTCTAATGTGAATATAATGCAATGTTCCGATACAATATTCTCTTACTGATACGGTAGATGCCAGACTGTCATCCTCTGCTGGTTTTGAAAAGCTTAAGATACATGTATCAAGACAGCCATTTTCGACCGTTAATATCCTAAACGGGTCAATGGTTCGTGTTGTTTTGTAGATGTAGATGGTCTATATTGCATTTAACATGATAGTTAACATACTTTCGTCATCCAACTAGGTAAAGGTTCCGACCTGTATCATCTCACTAAGATGATTAAAATTTAAACTTCGTTCTGGTTATAGATTTTACGTAAAACAAGTGTGTGCACAAGGTTTTTCATCTCTTTTACACCAGCTGTGCATTTTGAAACTGCTACTAGTCTGTAACTGTCCTTGTATTAGATTGTTTCTCATATTCACTTATGGTTGTAGCTTTCTCTCCCACTTTTCTCGATTATGGCCTTCTAAATCGTTTCAGTCTAGCTTTATTTTTACAGCCTCTAGGCTTATTGGTCATTTGAAAAGTTTTCTACTAGGGAAAGTTGAGAATTCTTGTCATGGCAATGTATTATCAGCGAAAAATATTACCTATTGCATTTCATATGTTAACATGTTGTTGTGTTCAATTGTATGCAAACAATCACAGTGTGTATCAATGTTTACAAATATCTACTCATTGTATCTCACGTTTTCTATTCCTTGTATTCAGAAACAATGTTCAAATAAGTCTTAATGCAAAAGATTATTATGATTCGAACAGTTCACATCAACGTATTTCTGAACTTGGTATTGTTAATGGTGATATAATCTACGTCCGCTCATTGGAAAAATTAGATGATATAAGACAATCCCTCGAAGCAGAAGTATGATTTTACATTTCTGATGAACTCTTTAACTATAAATGTTTTTTTCAAGTTGGCTATCCCTATTTTTAGATTGGCAGGTGATTTGATTTCATCCCAACAGTATTCACCAGTTTACTTTATGGCTATTCCTTTATATATATTTGCTACTGACAAGGGCTTGAATGTAAGTGAAACATATAATCTTATGTAGCCCCTCCTTTTTTAGAGT
Source organism: Schistosoma japonicum (assembly GCA_025215515.1). Taxonomy (NCBI): domain Eukaryota; kingdom Metazoa; phylum Platyhelminthes; class Trematoda; order Strigeidida; family Schistosomatidae; genus Schistosoma; species Schistosoma japonicum. Next base: position 3,964,514 of record CM046065.1, read on the forward strand.
TTAGATAATATAAGTCAGTACTATCAGAGAGTGTCGTCAATAATGCGTCTGACATTTGCATATCCTGAAGTGGATTCTACTAAAGTGGTATTCACATTGTTTCAAAATGGAAACATGACTAGTATCGCTGGTAAATTTACCTATTGACTACAGCTTTTTTAGAGGTATATAACCCCCGGATACTGAAACTTATAAACTAACGAATCAGTGCAGTTAGGCTATGTTAGCTATTATCTTATAAATATTCTTTTAGGAGTCCTACTTCCTTCATCCAACTCTTCAGAATTTGATTTATCTGGATACCCTGATGGAGTACGCAGACAATACAGTTCCGTTTGATATATATCTCGAAATTCGGTCTCCTAAACTCCTTGTTTAGCAATGAAAGCACGTTTAGAATGCGTCTGATACATTCTCGACATGGATTCAAAAACTACTCTTGATATTCACTAACACCTGGCGTCAGTGAGATGGTTGCCTGTCAACTAAACGACGAGTGTGTCGCTCAGCAGACTGCTCCGTAATACTCAGGCTACGAAACATGATCATATGCACGATCGTTATCGTCTGTACCTTTAAGGCATTTCTCACGTATCATAGAATGACCGAGTCAGCAATCTTAAAGTTATAGAGAGGGGGAGATATTAGATTAAGTTAACAAACCGATCGATGAAGTCGTGGACTCTTTTTGATTGAGATGACTACAATACATTTTACTTGTTTACACTAGTTGCCTACCTCGGATCGTGATGTTAGCTGGAACACAAATAAGTTGGAAGAAAACTAGGAAAAGACAAACTAAAATATGGTATCATTTTGTTAAGTCATCGACTGTTAGACTGAGCCGTGTTGTTGGATTAAAGCTATCTTGTTAAAATCCACATGATAATTATGACAAGCATTTGGGAAGGTTGTATGATATATCTCAGAATCGGTCAATATAGCAGTATATCCACTCTTTATCTTCCTCTCAACTTTGAGTACCGATATTTCTTTACGCATCTTTTTTATTTCGTCTTCTCGAATAATATTCTTAGTGTTTATTTTTTTTATTATCATTTCTTATACAGTTACTTCGACATTTCTGCTATTCATCTTGTTACTTTCATTTTATACAGATTTAACAATGACGAATTATGCTAGCGTACATTCGTACCGGGTTCTGTATTAATTGTGTTTGACTGAAAGGTGTTGTAAACCTTAAGTTGATTTATCACTGAGTAATGACCAACGTCGTGTTCGTCTAGTCCTTGATGTTGGTTCAGTTATATTGATCAATTTGAGGTGTAGTCACCAATCTAATAGATTTATCATTGTCCATTATATTTTGCTGTCAGTTAGTTAAAGGCAGTCTTCAAAAAACTGGACAATTGTTTTATGGTACTTAGTATTCATCGGTTTGACCGATAGGATTTGTTATAAACTAAATGTTATACATGACACTGATCAATAATTAGTGTAAATATCTTAATCCGACAGATCAGACCCTCAAGAGTATCTGTGGGATTGAATGATGCCGGTTTAAAGCCTATGAAGAGCATCCATCACCTCGGAATTACAGGCATACCTTACGAGTCCCAACTTCCATAAAATTAAGGTTCATGGTTTCCTTTCAAGTTCCTAAAAATATCTAACATTATGAACCTTCTCTGTAATTATCAGATTAGTCGTACTAGCCAACTTCTCAGACTATTGTGTTGATTAAGATTTAGTCTTTTTGCTATAGAACTTAATAGACAAACCGCTTATCTGCAAATTTCAATAATCTTAATGCTAACAGTCATTTAGATATACATAAATACACAAACTAAATATTATTATTGTCATTATAACATTTTTCAAACACTCATAGCAAGTCAGCATTTAAACAACTAGGTTCAGAAGTAAGTAAATACGAAACAGGTCGTTGGTACTGGAACTAGTTAAACCATGCAACTATAATTTGCATTACGTTATTTTACTTATGACATTCAGAAGACAAGAATTTCTACAATCTTGGAAAATCAAGTAATATCACCTAAATTATGTGATGTACTCTAATAAAGACTCGATTTTAAAAAGTGCATATCAATTAAGACAAGCGTTAATAAACTCAACTTGAACTCCAAAATGGTCTATTGAAAATTATGCATGGGTTATTTACACTTGTAAAAGTAATATAACACAGTAAACTAGTATACATATTATGTGCCATTCAGCACATATGCAGTTCAGTATAAATCTGTTCCTATAAACTTCAATAACACATACTCAGAACTTCTATTTCGCATATTGTTTGACTTGTGCAACGAACTGTTCATTTCTAAAATCAGTTGAACTATGCTTTGCTATTGTATGATGCAAAATTTGATATAATTGTCTTTTGTATTTATTCATACGATTTGTGATGACTTATGTATGAATGTTTGTATGTAATGCGTTTTTATGTCGTTTCTCTATCCATTTCTCTTCTCAAGCAAGTGTACAAAATCTTCCTATTCGAAAACAATTGATTCTAAAGACAAAATATTATCTTATCAATCAAGAATTTATAGATCAATGTAAGTGAATCTTTCACTATGCTGGTCTTGTTTCATTTTCAAAAAGATACTAATGTAGTTTATGTTATGAGAAGCCATTTTGTTTATTGTATTGTAAATATTCATAGAAACTACTGATTGTAATGATTCTGTTTTCACTTATCAACACAACTCAGACTAACAGTTTGCAACTTCATGGACTGATGCCACGTTTTGGATTGTCTACTCCTAGTTTTCTCCAATCCTTCTGCTATACCAGCCAACATTGTGTTGATGTAGGCGATGGTTAAGTATACGTGATATTTGTCTCAACCATCATAGTCGATGAAGATTCACAATACTTATAAAGCGATTTACCATTTTCGGCTCTTACTTTGTATCTAACCTCAATTTCGCTTTGCTTATTCTTAAGAATCATTCATATATTTTTTTCATTCATATTACATTATCCTCGGACACCAGCTATTTGGATTGGAGAAGATTGGGAGAAAAGTAGTGGTTACCAAATCAGAATGTCCCATTAACCTTAAGAATAATTCACTGTTAAACTGAGTCATGTTGGTAATTGCACACTTCCTGATTTAAGTCCGTTTAGTTATCGTGATTGATCGTTAGAGATGTTGATCGACGTACCACAGAATCAGTTGCAATGACCCTTAGATATTGAGTTTCAAAACTATTTTGTGCCTATTATTTTGCCACTTGATTCACTCCTCTTTTTAATAAATCTTTTTCAATATGTCAATGTAGTTAGTTGACGTTGGCCGATGTGCATATATTCCAGGTTTTATATTACTTCTGATTGACTGTTTTAAACAAATTTTTCGATCTAACCCTCACTGATGGAGAGCAAACTTGAGTATAGTGAGATTACCAAGTGAATAATCCTAAGGTTACCCGTAGGATTTCAGATAGGTTTATGTAACTATAGTCCGGTTTAGATGACTAAAAAATATGTTGTGTCATGCTTTAGCCACCACCACCTACTTCAATGTGTAATTCTAATTTACATAGGGTAGATCGTGATCACTGAGGTTTGCAGAGCAGTGGCTAGTAGTAAAGGCCTACTTTTCAACAACTGGGTCGCATCCTCGCGTCCATCGTCATCTATCTCGAGTTGGGCAGTCGGGTCATACCATTGCTCGAAGCTGAGAAGGCGAATTCGTACCTAGTAAATGTGTTAATAATTAAGAATCAGTTCATGGGTTTACTTACTTTTGATTTAAACCCTATCAGTAAGTGTTCAATGTCGGTAATCTATGCTTAGAGTTGTTGGGTCATTCGTATTTGTATTATATGCTGTGTGTGTCAGTGGCTATCGGTATCTTAAATCTATTTAAAATATTTACCTTTTGTCCGACGTACTGGCTATAAGATATCAGATTTGAGAGCGATTTTCCTCTATACTTATGAAACCAGACCCTTCAGAAATTAAAATGCGCGATTTATATCTGAGTTCCATCATTATTTTGTCTGAAGGATTGCTAATATGTGGTGGTAACACCTTGTTTATAATTTTGAGGTTTAGGAATATGCGGTCGGGCTCTGTGACAATAATCTAATCGGTATCATCACTGTCTCCAGCGGCTTGATCATGTTTTACGAATATTATCCCAGTGGCTTTAATATCGTTCATTACCTCCGCATTCAGATGAGGTGGGAAAAGTGGAGGGGTGGTCAGCTTATGCCATGGTATGAAGATATAATCGTATGGGGCTGGTTTCTGTTAGTTCGTTACGTCTCCTTGTTTGATATCTTAATAATGCAATTCAATAACTTAAGACATCATATATTGGTTAAAATAGAAGTTATGGACTACTCAATTGTAGTTTTCTATTGCATCCTTCATAATAGTGGGAGGATTTTCGTCACTGAAGAAATTCTCCTTTTTGATAATGTCATTTACTTCATCTGTACAATCGTAGATTCAACCTGTAGTATCTATCACAAATTAGATATATTGCACCGATTTTCTCTACAAAGATGTCAAAGTGAAAATTAAAAGAATCAAGGGTTTCCAAGTATGTAATTACATGTGTTGTATATGCCTTTCTGCAGCTTGTCTAGTTATACGATGTTGGCTGGAGTAGCCCAACCGAAATGTACAATCAATCCATAACGTTTTTAGCTGTTAGTCTAAACTATGCTGCTAGATCCAGACTACCTGGTTGGGGTGCGCGTAATAATCGCGATCAGTTGCTGGAAACACTGAGTGAGATGGCTCAGAATCGGTCCCAGTGGCGCAAACCTATTCACTCTTTATGTTCTTTTATATCTTAAGTTCCATTATTCTTCTGTACACGCATTTACTTCATTCGTTTGTGTTAAATTATACTGTTGTGTTAATCATGTAGATTTGATTTGGTTGTACTAATCTGGTACAGCAACTTAAACCTATTCGTTGGACTCTACGCTGTTTACGACTTACTGACTGAAGTATCTAATACAAGTTACATAATAGTCACTGAGATTATAAGAAATCATAGGTAGGTTATGTAATGATCCCAGACAAAATGTTGAGAATCGATAAAGTGAAGATAAGTTTTTGGCGATTGTTATTCAATACTTTTCAAGCTGAAGTAGGGAAGAAGATAGTTCAACCTATGATATAGTTTTTACTATTTTCAGTACGCATATGTAAACAACATAGAACCTGGCACATATATGTGTGTCAGTCCACGTTGCTACACCTCAGCAGAACAGCAAGATTAGCACCACATTAGTAGAAGCAGTATTTACTTCGGTGGTAATAATAATAATAAGTAAAACAACTCAGTGGACATATAGAATATGGTCCGGGGAGAAAAAAATAATTCGTGGTAAGAAAGGAATAAAATATTTAAGCTAACGATTTAAAGGATGATAAACATTGAATATACCAACTCCAATTCAGAACCATGTCACCCGGAATCTTCAACCATCGGTCATGACAATCACACAAATCCCAACCAAGTAGTCTGTAACTAGCAACACGACTCAGAACAGCAGTCAGTGACTTTATGGACTGATGCCATGTTTTTGGTTTGGCTGCCCCTACTCTTCTTCCATCATACTCCATTTTCGGTCAGCATTGCGCATCAAGGGAGGTGTTGGTAAAGCATACGTAACACATATCCCAGACACCTCAGTCGATAAAAGTTTACAATTTCATTAACTAATTTACCACTTTTCGCCAATATCAATCATCTAACCTGATTATTACTTACCCGGTGACCCTACAATACGCGACCGACGTTTTGAAGACATCTATGATCACATATGTTTTCAAAACTTTACATGAACCAGAATTCTGTTGCTCTTAGCTCAATACATTTAAAGAGCTAACCAACATTCAAGGTGACTATACTTCTTTGATTATCTATAATCATATTGAATCAAGTGGTCAAATAGTCAAAATTAGAATTGATCACACCGTATTCTTAACACTTACATAACTTACTTATCTCACTTTTCTTTCTTCTTTATTTAATTTAGCTATTGCGAATAAATTAAACCTTCTATACAGACGTTTACGATTGTTGTCTATACGAATTAAAGATGAATTAATTGAACCTATTCTATTAGCTCTTCATTCAGGTAAACATACTTGTAATTTTGTTATGTTGGACTTTATCAGTTATGTAAAACAATTTCAATGCAAATGATAAATTATTGAGCATAGCAACAATCAAGGCATAAAAAATGCTATTGTTACTAAGAATCTGAAAATGTAAATGTAAGAAAACCTATTCAAGATGAAAAGTTAATACAGTAGAAGGAAGTGGATTGGGGGGTGAGGGGGGGGTAATTATTTTCAGAAATGTATGATCTTAAGATCATAGTAGAGACAGAGACTGAATAAATTTCTTTTGAATACATTATTTTAGTTTCTTTTGGTAATATAGCAAAAGCTTTAGGGATCCATAGAAGATAAATGTGCATTGTCTATAGTTTTATAGGTGATTCTAAGACTTTTTACTTATTGATCCATATTCAATCCTTGTACGTGTCACAAATGGTGTAGTAAAATAAACAACAGACCAATAAGACTTAACGTCCTACTAAATGTGAAACATAAGCTGAAGGTGAAAAGAATGCATTTTGACGCGAATAATGATTGGTTAACCAAGAGAATTCTAGGGGATCTAACATTCCCAACATAATCATGCTAGATGATGTTCTTGATTTCTTTTGAATAGAACATACATCGAGGGATCTGTGTACGCAAGTGAATCGATAAATGCTTATAAAATGAGTAAAATATGAAAGCTTGTTATGTAGGTTTTTCTTGAATGTAGTATGATTAGTGAATGCTAACCTTAAGATTATTGCAAGTATCGTTTTTATGGAGTTACAAATCCTACTCTTCGAGATGTCTTCAGCTTTGTCACGAATAAAATCAATTTTTTTTTCATCTATGCTATGCTTTTACTAATAGAGATCCAACTGACGTTACCTGGTTTTCTGTAAATAGACCTTCTTAGAGTCCCATCAAATTTTCTTATCATTTGTGTTTTGAGAAAGTTAATATATTCTGTTGTGAAGAGGCTCCATAAATAATATGTCAGATCTTCATGATACATTCTGTTCTAGATTTTGTTATGTTGTAGTTTAGTGAGATGATCCTTTTGGTTATCCTATTACTAGAAGTTTCACAGTCATAAGTGTTAGATATGAGTAGAACCTGGTACATATAAACATCAGTCCTAGCTGTCACGCTACATCAACGCAATAAGATGAGAGAAGACTGAGCCACTTAGCAAGCGCACTAATATACAGTTAAGTCTAATGATGAAATCAATTCGCAATACCCATTCACAGTCATATAAACACGTGATTGTCAATCAGAACCACAATTGGACACAGTAAGGCTTATAATTTGCTACAAACTGATGGTTCTTTACGTCAATGTTAACTTACGTGGTCTCGACAGATCAGTGTATATTTACCAATTTAATCGCTTCTTGGGAAAAAGCCATGTAGGGTGTAGTACTTCACAACTATACCAACGAGTTAATCAAACTCTCCCACCTCATGGTTCTGAAAAGTCAGTACTCATTGCTCTTTTGTAATACTTGGTCAGTTGTATCCATTTAGTAGCTAAATCTAAAGCCTCTAAAGTTATTTATTGCATATATTCAAACTTTCTTAATAGGCTTCATTCTTGTTTCATATATGTCACACAAACTGTCAGGATGTAAGACAATCGGCGAGGCCACACAATGTATCATGGATGGTTTAAAATTAGAAATATCAATCGTTCGTTTCTAGTTCAGTAGTCTAAAGACTATGCATTCTTTACTAATCCACAGTAGGGACCTGAGTGCGCACTTTTGATGAGTCCCACACTAGGATGAAACAACTTTCCAGTGTTTCAAGTACTCAATGATTTCTTGACCTAACTTACTTCATAATTTATAATTCAACAACCTCCAGAATACCTAATCATAATAAAATCACTATATATTAATGTCTGATGATGATCTCATTGAAAACAATATTGTTAGCTTCTAAACGTTATCTTAACTACATACATGTTTAATGAAGCCTTATTTAAAAGTGTATTCATTCATATCAATTCACTACACATGGATAATCATAAATTAGTGTCTTTCATCCATGAAGTTTAGCATTGAATATATTCTCTTCAAGTATATTTAGATGATGACTAACTTTGAAATTCAGGACTCATGTTTCTTCTCACTTAAGACTTATCAGTTGACTATACTTACGTCCAGTAATTAATGAATTCAGTTTCATAATGGATACAAAACATTGACATTCAAAGTGAATAGTACTGAATTCATGTTTGAATGTAAATACCAACACTTTGATCTATGTACATCTAGATGATGAGTCCTACATAAAATTAAGCAGTTGTTCATTTACTTTTTTAATTTCATGTCTTTTCTTTTCATTTACAGAATTCAATTTACATCCTCGAATTCATTTATGTAATCTTCCAAATGAATTACTTGTAAGTTGTTAATTTGTATTAACTGTCTTCTGAAGGAATCATCTCGCCGACAATCTACAACTGTTATAATGATAGATTTTGCATGTTTCTTTAGACTTCATATTGACAGATAGAATTGTAGGTTACATTTGTTGTCTAAAAACAAGGAACTAGCCATGAAACCTGAATATCATCGGTTCCGATCATTGGTTTGGTTCCAAATGGACTTAAGTGAGAAGTCCCACATTTCTGGCTTTAAATGGTTGTCTAACTAGAACTATAAAATTCAACTTTTTCCATAATCTTCTCCCCCCCCTACCAATGTCTTAACTATTTTAGATTCTATTCTGTTTAGGGTTCTATGTACCCCTTATTGATAAATAGTGTTTTATAATGCTTCCTAAATGTTTACGTTGATACTTTCATAACTAATGTTATTTTTGAGGTTGTGGTCCTCTGCTGGATTCGAACCAGCATCATCCAACTTCGAAATTTGATACGTCGCAACTGAGCTTTTTTTTCACCCAACAAGCCTCTATCGAGCTGAGATATTAAGATTAGCTTAAGTGACTCGACGTCACTTACTCTTAATTTAGTAGTAGTTAACATGAAGTCTCCCTCAACCCAGCCTTCATGACATTTAGCATTCACCAGTTGCACATGAAGGATTAACGAAACTTAGCATTAGTTATTTACTATGCCAGGCACCTAAAAAAGATTGATTATCTTTGAGAACGGTTTTTCTGTAGATTATTTTATTATATTTTGTTGTATTGAAGGTGAACATTTTATTTCTATTATTATTCAATTCCCTCTGTCCTATCCTCCTATTTGATACATTAACTGTCAGTATATCACTTCTCATTGATGAACTATGGTTAATCAATTGTGTATACGTACTCCAGTTCACATTCATTATTACTCCTATTTTGTATTAATGTTAGTTTCCTAATTAGTTGACTGTGTGATCAGATTTTAGGTGTATATAAATGAATGACTGAAGTACAATATGATTCTATCTGGTTGGTCTATCGTCTTATGTTCTTCTATCTCCGACCTGGGACCGAGTGGGCATAAGGCAGACGCGCAGTTATCGACTAAGCACATCTAATTGGTGTTCTATAAAACAACTATTTTTTTCACGTTATAACCTTATTACTCTGTGATTAATCAGTATTCCTTCAGTTCATTTCGTCATATGATGATTTACTTCATATCACTAACTGTTAAATGTTCTGTTACTTATCTATTTCTGCATAGTATGAAATATTATCATATTTACCTTTATCATCACTTGGCTGTTTAATGTTTTGTAATCATGAATTATACAATCGTATACGTAATTGTAATATGATCTGGCGTATTCAACTAGCTAAACTTGATGCTAAAAAGAAGCCTATTCTATACGCTGCGCTTAGTCGACAACAACAATGCAAAGAAGGAGAACAATCTCAAAAACATTGTACAGTAAATAACAATCAACAGAATACAACTGAATTAAATATTCTTGTCAATGATGGAATAGTTACAAGCTTTAATAGTAAGTTTTCTATTCAACTGTTATCATCTACAACATTTTCAATATTCTACTGTATATTAAAGCGTAGTTTCTGATCATGAGTGTGAATTCATCTATAACTTTCAGCAATGAATACATCAGTTTACCGTAACCTAACATATTGGATGAAAAACTTAAATATCCTGAAAGTTTTTTCTTGGGGGGGGAGGGGGGCTTGAAATGTAATGAACGGGAAAGAAATCTGAAAATATTGGATTCTACACACTTAGTAAACATTGAAAATATGAATTATAACCGTATCCATCTAAGTCATTTATTTAGAATAGGCTGAGTTCGAATCCCAGTGTGAACATCAACATTTGGATGCAGGTATATCCAGCCGATGAGTCCCAAATAGGACGAAACGTGCGTCCTGGATTCCACTTGCCAGTCACAATCCAACTTAAATATAAGTAATTTATTGTTGTTTGTATTTGTCATAGATTGGTCTTATTAGGCTCCATTGAAAACCAGATAGCACTAGTAAGTTGTTTCGTTCCAGTATGGAATTCTTAAATGCCAGTGAATACCCATGATCCTAAAATAGTTTTCAGACATCTGATTGGTAGGCTACATTTTAAGGTCATGAATAAATATGATTAAATGGTATTATAAGGATGACGTATGTCTTACTGTGATTTCGTTGGAACATTGAATATTTTTTCTTGTCTAATGAGTTTGTGGTTATTTGTTTTTAACTCAGACATAATTACATTTGGTAACAATGCCATTCATTTAAATAAAATGTTGTTTGTAGAATGTATCGTTTATTCTACTACTAATCAGTTTTCTCTTCAGAATTCTCTAAAAGTTTAGCTTTTAAATGACATGAGACATTTTACAGTATCTTGAGCGAATTCTACTTTCTTATGAAAGAGGCTACAATTTTAGAAGTTTAACCTTACAATTATCTCAACTCACCTTTCCCCATAAATTTCCAGTGTCTGCAGTAACACTTGAAAAATACGGAATCAACACATTGAGAATTAGTCGTAAAAAGACTATGTATAAGATATCTAAATCAGATGTCACTTGTATGTTCTGCGATCACCTGCATAGGCCATCAAAATTATAGCTCACGTTCTTCAAGAAGATGCACCCGTCTATAGTGTGAGCATTCATGATGTGACAACTATCTACACACGCCTAATAATCCCTGATATTGACTTTCTTGAATTGGTTTGTCCACCATACGCTTAGAAATCTGTATCACAATGTGCTGATGCTTTCGATAAGCAATTACACTGAAGTTAAATATGACCTGTGTATATATGATTTTATGGCCTGATTTTGTTTAATCTCTGTAGGTTATTTTAATGAGTTAAGTAGTTGGATAGGGTTAACAGGGCACTCTACTTGATTTAGGTTTCGTGGTAGTAGTAGTAGTAGCTGATCAGGAAGACTTACCTTCATTAATCTTAAGGGTTTTGTTACTTTCTATGGAATTCTAACCCATCACTCAGTTTCACAATGCCAGTCAATGCCACTAAGTATTAGCAAGTTCAATCAATTAATATTATACAGTTTCTTTAAAGTTTTGACATTTCCAGCAGATAGTAGTAGTCGAGTATGTAAAAACAAATTTTCATCATTTAATATTCTACTGTCTACGACAACTGAAATTTATAACTTCAGATGAAATAGTAATTCGGATGAGTTTGTATCTTCCCGTTGATTAGTCATATACTCAAACTGATCAGCCTCTGTTGCTATATGTGCATCCTAAGCGGATTACTTCGTTATAGCTGTTAATCATAAGTAGTGCTTAGGTTGGATTGTGACTGGCAAACGAAATCCAGGACATGCGTTTCATCCTATTTGGGACTAGTGCGGTTGGATGTACCTATTGAAATAGTGTTAATTGTTGTCAAGATTTTTTTAAAACTGACTACTGTTTGTGATTAAATTGTTTCTAAAATATACGCAAATCCTTTCAATCTACTAATAAGTAACATGCTTAAGTTGAAGTCATTTTGCTAAGATCGGCATTTAGTTTATTCTTCACATTCATCACAGATTGACCTCCTTTGTGTAAGATTGTGAACTAGGGAGTGCTTGACAGCTAATTCGTCGTAATAAAGGGTGCATCAATAGTCTCGTAATCAGTGCCTAACTTCCATCTAGCGATAGGATTCCCACATCATCTCTTTACATCATCGAATATGTCTGATGTGTGAGCTACGTAATAATCGACCATCTCATGCTTCTCCAAAGGTTAGAAGTGGAAAAGAAAAATATACGTACTATAATGATGATATGTTTAAGTTGAATAATGACTGGCAAGCATAATCCAGGACTCGACTTTCGTCCTATTTGGGACTCGTTGGCTGGATGTACCTAACCAGTTTCAGTCCATTACTAATCAACTGGAAGATACAAACTCGTTCTAATTAAAATGATAATACTTCTTGAGTTCGTTCTCAATATTCACGTTCTCGATAAGTTGTGAGCATTTAATGGAAGTACCTAAATATATACACCATACAGTCAGTATACACAATTTTACGGTTAGCCATTCATTTTCTACTTTGGAGGTTTAAGTAGGCCGCCATATTTAATGGAATAAAGTGTATCTTATTCGTATTGTTTTTTTTTTTATTTATAGCTTCATCTATTTCAAGTTTAACATCAACTGATTCAGATTGTCCACTAACAAATGATCAAATTAAAGAGGATGAAGCTTATGAAGTAAGTTGTACTGAATTTTATCTAGTTGTTACTGGGTTGCGTAGATCTTGTATATACGTAATTTAATCCTCTTTTCAGTCGGTTACAAACAACGTAGGACTTGATTTGTATGTACAGCAGTTCAAGTAGTCTGTATTCATCAGCGCGGCAAGGGTTAGCTATCAGAATGATAACAAGAGTAATGCTAGTAAAATAGGATTAAGTTCAGGATTCAAGAGATTACAAGCAGTGTATCTACCTACACTGTCGTGGCTTATATCATTGAATTTGCAATTATTCGTTACTATGATTTCTCAGACCTTAACCATTTAATCTGCACCTTTAAACACGGTCTAGACAAGCAGTTACCGACTTCATGGGTTCGCGCCACATTTTGGTTTATCTCCTTGTACTTTCATTCTATCTTACTGTACCAATCATCATAATAGGCGGTGGTTATACATTTGTTGTGGTGCATGTCCCAACCACCTTAGTCATTAATAGTCCACACCTAAGTATATTTAAACATGATCACAGATCCATTATACATCTTTTATTTCATTGACTTACTGAGTCATGTTGGTAGATGTAGGCTGCGTGGTTGGGGTCCGCTAGACAAAAGTCACCAATGGTTAGAGACCTTGAACGACATGGCTCAGAATCGTTCGCAATGGCGCAGGTGCATCCACTCTTTGTGTTCTCTTAAAATCTAACCTTCTGAATTCTCTATCTTTCTCCTTTCAAATTTATCTTACTGAATTATACTTTTCGAATCATATCTTCGCTCCCTAATTTTCTGCATTACTGCTAATACTTCTACTATCGCTATCACTCTTTGATTTGAACTGACAGTTGCGTCTCTGTGCCGATGTGGTATGGCAACCTGAACTGATGTACGTACGTACGAAGTTCTACGTTGTATCTGTCTGTCTGTCTGTCTGTCATTGACTTACTACAACTCTGGAATTCTACTCTAACTAAATTAGACCCTTGAGAACAACAAATTTTGAATGCTTTTCTTACTACTGATTAGTAGACATTAGTAGTAGAAGCTTTCTTGTCATATTTTATGAGTTGTTTCTCGATTATTACTAATTTTTTGTAGTGAGTAGTAGTCCGAAATTTAATGGTACAGCCTATTGAAAAGCACTTCCTTTCTTAAATTTCACCTAGAATTTTGTCTACTTATAAGTAGTATAAAATAACTTACACTAAGCAACAATGCTATGGAGTAATATTCTTCCCTTTTTTGATTGATTGACAAATTGGATTGATCTCGATATGTCTATTGATTAATAGGTGACTTAACTTTTTCTATAAAACTTTAATGATTTCCACACGTCAACACAGATGTAGGGAGTGAACAGTTTTTTTTTATTGTAATGCTTCTCAGAGTTGATATAAATTATCCTTTAGATGGTATATGGTTTGTCTTCTGATAAATCTTAAGTTCAGACTACCAACATGCTAGTTTACGCTCGGATTCCATGAATTCTAAACCCTAAAACTTCTCAAGTTTCAAAATCAAAAGACAGAAGACAACTATCCAAACTTTGTCTCCATGTATGTACCAAAAATACTCTTTGGTATTCATTGTTTTAAGGTGACTAAAAACTATCAAAGCAATTCATTCAATCTGAAGTCAAGAAATTACGTAATCTATCATTTGGAACATTGAATAGTGGTGTGTTTTCAAGTCATCCAAGGCTTTCTGTAGCTTCTTCAGAACCTTTGCAAACTATCCCAACTTGTTATGTAGTTATGGGTTACACTTATTGTGAATTTTCTGTAACCCATCGTATCTATTTCATTATGTCCTGTAAACAAGAGCAAATATGCAAATATCTCTTGTCTTATTGACTGTTGCAGATCAGGGAACCTTGAAAGGAAGGTACATTTTACAAATTATGTCATATATCCACATTCATAAAATTAATCGCTTATTTATTATTTACTTTTTAGCGTTTTTTAGCTCGCCATAAGAGTTTATCCATTCAAAGAAGGTAAGTGGGATTAGAACTTTTAAGTAATGACATTAATAATGATAATGTGTTTCGAGAAGATTAGATGATGTGAAGGAATACTGGGTGTCGAAATCCGGAGGACGAAGATAACAGTTAAATGCATCTGAGAAATGTCACACAATGTCTCCAATAATTGGTCACGGTAATTCACGTGGATCTTAGCTTAGTTGTTTGTATATCTACTTATTTCCAATGGTCGATGGCTTCATAGATTAAAGCCATGTTTTCGTTTTGACACTCTTACCCGAGCTGACATTGAGCATCGACGTTGGCTGTTGTTGAGCATTCTTAATATTTGTTCTAATCACCTTAGTTGTTGGGAATTCACAGCCTCATCAACCAGTTTTCTTTCTTTGTACTTAACCTCATCATTACTTACTTGATTATTTCAGTGTACGCTGACGACGTTTCTAAGGCTCCCGATCCAAGTCTTCTACTATTGTAGCTAATATTTCAAGTCGACAGAATAAACTATTGCACAGTATACTCTTCGAATCACTGAGTGACAGATAGATGTTGGCTAAATCCACGGTAAAGAAGATAAAATGTTGAACAACTCTGTTTCGTACATATAGTTCTAGTTTCTTTATGTTTATAGAGAGGGGTCTAGCAATGCATCAGGAGGTCGAAGAATATTGCCTATGGTAAATTTTCACATTGCGCAGGACTTTGGACGATAAATTTGTACTGATCGAATGGCTAGTAGTGTCAAGATGTGTTTCGTTTCTAATCCAACTATTGTTATCCTTCCTTCATCAAACATGGTGATATTCTTGAACTCTCTACGACTAATGTGTTTCTCTCAGCAGCTAACCACTAAGGCTATTTTATTATAGTATCATTATGTTAAGAATTGACTGGTTTTAATCCTAACCGATGAACTCTAACTCAATGGTACCATATTGTGAGATTTGAAGGTCCTGTCTTAGTTTGCATATTGGGCTTTGTTGTATGTTTCAACAATTTGTTTCGTGCTGTTTTTGTTTTATGTTAATTTATAATTAGAATGATCTATTCTCTATTTTCCTATCCGTTAATGTTCTAGAACTAGTTGTCAACTATAATTATAAATAAAACAAAGGTTCCATCATTCCTTGTCGTTGTTAAAGATGAAAAATCAAACAAACTCCTTGATGATGTTATTGTCACCCAATCTAGTATTTCGTTAATTATCCAATGAAACTGATTTAGTGAAGCTTTAATTACTTTAATTGAATTAGACTGTAAACTACATGACTACACTTTGTAGAAATCGAATACATTTCACCCAGTTTCACAATCTGTTACAGTCACAATGACTATTTAGGCTGTTATTGACCTCATGTAGACCGCTTAAACTAGGTAGTGACATATGTGATATTCGTCTAGTCCTTAGTACCAATCAAATTGTATCGACATGAACAGTGGTTCAAGTGACTCGACATCACATTCACCTTTTTAATATTAATTCTCTTCCCTATTAGCTCAGTAACAACGGTTGCATATTGTGAAACTGTCAGATATTTATTAATTGCCTTAAACCTGACATTCCAATTATTGTGGAATTTCATTTTTCTAGTAATATGACTAATTAAGTTGGGGACCATTAAAACCAAGAAGCATTTGGCAGCTGTCTCATTGCAGTCTGTGACTTTTCCGTGGCAGTGTGTGCCGACGACCTCACTATAGATCGGACCCAGGACCTTCAAGTCTCTCAGTAAATGATTAGTCATCAGCACTTTTATTAGGGTTTCTACCTGAATTAAAATCGTGCTATAGTGTAAAGATCATCCAATGCCGTTGATGACAGCTGTTTCCCTCTTAGCTTCTCTGAACTCTGCCGAAAACGACTCCTCACTAGTAGGCCAATATTGAGCTGATTTAGTAAAATTTAGTTTGGTAGAGATTTGTTTTAATTCGTTGATTGTGTTGCTCATAGATTGATATCACTTGAGTACCAATTTAAATCCAGGAAGTACTAGGCAATTATTTTGCTCTAGTCTTTGGTATTCAGTCGAAATGTTAACCAACGACCTCACTTGAGTTCGAATCCAGAGCCTCCATATTTCGCGATGAAAGATTAGCCATCATCACTACTTGTTTGGAATGCAGTTGCATAATTACCACTAATCAATTTGAATGAAACTGTCGACTACCTCTATACCATCTCAGAATAACCGATCATTCTCCTTTTAGTGTAGTGTTATTTTTTCGATGATACATTTAAATTTCAACTTCAAGTCTGGTCTACATCATCGCCTAGATTGATCATAAGTTTTGAAGTAGTTGTGTGGATTAATCACTTCACGTAGCCTCGAAGTCTAATCAGCCCTCACTTGAATTCTGTCGACTTGTTTCACTTGTTGTGTAGGCGAGACATCCGATTCTCAAAGAAAAGCCGAGTGTACTGCGCAGCAGTTCGCCTTGTTTTAGTCAGTGGATGCAAAACACGGTCTATGAAAACGACAGATAAACCTAGTCTTCAGTTCTTTGATCGTAGAAGTCTTCGAAGTATCGTCCACATATCGTGAAATGGCCGAGTAGGCAATACCGATGTTAGACAAAGAGTACTAACGACAATCGACAAATCATTGGACAACGTTGGTTGGGGACATGTATTGTGTATGCGCAGCCACCACCTACCTTATCGCGCGATGTTGTCTGGGGTAGAATTAGGACCAAAGAAGGGTAGGGTCGGGCAAACTAAAACATACCATTAGTCCATGAAGTTGTCCACTATTGGTCTAAGTCATGTTGGTAGATGCAAGCTACTTGTTTGGGGTCCACGTGATAATCATGAATAGTAGCTGGAGACATAAGGCGACATGACTCAGAATCGGTCACAAAGGTGCAGTTGTATTTACCCCTATTATTATTCTAGGTTTTAAATATGATTGTTCTTTCGCATGCACCTTTGATTTATCATCCACCGCCCTCCTGGTGTGTTCTATTGTCATATTATTCCCGTAAATTTGATTTGGTCATACTAATCCAGTATATCAACTTTAACGTATGACTACATATTCTGTGTTGTCCAAGATTAACTAGTCACATAAAACACTTCACTTATCCTGGAAATGTGATTAGCGCTGACAGGTCGGTCTCTGATCGAATCTCGAAACGAATTCAAGAACCTCGTACACCTCTTGATAAACTCACCTCACCATCGACGTAAACGAGATATTCGTCTATCAACGATAGGAAAAGTATGCTGCACATCAGTCCACTCTGCCTTACTGTACAGACGTGAGATGTGAACATTAAGAGTAAACATCACTCGCAGATAAATTCGGTATTTGACCATCAATATCTCCGAAATAGGACACACATTACCTAGGAACACCAGCTAAAGAATAATGAGGTTAGTCACCGAGTATTAAGCAAAGGTGATAAATCAGTCAATGAGGTTGTGAATATTCGTTGACTGAAGTGGATGGGACACGTGTTACGTATGCTTAAACACCATATATCTCGACGCTCAATGATGACTGATATAGAAGTAGGATGGAAGAGAGTTAGGGGTTACCAAATTAAAATATGACATCAATCCATGAAGTCATTGACTCGTGTTCGGAGTCCTATTGGTAGATGAAGACTACTTGGTTGGGGTTCGTGTGAATGTCGTAACCAGTGATTGGAAACTTTGAATGATATGGCTTATAATTGGTCACAGTGGAACAAGCGTATCCACTCATTGTCATCATTTAAATCGTCATGCTCTATCTCTTTCTCTGAATTATATTCTATATGCTCACTCTTCTTTATTTTCGTTATTATTATTATCATCATCGTCATTGAAGTGACTTCTACTTCTATTAATGTAGTGTTATTGGTTCTGTGCATTTTATGTATGGTAACTTGGACAGATGCATACATATGCGAGGTTTTATTATTGATCATACATAATCATTATCATCATAAAATAACTGTTTACTTTCTTTACTACTCATTAATTAATAAGTAATCTATTTTAAATCTATCATAATTTTGACGTTCCTTTCATAAAATTTGCTTGTTTTTTTTGTTTTTTTTTTCAGACATTGTAGTCTTAGTCCTAATTTCGTCTAAAATAAACAGCAACAAAAATATCAGTAGTTTGTTCTCAATCAATAAAAAAAAACATCTTGGTAATTGACTTTTTTTGTTGGTAAACTGATTTTAATTGTGTAATTTTTTTTGTAAATTTTATCGATTTTTACATTCCATAAATTGTCACTGTTTTCTGTAGCTTTTTTTTATTTCTCTCTTTATGTACCTTATATTTATTAGAATAATTGATGCTTTCATAGAGTTGATTCTATTGTAGAATATTTCAATCTATCTATTGAATTCATCAACTGTTTTCTTTTTATGACTTATTTATTGTCTGAGTTAGTGAGTGAGTGAGTGAGTGAGTGAGTGAGTGAGTGAGTGAGTGAGTGAGTGAGTGAGTGAGTGAGTGAGTGAGTGAGTGAGTGAGTGAGTGAGTGAGTGAGTGAGTGAGTGAGTGAGTGAGTGAGTGAGTGAGTGAGTGAGTGAGTGAGTGAGTGAGTGAGTGAGTGAGTGAGTGAGTGAGTGAGTGAGTGAGTGAGTGAGTGAGTGAGTGAGTGAGTGAGTGAGTGAGTGAGTGAGTGAGTGAGTGAGTGAGTGAGTGAGTGAGTGAGTGAGTGAGTGAGTGAGTGAGTGAGTGAGTGAGTGAGTGAGTGAGTGAGTGAGTGAGTGAGTGAGTGAGTGAGTGAGTGAGTGAGTGAGTGAGTGAGTGAGTGAGTGAGTGAGTGAGTGAGTGAGTGAGTGAGTGAGTGAGTGAGTGAGTGAGTGAGTGAGTGAGTGAGTGTACATCACATAAACTAACCTTAAGTTAGATGTCTACTGAAGACTAGAAAGCATTTGAAATTCGCTTCATTTTAATATGACACTTATCATCAGTTTACATCTATGACTCCATCAGTGATGAAATGTAGAATTATTAAGCTTCATAGTTGAGTTTCATCTTCAAATTACTGAATTGACATATAATATTACTTTTATTTCTGAATTTAAACAATCCATAGTATTATATGACTACCATCCATTATTATTGGTGATATTTATCTCATTTCTGATATAGTTTCAATCCATCAATTATATCTAATAACTAAAACGATGGATTACCTTTCTAATTCACTAACTTAATGGTTAAGTAATCATTGCAGCACCTGAAAACTTTCAGTGTTTTGTCTTATGTTTGCACACCACCGAGGAGTTCGATTATAGAAAAAAACATTAATCCTGTAATTTCTAGTTTTTAATGGTTATCTGATTAAAGTTCATCCATGTTACACAATCACAAAACAGTATGTATATGTGTCAGGGAGTCCTCTGATATTTCTCGGAAAGTTTATGGAGGTCCAGAAACGTCAGGATACGTTTCATTCAATCAGCGTTGAATAGAACTTGCGCAGAAACATGAGAAAAATACAGAATCACGTGTCACTATTCTGATAAGAAATTTAGCAGGGTTGTCAAATTCTCCAGAAACTCAAGGTCATTCATAATTACATAAATGATCTCATATTTTTTGTATAGAAAAGGTTACCTTAGAATAAAGTGTACATCTCGTGTTTTGTGCCTTTTCTCTGTGTTCAAGTCGCAGTGTAGATTTATCCTGGAGGATTATCTGAAGCAGATAGAAATCAGATCTTACGTCTAGTTAGCAGATTTTTCCATAAGAAAAAGTTGTATCTACTCCTTGAGAGCATATTCGACACATCAACAATGTATTCTATGTATTTGATAGTTGTAGGTCTTAGTTTCAATCTGTTATAAAGTACTGAATGTACACTAATTTCTTTTACTACATATTTTCATGATGAAAATTGGAATGAACTAAACAGTCGCCTCCAAGGACTAATCAATGAAACTTATACTATGACTATGATCCAATAGACTTAGAAAACCGTAATCGATTGGCACTATGACATTGCAACCAAAGCCTTCACCAGTTGTATACATTGAGAGAACATGTACAAGCGAATAAGAGTTAAGATCAAGTTGTTTATTTAGTGAAAACAACTGTTTTTTTATGTATCCAATTCTAGACTAAACAATAATAGAGGATACAATAAAGGCTGAATTAGAGGAGTCATGTACAGAATTCAGAACAATAAGGTTATAATGAGGCTACAATAAATCCGGAAGAAAAACCCATATGACAATAACTAATGAATTTATAAGAAGCTTACAATGTAAACAATACGAATATCATAGTTCAGTGGATACACTTTACAAGTATGGGTCTTGATACCACGAAGAATAGACTCGACAGATTATGACTCCGATTCCTTGCACCGTTTTATTCATGTATGTATGTCTGTATGGTCAATAATAGAATTTTGCATATGTATGCATCGGTCCAAGTTACCATACATAAAATGCACAGAACCAATAACACTACATTGATAGAAGTAGAAGTCACTTCAATGATGATGACAATAATAATGAAAATAAAGAAGAGTGGACATATAGAATAAAATTCAGAGAGAAAGAGATGGACCATGATGATTTAAATGATGACAATGAGTGGATACGCTTGTTCCACTGTAACCAATTATAAGCCATATCATTCAAAGTTTCCAATCACTGGTTACGACATTCACACGAACCCCAACCAAGTAGTCTTCATCTACCAATAGGACTCCGAACACGAGTCAATGACTTCATGGATTGATGTCATATTTTAATTTGGTAACCCCTAACTCTCTTCCATCCTACTTCTATATCAGTCATCATTGAGCGTCGAGATATATGGTGTTTAAGCATACGTAACACGTGTCCCATCCACTTCAGTCAACGAATATTTACAATGTCATTGACTGATTTGTCACCTTTGCTTAATACTCGTTGACTAACCTCCTTATTGTTTAGCTGGTGATTCTAGGTTGTGTGTGTGGTCTTATTTTATGTATGTATAATGGAATGCTTGTTATACAATGTGTTTATATCTAGCTGGTTCGTCAATCTTATGTTTTGTTGTTTCGGCTTGGGGAATGAGTGTGCATAAGATAGATATGCAGTGACTGACTAGGTACCCATTGGCGTTGATATTGCAATCCACAGTTTATACCATATCTTGTGTCGAATACCGCCTTCAAATGTAGAAAAACCGCCATTGTCGTGGACCTAGTGTAATGTCTTTATTCTTAAACCTGACGAATGATGAATATCTGGTCTATACAACGGCGAACAGGTTTAAAATTAGCCTAGTGTTCTCATATTTGCATTTTACGAGTTGTAGATTAATGTTTGATAATTATGGAAACTAGTATTTTATGGATTGTATCAGTCAAACCAATTCCTCGATGGTTATCATAGAGGGATTTAGACCTTTTCTTATATACTAGGATCGCCACGATACAACAACAAGTGTTTCAGTTACGTCGTGTATGTGTCAGAAATGTCCATTTATTATTGTCTTATTTAGTTGCAGTTTGAGGTTAATTAAAATTAGTTCAATCAATTCAGTCCTTGACTACTTGTTTAATTGTTTATGTAAACTAATTAATATTACCTATTCTAAACATTTTTCCCAACTACCCGAAATGTCTTTTTTTTTGTTGAAGTTATCGAGCTTAGTCGGCTTTCGTGCCAAACGCCACTACTTTCAACAGTAGACTATTGTGTTCAGTCATTTACACTTGTGCAACGCGTATATATATAATTAGGTTGAGGTTGTACCTTCCTGTTGCTTACTCATGGACTGAAACTGGCCAATTTGTCTGAATACAGTAGCTTAGTGGTGATCGCGGTAGTGTTTTTTAGCACAAAAGCGGAATTAGTTCGGATCCCAGTGTGAACATCAACATTGGGATGCAGGTGCATCCGACCAATGAGTCCCAGATAAGACGAAACACGTGTCCTGAATTCTGCTTGCCAGTTATAATCCAACTTAAACGTTACTAAGTTGATTATTTTAGTTTGATACAATGCATTAATCTAACGATTCTCCTTTCCAACTTACATTTTCTTCAGGCTAACGTCTATATCGTATATTGTAAACTATAGTCCTAAATATTGATTGAAGGATTGTGATTAAGACAAAAGTGAATGAACTAATAAGTAAGTAGTTCATAGAAATAAACAATAAATCATAAATGAAATAGACTATAGACAATGAAACAGATGATTTTGAGTCAATTACTGATGAAGTTCAATACCTCAATGGTTTAATTGTTCAACTCTTAATGACTAAGTTACTGTTGTTATAACTTTATATAATCGGCTTAATTAGTGCATATGGAAAATACATATGTGTGACCTCGTTAATTACCAATCAGTGCCCATTCACTTCTGATCCGTAACTATCAATCCTCTAATCAGGAATGAAAAACACAAGATGGATGAACCAACCAGACAGAATCATATTGTATTTTGAACATTCCTTTATATGTACACAGAACCTAACCACACATCATACCGAAAGGGAGAAAAAACTTTTACACAAAACGGAAACAGCAAAAACTACGTACCGGGGGGGGGAAAGGTACAGATACATGATCAATTGATCATAGTTCCTGAATGATAAGTGCTATGACAACAACACATCAGTCTAATAGTAGGTTAGAGTGTTGGGGACATTGACAATAATAGAAATAAAATAACCGATTTACATGTATACACGAAATAAATGAAATAGTCTTGTGAAAAACAGTTCAGAAAGTTAATTTCTCTTCTTGAATCTCCTGATATAACAACTGTTTCAGATATTACTCTCCCTAATTCAATTTAGACAAGCAAATAGTATCTTTAACATTTAATTTTTGAAATATGACTTGTTACCAGGCTACATGAAACCACTCAATAGATGAGTTACATAATCTATTGACTTTCATTGAGTAGTTACAACTATTTCATTTATGCTTAATGTGTCCCTACTTCAAAGTAGTTACTTTATTTTAATAAAAACTTTAAACTACTTACTGATATTTACATTTAATACTACTAATTAGCCTCAATTTGACAATCATTGAAAACCAGGTATCACTGAGTACTTGTTCTAGTATGAGACTCAACCGTGTGTCTCCATAACCTCATCAGAGTACTGTGTCTATAACCTTCATATTCCGCGGTTAGCGATTATCCTTAAATCTACGATATTAGCATTAGTATGTAACTACGTTACACCCAACATAATTTAACTCCATCGGTCACGTGTTTTCATTAGAGCTCCAGGAATCGCTTTCTGAATTTAGTCACCTGTAATCTGATATTGATTACAGTTGGTTTTTAAGGTGATTGTTAACTTTAATATCATGAATTGACTTATGTTAAACAATCATTGAAACCAATATTCAATAGATAGCTATTTAATCCTAGTATACAACTCCTTTACAGTGTTCATCAATAATTCCGTCAAGGAATCAAACTAGTAGTTAATGTTGTTCGAGTTAGATTATGATCAGCAATCGGAATTCAGGAGACGCGTTTCGTCTTATCTGGCACTCATCAGCTGAAGTTACCCATATCCTAGTGTTAATGTTCACACCTTGGCTCGAACTCAGTTCGTTTCATGTATTCTGCATTGTGTTTACCAGTCACAATCTAAATCATACAATACTTATGATCTATCATTATATCGTCACAATTTGCTCAAGATGTACATATGGCTGGCTGATCAATTTCAGTTCATGATAAATGAATGTGATGATCTAAATACATTCTAATATTATTATTATCTAATAGTTTTATTACAATTCATTGGTTATCTATGCAAAATATTCACTAATGAACAATTCTAAATTCATTAACATTTTAAATAATACAATTGATTAAAAGAGAAGATGGTTTCATCAAATCTTAATGTAACTTAGAGTTACATACACATCGAAGTTGTGTGTGTGTGTGTGTGTGAAGGGGGAGGTGAGTAAACCGAGAGGGATAAGCATCAAAATGGTTTTCTTTTTCTTTATTTAATAATCACTTCATTAAAAAGAAAATTTATTATTACATTTTTTCATTGTAATTTCATTACTGAATATGCATATTAGTAGTATGTATGGAATAATTGAAAGTGGAAATAAATTTACCGTCAACTACAAAGTAAGTTAAGTTAATATAGTTACTATGTGTATATGATGTAATCGATTGACCTCAATTAAATTGGTTAGTTATCTTTAGGTGTGTGTGTGTGTATGTGTGAAGATTGTTGCATTAATTTGTACTTTCAATGTATTTTTTGTATTTTAATGTGCCTATTTAGTGTAGATTATAAAGTTACTAGGTTTCATGATTAGTTTCATTGAAAGTTTAGAACAGTGAGATTTTGATGAGTTTTATTGAAGTCTCTCGTATATCATGATTATAGTTCGATTGAGGTGATTTTGTAGTGATAGATTGGTATTCAGTTTCGTTGATTGTATTTAACATAAATTTATATCGATTGGGTACTACTGACAACCAAAGAGTATTTGACAGTTGTCGGCAGTGAGACTGCTATCATCGATGACAATCGATGATCGTCACTTTATATCAAAAACTGGCAGGAGTGAGTATTCTACCACTGAATACCGGCCCAGTGATGTAAGTAGCTATGTGTTCATCGTGAGAAATGAAGATCCTGGGTTCGATCCCTGGAAGGAGTCGGGGTGTACTCAATCAAATAGTACCATACTGGGACTAAACACCTGTCTAGTACTCCCTGGTTTTCACTGGTACCTAACTGACATCAAGCTATGTCAAATACAAACAATGGAACTGAATATCAATCAGTTTCCACAAAATCATCTCAATTCATTTTCATTAATCTGCTCTTTAGTGACTAACTTCAGGATGTTCCTGAAGGTGTAATGATGAATCGTGACTGATGGAGTTTAAACTTCTCGAGAGTGAGGCAGTTATTACCAGACATAATGGATAGTCGTCACTCTATATCACATTGATTGAAGTGGGAATTCTACTATTAAATGCTGGTTTAGTGTTGCAGATGGTTCAACGTTCGTCGTGACACAAGGTCCTGAGTCGAATATGCTGGTAGATTTAAGAGTGAACATTGTTAAGGAGTTCCATACTAAGACGGAATAACTGTCCAGTTTTACGTGATTCCCAACGGTATACAGCCGACATCAATTTATAACTAATACAATTAACTATCAAGATCACTTATCAACTAATAACTTATGTAAGGTGTTTTTGTTCTTAGAATTTCTAGTGTTTACCTTCTGTTTAAGATTCAAATGTGTAGAAGTTTTCTAAAGAGTCATTGCCTAACATTCAAAGACAAGATGTGCCAGTTGGAAACTGTAAATTCTTACATTGTAATTCATATAATTGAATAATACTATTATCTTTACAAAAAGAACAATTTAATGATTCTCATTAGAATATACAACATGCATTCTATACTCATTGACATTCTAATCATAGAAATGTTAATCACATTAAAGAAATCTCTATAATGGAATTGTGGTAGCTTCTGGAGATTGGTATTAAGTTTCAGTTGATTGAATTCATCACAGATTGATGTTGACAGGGTATCATTGAAAATAAAGGAATACTAAACTGCTATTTCGTTTTAGTATGGGACTTTTCAGCAGTAGTAATTCTACTGTGGGTTGTTGACCCAGTTATGGAAAGGTTAGCTGTTTGTTAACTTGAAACCCCTCGAGAGGAATCTAGGTTGTACACTACTGAGGAGTTCCATACTAAGATGAGACAGCTATCCGTTGCTCCCTGGTTCTAAATGTTAACCTGCCAGCATCAATCTGTGACGAATTCAATTAACGAAATCTCCGTAAGTTGACTAATTCTATAATTTGATTATTTTTCAGAGAATTTTAACATTATAGATGATGACTGTATCATATCACGAAATGGCTGAATTTGGATATATTATCTCTATAGTTGTCTATTCAAAAGGTGTATCAATCTCAATCGTGATCATTGAGAGTAGACTGGATTTGTAGGTCATTGATATTTGATCATCGGTGCCTTTGAAACATCTTTCGCGTTTCTCTGGATCGCCGACTGAGTAATAATGAGGTTAGACTCCAGGTATTGAGAAAAAAAAAAGGTAAATTAATTGGTAAAATTGAAAATTGTTATCGACTGACGTGTCCACGATATGTGTTACGTATGCCTAACCAACGCATGCCTTGATACGCAATAATGACTGAAAGTGTAGTAGGATGGAAGGAGAGTAGAGGCAACCAAACCAAAACATGGCATCAGTCCATGAAGTCACTGACTACTGTTGTGAGTTGTGTTGCTAGTTACAAACTACTTGGTTGGAATTTGTGCGATTGTCGTAATCAATCGTTGGATATTCCGGATGACATGGCTCAGAATTGGTAACCGTGGCGGAGATGCATTTCATCTTTATCCTCCTTTAAGTCATGAGCTTAAAATTATCTTATTCCTTTCTTACCACGAATTAATTCTTTCTCCCATGACCATATTTTATATGTTCACTCATCTTTTTTTTTAATTATTATTATCACTGAAGTAACTACTTCTTCTACTTGCTGTTCTGTTGAGGTGTGACAACTTGGACCGACACACATACATGTGCCAAGTTCTATGTTGTTCATGCATACACACTTACAATCTCAAACTAAATCGAACTCTCTATTCAACACTTCTTGGTATTCAGTGACGGTTAGTTTCTTCAAATGAAATTGAGCACTACTATCAGTTTAATTGTTTGCTTTTTGATATGTTACTATTCGTAAAAAATTCCTTGAAAATATCACTTAAGCTGGACTGTGACTGGCAAGTGGAATTCAGGACGCGTGTTTCGTCCTATTTTGGACTCGTCAGCTGTAAGTTCTAGCATACCAATGTTGATGTTCACAGTGTCTAACACCACCGCGTTCACTACTAAACTACTGAGTCCAGACAGTCACACTTGTGCAATGGGCACATTGGTATTAGGATGAATTGTATATTCCGATTGATTTGTTATGGATTCCACTTGTTAGTCACAATCCAACTTAAATGATACTTTTGAATAATCTCTATATCGAGGCAATCCGCTCAGGATGCACATATAGCAACAATGACTGACCAGTTTCAGTATCTAAAAGCCTATAACAATGAGAATATACAAATTCATCCTATTCCTTGAAAATACTTCTAGAGTCTGAGGATACTTCGGTAACTTAGCCCATTCAATAAAGACTCATTGTAAACATATGAATTATTAATACTGTATGCTTTTGTGAATATCTACTCTCTTTTGGTACTTGTTTACAGTTCAAGGTAGTGTAAAACTTATTCATAGATGAACGTTTCAATTTTATTGTTGTTGAATGTTGTAGATTGTAGGTGATCAATCATTGTACTGGTATATCTACATCTTGATTAAATCAACTCTTTATTATCATTTAAATATACGTTTTGTTTTAGTGAAATTGGATTGTAGTTAACAGTAGAAACTAATTGAACTTTTTTTTTGTAGTATTTTGAAGTTGTGTAAGACTCGAACTCAGAACCTTTGATTTCAAACATCTATTACATTATCTACTGAATTACTGTAGATGCAGATAACATCCTGTTATGATTCGTACTTGATAGTGTGACTAGCTGTAGACAATTTTATTACTCGAATGCCTTGAACACTCCTAGTCGCAATTTCAGAAGAAGAGAAGACAGGAAGATAGAGAGCGAGTTCCGTACAAAATAATCGTATATTTATAGTTTTGTGAAACAACAAAATCAGTATTATAATGCATGCAATCCGAACTAAGAATTTTCAATTATTATCCAATCACGTCGCTCCACATCAAGATTCTGGAAGGTTCTGTCGATCAGTGATTGAATAGAATGTCTCCGGCTCTTTCAAGTGTTATGGAGGCTTTGTTGAAGTTTTTGCGAGTCATCCCAACATATCCAAATTAATTTAATCGACTTATTATAGCTATTAATCTCAAAAGTTATGTACATCTGTACATACGTATATAAACAGGAAGATACTCATTTAGATACCTTCAAACATTCTTGACATCGTTTAACATATTTGACGAATTAACTTATCCTATATAAGTTACATGATAGTGTAGGAATAAACCTGAACAATGTTTGAACATTCCACGAAGGATAACTATTGTAACCAATCAATGTGAATCTGGAAACCTGCAACCGATTACCAACTACTTATTATAATGCTTTATATTTCCTATTCATAAAGTAGAAATTTCTAAAGAGAAACTTATGTTTTAGCATCATAAAAGAGAATTTATACTACTATAAGTATTATGTAATAAGTTCTTTCTAAACAGACATTATATAACACATCATACTATTATGTCGCTATAAAACGCCTACTGCTATACGTGAACTAACCACAACTCTAATCTGCTGATTTGTCTACGCCAACTGATAATCGCAACCGTGACCAACAACTCGATAACTGATTACTCACCCCAAGCCAAAATCAAGAAGACACGAACGCAGCACTAGAAAGATTCGATTCTATTATATCCCAACTCTGTATGTATAGTTACAAAAGCGTCCTTGTGCTAATTAGAGTAATTAGCACACTAAAGTGACACTACAATCAATCACAATTAACAAGGTTCGAGTGGAGGAAATGAAGAGCAGTACCGGTTACCTCTTGACAGGGTACCATTGAAAACCAAGGAGTACTAAAATGATGTTTTGTTCTGCTGTGGAATTCCTCAGTAGTATGCACCCCAGATTCCACACTAGGGGCTTCAGGTTGACGGCGAGCACCTAACGCTTTACATCACCGGGTCGGCCTCCAAGTGTAGAATTCTCACTTCCATCAATTTGTGATATATACGTATATAGCGTGACATTTATCCATTGACATTGGTGATAACTGTCTCACTCTCGACAAGTCTGAACTCGACCAGTTACGACTTTTCACTGATACTCTGTCAACATCAATCTGTGACATATTCAATCAACTAAACCATATGAGAGTTAAGATGTTATTGGTCTTAAAAATTTACTAGCAGTAAGATCTACAGAAAGCTTCAATGCTTACATTAACTGTGCCAGATGTTTATATTCATCTCAATATTACTGTTTTTATAGGATACAACCGGTTATCAATTTCCTGTGAGTGTGAATAGCCCAATTTTATCCTCAAATCTGATTGGCTAAATTATTTATTCATCGCGGACATTTTGGAAATCATTTAAAACACGTTGGTTATAGTTTATTATAGGAACTTTCCCCAAATTATGCCCATTGGGTTTACAAAAGAGTTAAACAGTCTCACATTTCCTTTTACTACTTTTACCCCATGGGAAACCTGTGAATATTTTATCGAGAAAGGAAGGAAATTATACTACACATGGGGGCGGGAAGCGGAGATCTAAATATTTTACGCGGTAAATGAATGAATGATAGTTTCGAAGTGGTGTTGCCACTGTAAAGCCATAGATACTACGAGAATGAAACTCATAAATGTGAATAAAAGTCTGTCAGATTTTGCAAACATTCGTATTTATTTATCCTTCTTTTTCATTCCTTCCTCTGTAGTGCCTGATCTGAAAGAATTGAACATAACACAATCAACTTTTCAAAGAATTTTCAATGAAAATTCATTAAGGTTCGCCTTCCCACCTTCACTAAAGTTGTTCATAAAAACCAAAGGTATATCCGTAGTTAGAGGTTTAAGGGGAGTTATCACTGCCAGTCGCCCACACCGTGGATGGGTTTATGTTCGTAAGGTACCTGAAAACAAGCCAAATCATAGTGACTGGCAAGTGCGACCGCTGTACTTAAGAAACATTGCTTGATTCTGGTTACATAAAGCCTTTTTACAAATGGTTCATAGGTTGTTAACTCCGTACTTGTTATAAAGTTACAGTCAGAGGCGGAAATCTGTTAAGTAAGGTAAGGTGTGCACTTTTAAGGCCGATCTATTGTAATCACTCCTTTCCTTTGTAAAAAGGGAACATCACCGTCATACTGGTTACTGAAGAAACCACCTTACTACCATCAAATCTCTGTACAGTGGGTAATACGACTTCGTCCGCGGATCTTAGGTTTTCTGCCTCGAGTCTTACCACTTTTCAAACCAACTTACCTAGCATGGTAGAACAATAAGGAACAATTATTCCAGCCAGTATAGACTAATAGCTTCATCACAATAGACAAGCTCGACCATTACTTCATGGTATCAGCAATGATCAAGATGGATAGACACCCTAGTAGTTGCAACCATAAACCATGCAAACATGGTTCTCAATGTAAATTTCATTTTACTCGTTTCCATGGTGTAGACATAATATGATTAATCTTATTTCACTAACGATGACAAAACTTATTCTTCAGATAAAGATACAACTATTTGTAAATACTACTTACTGTGTCATTTGTTTTATAAGCCTAGTTTCAACTTTAAATATGAACTTCACAACAAACTTCCTGTTAAGATGGGAGGTACAACGAATTTCTCGGTATAACACACCAATTATTGCTACCAACAACAGATACGACTGTCTAGTTGATGCATCAATGCCTACTCAGTCCTAAACTGAAACATGAACACAACATTCATGAACCAACTAGACAAAATCAAATTATAATTTAGGCACTCATTTATATTCACAGAAAATCTGACCACATAGTCAGTCAGTTAGGAAATTAACATAGACACGAAATAAGTGAGACAATCACGATGAACTAAGATGATGTATACACAATTCATTAACTATAGTTCATGAATGATAAATGTCATACAAATAATCAGTTGGTCAAATCTGTGGATAGGAGCAAGTAGGACGTAATCATAATGAAGATAAAGTGTTTACACACAACTGAAATAATTGAAATTGTCTTCGAAGACTGTTATGTCGGACCACTGAAGAAGAGTAACAAACTCTCAGTACTGTGTTTTAGAAGACTATTTCAATTATTCTAATTGTGGATAATGTAAACATTTCGTTCCTATGATTGTTACGTTCCTCTTACCCTATTCTCCCGATTAGTGTATTTACTCTTAGTATATTGTCTCTTACTATGAACTACAGTTCATCGGTTGTGTACAAGTTATCCTTATTTACTGCCACTATTACCGTAGTTCTGTCTTGATGTTAATTTCCTAAATGGTTCGCTGTGTGGCCTGGTTTTATGTAAATATGAAGGAATGATTGAGATACGACTCGATTCTGTCTGGTTGGTCTATCGGCTTGCGTTCTTCCTTATCCCGGCTTAGGATTCAGTGGGCATAGGGCAGACGTACAATTATCAACTAGGCACACTTAATTGGCATCCGGTCATCCAACTTAGAAACATCTGAAAGTTGGTTATTCTTCTTAAATTGTTCAACACAACATTGTTAATCCTATAAATGAATTACAAATCATATTCTTAGTGTTAAATCTCAAAAAATTCTTAAGTCTTATTACTTGTAGTAAACTAATATCCTCTTTGCTTGTTTTCTAGATTCAAGTCTTAAATCATACGCTTAAATTTAGGTTTATCATTACTATAAGATTGTCAATAAGCATTAAGTAAAAGACTGTAACTAAGGGAAACATTTGTATATGCTAGTTTATGTAGATCTTATATGATTTAGTTGTTATTTGTTACCCTAAAACTTTTGATGTGTACCCTGTTGTATATGATCAAGTAACATTTATCATATAACCAAAGTAGCTTCTAACGATTAAACACATACACAGGAATAAGACCGAATCAGATGGCAATGATTGATAGGGAAGAAGGTATATTTAATTGTAAGTAGAGTGTTAACGGGATAATAAAGTCAAGGTTAGCTAACTAGAGGATGAGTTGCTTCCTACGTCGCGTCACATCGTGTCGTGATCTGGTAGTTATACTTCGGTTAATTGTGTCCGTTAAAACAAACCTGGTTAGTATCAGTGACGAGAGTCGATGCAACTATTTATTTGGGGGGGGGGGATTATTTACCGCTACACTTTACTTAAAATCATATTCCTAACAGTGAATCATGATTTCAGCTAAAATTCCTATTGTATGTAATCTAAATACTATGATGCAATAATATCTATGGTATGCATTTGTTTTTAGTTTGAATTCACTGTAAATTTGACGTTCATAGTAATTAGTAGTTGTGGAGATTGTTGAATTTTTAATTTGATATAACGAATTGGTTTGAATTAGACAATCACTAGTCAGCGGGAATAATTGGACAACTGTTTCTTCCTAGTTTGGAACTCTTCAACGACGTGCACCTACGACCCAGATTACGTTTTCCCCTCTTTTGCATCTCTAAGGTTGTCACAGAACACACGAAGAAACCGGAACTATGTGTTCAAATAAGATTTTGTCAATCCTGATATCACGAATTGTTATGAATCTGACAACTAGCGATCACCTGGAAGCGCTGAACAGCTGTTTCGTCGCAGTATGGGACTCTTCAGAAGTGTGCATCCATGACCTCGTTGGGGGTCGAACCCAGGAACCTCTGGCTCCGCGAAGAGCGCTTTACCATTGGACCACTGTGCTGGCTCTTAACTGTTGATATTTCTAATTCAGTCAATTCGTGATAAATTTACGCGACTTTACCCATTGTAATTGGTGGGTAATTGCCTCACACCCGACACGGTTACGATCCACCGGTTATGTCTTCACACTAGAACTCCAGGAATTACCTCAAGGAGGTAGTCACTAGTGAGCTGATATTTAGTTACGAAATGGGGTTGTGGAGGTAGTTAGTTGTCAATCCTGATATCATTTACTTATATATCATCGACTTAGTTACTAAGTTTCCTTATTACGCTTCACATAATTGCTGGTTTTTCATTCTTTACACCTTGCCATCAATTTCACAAGTTTTCATTGCTCATCCTCACTCTCCACTACCCCACACCCAGCCAAACGTAATTTACCCTATTTGTTTTGCGAACATTCGTCTTCTTACACTGATTACAACTCACCCCTCTTAATATTATCTTAGCAACTAATCCAACTTAATGGCATAGTTTCTATCTAGTTTCTATGACATTCATTCTTTGATTCTTAATAAATCTTTATTGATTAACTTCCTAATGTTATCATGTTTAACCAATTGTAATTACATAATTGAAATCAAGTGTATGTAGATTTGTGATTGTGTAACTTAGACACTAAAATCTTCAAAAGAAGATCTTTACTCAGAACCATACTATTGTTTTCATTATTCTTCAATTGGTATTATTGGTTTACAAAAATTTACACCCACCCACCCCCCAACCACCTTCACCATAAAATCAATCATTATTTTTCATTATGAAAACGAAGGTGACTTACTCACTATTACTAATTTTAAGTGGTATATGAAGACTGGTAGATAGGTAGAATCTATAGTTGGCACTGCTAATGGATCCCATTCTAGGATGGAATAATTGCCTATAGAGTACCTATAGAGTTTTCAATGGAACCCTGCTAACAGTAAACTGTATTGAATTCATTCAATCATAACTCAAATATGAATATGTTACGTAACTTTTTTTTTTATTATCTTTTATTAAATTAAACTTAAACAAGTTCAACATTATGTCATTCCACTGTTGTTAGAAAGTATTGAATGTAAAATAAACAACAGAAAGAAAATGATTGAAATGTAAAACATAAAATATCCACAACAAGTGATTTTAAAAACTTGGAATGTAAATTGCAAGTGTATATCCACGATGTGCGTTTCGTCTTATTTGGGACTCGTCGGGTGAATGTACCTACATCCTTATGTTGATATTCACAGTGGGATTCGAACTCAGTTTGTTTTGTGCCACAGCCTTCACCGGTAGACTATTGAGTTCAAATAGTCACACTTGTGCGACGGGCGCATATGTATAAGGATGAACTTGCATCTTCATGTTGATTAGTCATGGACTGAAGCTGGTCAGCTTTTGTTGTTATATGTGCATCCTTAGTAGATTGCCTCGTTATAGAGATTATACACAATTTGGATTGGGATTGGCAAGTGGAATCTAAGACTGAATAGTGACTGATCAGCTTCCGTCCATGACAAATCAACAGGAAGATACAAGTTCATCCTAATGATTGTAAAGACTGTATGCCATCTTATGGTTATCTTCATCATGAAGTAAACATTCACTTGTGTCGTTTAAAATAAGTGATCTACATTGTCCTAATTAATGGTTCTACGATATCAGAAATAAGTTGCAATACTGTAATCATCCAAAATGACTATGAAAGCTTCATAATTTAACGATTCAGTTCAAAAACAACAACAACTCAGTATAAGGAAACTATCTGAGAACTCGAACAATAATCTAATGACTTAGTTGTAATATTTTATAACAGTTTGAACAAGTTCTAATTCACATCATATGATCTCACTATATATAGACTGATAAAACTGTTACTTAGTATATTTAAGTTTGATTGTGACTGGCAAGTAGAATCCACGACAAGCGTCTCGTCCTTTTGAGACTCGTCGGCTGGATTTACCTACATCCCAATGTTGATATTCACACTCGGATTCCAACTCAGTCCACTTCGTGCCAAACGCCTCCCTGTTCATCACTACGCTACTGTATTCAGAAAGTCACACTTGTTCAACGGGATTACATATGTTACTTAATATTTTTAAATATTTCCAGATGTCCAGGATATGAAACTGATGACTGTGGTTTATATTTGCGACAGATTATTGTCTGGGTACCTTTAGAAACCAGGAAGCACTGAACTGTTGTTTTGTCATTGTACTAAACTCTCTAAGAGTTTGTAATTAACACAAATACAAAATTTAATATTGAACCCAACAAATTTACTTTGAACAAACTATAACATTCAGCTTACTAGTGACAAATTTTAGGATGTTCATGAAATTTTAGTGAGAAATCGTGATTTGTAGAGTTTAGATTTGTCGACAGTTAGACAGTTAACGTCAACAACAATCAACGCTAGATTCGTTATATCAGAAAGTTACAATTCTAGAATTGGATGCCAGATGAGTCATTGATACAAGCGATTAAATGTTCTCTTTGTGACCTGATGATCAAAGGTTCGATTCCACGCCAAGGGATGTAAAATGCACAATACTGTCTAGTACTCTGTAGATTTTATTAGTACTCAACTAACATCAATCTGTAGTGGCTATTTATTGCTTCTCAACTTCTGCATCTGTGAATTCTCTGAAATCAAACTTATGTCTATCATTGTAATCCCCTATTGAATATCATCATTTCTTGTTATCACTACTAAAACGTTACAAGGGTGATCCTACTTAGTGATTCATTATTGTTTTGCATGATGTAATTTAAAGTAAATACATTGCTAAAATTAGATTTACGTCCTGTTGAAGATCAATAAAACAGGAATTAATTGAATACATCACAAGTTGATGTTGATAGGGTATCAATAAATATCTGTGAGTCTTGGATATCAGTTATGTCCTGGAATGGAACTCTTTAAACTGTGCTAGCCCTAGATTCATACACAGGTGCTTTAGTGTGGCAAACACCTAACACTGTGCACCACTGGGCTGGCACCCAAATGTAACATTCTCACTTCCATCAATTTGTGATATATAGCACTAACCTGAAGCCATTGAGGAGGAATCTGAGATACTCACTATTGACGAGTTCTATCCTAGAATAAAAAAGCTATTCAGGGCTCTCTGGTTTTTGTTAGTACTGTGCCAACATCAAACTGCAATGAATTCAATCAACTAAGCTTAATACTAATCTGCAAAAACCGGAATGCATTAAGCAGCTGTTATTTTTCGGTACGAGACTCTTCAGTAGTTGTGTTAATTATTGGTCTGGATAAGGGATTGGACCTAATGCCTTTAGATTATTGAATGCTCAGCTCTTTACACCACTGGTACAGTTGATGTCTAGTGGTAGAATTTCTTTTCCTATCAACTTCTTTAATATTTTGAGTAACTGACTTGCAAAATACTAAACTGTTCATTAATACAATGTAAAACTTTCAGAATAACTTACAAAAAGCTACCAACTTTTCTATGGATTGAATTGAAGAAAACAAATAAACATGGTAGTATAAGTTACATTAAGGGAGGGCAACAATGAATCGACAAGGTTATTTCAAGGTCTAGAAAAAAACGTCTGGATTGATTTATTGTTATGTCTTAATGACTAATGGTTTTCTAACCTACTACTTAATCAACATCAATATCAAACTCTGGTTATATGAACTAACTTTGAATACCAACTAAAATGTGACGTTGTCGATAGTATACGATCAGCCACAAGAACTTCAAGAATAAGATGTTCATCTAAATTGATTGAAAAGTTCATCATTTTATCAGTACTTTTAAGAATCCAATCTATACTAAAGTAGATTAATTCGTAGGTGGATAGTACTGTTGTTATGCAGACTATCGAACATTAAATAAAGTTTCATCAGATGTAATTAAACTTTATGTAACTAACAAATAGGTATGATTACTATACAAATTCATCCTACTACCAATTCGCCCATTGCACAAACGTGACTGTCTGGAATCAGTAGTCTAGTGGTGTACGCGGTGGCGTATGACACGAACCGGACTGAGTTCAAATCCCACTGTGAACATCAACATTGGGATGCAGGTACATCCAGCAGATGAGTCCCAGATAGGACGAAACGCGCATCCTGGATTCCACTTGCCAGTCACAATACAAATTAAATGATACTTCTGAATATTCGCTATATCGAGGCAATCCGTTCAGGATGCACATATAGAAACAGTGACTGACCAGCTTCAGTCTATAACAAATCAATGGGAATATACAAATTCATCCTACTAGTATGATTACTATGTTCTTATGAAATTTATGTTAATTCTATGGCAGATAAACTTATATCCTCATGAATAATCAGAATGTCATTCTGACTGTAATACTTAAACCATATGACAAAGAGGCAAAATATGGAATTCAAAATGCATTTGATTTTTGAAAAGATGATTACAAACATACGTTTAGAAGAAGATGAAGTAATGGCAAGTTTTAATGTTTACTCTTTATTCATTAATGTCCACATTAACAATTCATTAGACGTGAAGACGTGACCGGTGGAGTTCAATCGTGTCGGGTGTGAGACAGTAACTCACCGATGACAATGGATGAGGTCGCGCAAACGTAACACGAATTGACTGAATTAGCAATATCAACAGTTAAGAGCCAGCTCAGTGGTCCATTGGTAAAGCGCTCTTCGCGGAGCCAGAGGTTCCTGGGTTCGACCCCAAACGAGGTCATGGATGCACACTGCTGAAGAGTCCCATACTAGGACGAAACAGCTGTCCAGTGCTTCCAGGTGATCAATGGTTGTCTGGTTCAGATCAATTCGTGATATCAGCATTAATAAATTCATTGGACATTCTAAATGAATATTTACTAGCAGACAATGACTTAAGTCTACAGTGTCCTTTAGAACCTTCAGTAATTAATAAATGTTTAAGGTTATGCTTAAATTCTACATTATTTAAGTTTTGAGGAGATAACAAACAGATAAACAAACAGAAGGTGTAGCGATGGGATCCCCGCTGTCTCCAATAGATGCCAACTTGTTTATGCATTCATTGGAAACAAATGTACTCTCAAAATGTGTCTATCCGCCTAAACTCTGGCTAAGGTACTTCGATGACACTTTCATTATTACAAAACGAGATGCACTAGATGAACTTTTTGAAAATATCAACAGTATTTCCAACAATATCAAATTCACTAAGGAAATCGAGACTGCCGATCATAAGTTATCCTTCCTCGACTGTCTGATCGAAACGAAACAAGATAACTATCTTAAGGTTAACATTTTCCGGGAACCAACGTATTCCAGAAAATATAGCTCATGCAAAATCAACAAAAGTGACAGTTGTTGGGAACCTGATAAACAGAATCCATCAACTAGTCACAGATAATAAAGACAAAGAAACTGGATGAAACTTAGTGATGTCTACACTAATGATGAACAACTACCCAAAGATACTTAAAGAGAAAGGCAATGGGAAAGCCATGCCGAAGGTCCAACCGAAAGAGTGGATTGACACTGTGGTTGTGCCTTACAGGAATGGGACTTCTGAAAAGATTAGAAGAATTTTGAATAAGCATGCCATACGCGTTTTCTTCCGAACAAACAATACACTGGGCTCTGCACTTGTAAATATCAAGGACAGAGTACCAAAAAAAGAACAAACAAACTGTATCTATGAGATCAAATGTAATGATTGCAATGGCAAATACGTAGGAGAAACATCCCGACAATTGAATGTAAGGATGAAGAAACATATACTTTGTTCGAAGCATATTCCCAAATTCTCTAATGTTATACTGAAACTTGAAAATAAATCAGCAATAGTATTACATTCAATAGAATCAGGGCACAGTCTGGATTTTGATGGGATTAAAATCCTTCAAAAAGGTTTCAATTCCTACAAAGGAAGGCTAACATCTGAAGCCCTACACATATTGGCTAATCCAAATAATATAAACCGACGAGTACTGTTAGCTGCACCATGGCAACTATTGATTAGATAATGAATTCAAACATCTACTACTCCGACTTTCAACGCATTCCATTGACTAATTGATTGGTTGATTAATTCTGTTTAGAATTCTATTCTATTCCAATTCACATTCAACGTGTAACCATTTGCGAATATTCTCCCTTCCTTTGACCTATAATCATCATTACATTGATTTCCTTCAATTATGATTTGATAATAAGCCTATCTTCAGATTATCTATCCCTCTCCG
The DNA here is from genome assembly GCA_025215515.1 of Schistosoma japonicum. Taxonomy (NCBI): domain Eukaryota; kingdom Metazoa; phylum Platyhelminthes; class Trematoda; order Strigeidida; family Schistosomatidae; genus Schistosoma; species Schistosoma japonicum. The sequence continues at coordinate 4,003,810 of CM046065.1, forward strand.
TGAACATAACTCAGACCAGTACAGTTACACACATGATTGTAACCTTCCTACATCCACAACAATTTCAATATTAGTTCATTTACAATGACTCATATGACAATTTCATACCATGAATGCAATTGGATATTCGTAATCCGATTTGACCTCTTATTTACATTTGTATTCGATAATTTTTTTAATTTTGGTTATTTCCCTGAAGAAGCTCGGACCAGCTTACCGAGTGAAACGTTGGAATTTTTCATTAATTTCATCCGCTGAGATTATTAACAACTAAATTCTATTCATAAGAATGTCATTCTGTCTAAAAGTTCCGTCATAGAAAGGATTATCAGTTTACATATCGAGTTCCCTAAAACTTTGACAATAAGAGGTATACATTTATGGATCCTGATAAATGGTTAAAGTAAAACAGTAGACGTATTCATTGCATTTCTATGGATTTTCTTAATACTAAGTTCTCTGAGTTGAATAGAGGAATTCCCGAGCTTCTATTGGAGTAAACTTCTGATAGAAGTAAATACTGAGGAAAATGTGTATCTTCCCGTAGATTTGCCATGAACTTAAACTCGTCAACCTCTGTTGGTATATATATGCATTCTTAGTGAGTTGCCTCGATATAACTATAAATCGCAAGTAGTATTTGAGTTAGATTGTGACTGACAAGTGAAATCCCATTGTGAACATCAACATTAGGATGTAGGTACATTCAGCTGATGAGTCTCGAACAAAATAAAACAGACGCCCTAGATTCCTGTTTCAAGTCACCATTTAAACATGAACAATCTGAATAATACTGTTAAAGATCAATGAGTGAATAAGTTATAATTAACAAAACTTAGAATTGCAACTGAACAACTTACAACCAAGTATTCAGATAGCTACAATTGAAATCAATAGAAACGAATATTCAATAGTCAGTTGATTTTCCAATCTAATCAATTGATTATTGTCGATAACTAGAAGATATTAATGATGAGGTATGAATCCAATTTAAGTATACAGTTGAATTCAGTCAATTGAATACATTACAGATTGATGTTGACAGGGTACCATTGAAAACCAGAGAACACTAGAAAGCTGTTTTGTTCTATTGTTGAACTCCTCAGAAGTGCACACGACTTGATAGAATTCGGAATCCTACCACTGGTCACCTGTTGATCCAGTGGTATAGAGAGTATGCTGTTTGCTAACTTGAGGCTTCTGGGGCAAAAACTGGAGTGCGCGATGCTGAAAAGTTGCATACTATGACAAAACAGCTATCCAGTACTCTTTGGTTTCCATTGACACACTGCCAACATCAATCTGTGACATCAAATTGACTATTGTAAACAATCTTGATAATTTAGTATCAAGGTGATTTATTTGTACCCCCATACATAGTTGAGTTAGAAATTTCTTGGAAAGTATTCACATATACTAATTACAAATCTTATACATTTTATGCATTCCTTTCTTCTACTTAATATGCTTATTGGTTATCCCATGTATAACAACAAATTCAAGTGGAGACAGACAGTGCAGCATCAGTGGTCTTCAAAATACACAAAGAGAAAAACAAGACCGTTAGATACAAAACAATGAACTCCAATGCAATTACACTTGATGGAGAACTTCTGGAAGGTTTAGGAACTTTTGCATACTTGGGCAGCATCATCGATAAACAAGAAAAGTTTGATGCAAATGAGAAAGCACGGATTGGCAAGGCGAGAACAACACTTTTACGACTGAAAAAACATCTGGAACTTAAACAAACTGTCAATCAACATTAAAGTCAAAATTTTCAATATAAATGTAATGAGAGTTCTATTGTATGGAGCTGAAGCTTGGAGAACTATGAAAAGCATCCTTCAAAAGATACAAGTATTTATAATCAACTGTCTGCGCAAAATACTTCGGGTCTGTTAACCAGATACCATCAACAATAACCATTTGTGGCAGAAAACAAACCAACTAACTTCCAGGTGAAGAAGAAATGAGGAAGAGACATTACAGGTGAATAGGACATACATTGAAGAAATTATCAAACTGTATTACAAGACAAGCACTAATTTTAAGTCCTTAGAGCCAAATGGAAAGAGGAAGACCAAGGAACATGTTACCTTAGGAACTGAAGGTAAATATGGAAAACATGAACAACGCATAGGAAGAACTGAAAATGAAAGCCCATGACAGAGTTGGTTGGAGAATGTTGGTAAGTGGCCGATACTCCACGTGAAGTAACAAGTTTTGATTGTTTAGTTTATATTTACAAATAAAAATGACGAAAGTATCGTTTTCTACAGTTGTTGTTAACTGATTGTTCATTAAAATCACCATGAAAGCATTGATTAGTAATGGACCTAGACGCGAACCTAAAGGCATACTGTAAATGTTTTTCCGGTAATTGATATTATTGAATGTTTCTATGGAACAAATGACAAATTTAAGTGATTGGTAAAGTAAAAGTTTGCAGAAAGATCCAAGATTAGATTACCTATCTGTTTGAAATTGTATGTAGACATTTCTTCATTACTTACTGACTTACTTACGCCTGTTACCCCTCTCGTAGGAGCATAGGCCACTCACCAGTATTCTCCATTCAACTCTGTCCTCACCAATCCTTTCCAGCTATCTCCAGTTACTGTTCATCCTTTTAATGTCTGCTTACAGCTCTCGACGCAGTGTGTTCTTTGGTCTTCCTCTTCTCTGTTTTCCAACAGGATTCCAAGTTAGAGCTTGTCTCATGATGTAGTCTAATGATTTCCGCGATGTATGTCCGACACATTTCCAACATCGTTTCCTGACTTCCTCTTCAGCTGGAAGTTGGTTTGTTCTCTCCCATAGTAGGCTGTTGCTGATTGTTTCTGGCCAACAGACATTCAATATTCTACGTAGACAATTGTTAATAAATACCTGTACTCTCCTGAGGATGTTTGCAGTAGTTCTTCACGTTTTTCAGCTCCATAGAGAAGAACTGTCTTGACATTCGAATTGAAGAGTCTAACTTTGAGGTTGGTAGACAGTTGTTTGGAGTCCCATATGTTTTTCAGCTGTAGGAATACTGCCCTTGCTTTACCGATTCTTGCCCTTACATCTGCATCGGCTCCTCCTTGTTCATTGATGATCCTCCCCAGGTATCAAATTCATTATACTCATTTTGATGTCACGAATCAGTCTGAGGTTGGTAACCATTGATCACTAGCAAACACTGAATAGCTGTTTTGTTCCATTATGCAAATCTTCAGATGTTAAGAATCGAATCCAGAAACTTCTGGCTCATTGGTTAACACTTAAACACTAGACCACAGAGTCGACTCCCAACAGTTGATATTCTTAATTCAGTCAAAGTCATTACAAAAGTTTATTCTTGGTTATTTCAAATCCCACTGTGAACATCAACATTGGGATGCAGGTACATCCAGCCGATGAGTCCCAAATAGGACGAAACGCGCTTCCTGGATTCCACTTGCCAGTCACAATACAAATTAAATGATAATAAACAGTAACTATGGTTTTTAAAGAATATTTCAGTTACCATGCTAATTTGACCAAGTGCCTTTCAATCAAGAGAAAAATACAAACACACAAGTTTTGGTTATTAAACATTGAAGTAATTCTATGGATGATATAAACAAGACAAATCTCAATCTAAAAATCTTATCAAAAAAACATGCTAAAGGTGAGAATATCAACTTAATCAAATCGCTACCACATCAGGGAATCAACGTAAACTAATTTAGACTTCATGGCAGACTGTTGTACTACTGACGTGGCTGACATTCAACGTTTCTTATTTCTAAATCAGTCAACTAACAACATATATTCGCTTAGTCTTATCCATTGTCAACGGTAAGTACCTGCCCGATATCCTAAATGGTTGAACTTCACTTATCCCTGTCTTCTTACTTACGAATGTTAGTAACTAATGAGCTAATATTGATTAGTTTTGAGTATTGTATTGATTTTGAATTTGATATCATAAATTGATCTGAATAAGATAATCATCGAGGCCTAGGAAATAGTATCAGACGACTGTTACATTCTACGGTAGATCTTTTCAACAGTATACATTCATGAATTCACAATACAAACAAGCACAAGTCTATTGAGACCAGTAAGTTACTTGAGACATATTTATACAATCCCTAGGGGTACTTTATAGAATGAATACTAACAATATCAAGAATGTATTCTTCTAAGGCATTGCATAATGAATAGTCTATTAAGACTACATTTCATTTAGAACACTGATCACCTTCTTCGTTGAGATAATAAGAGAAGAATAGACGATATACTTACCCAAGTAAAGGCCAAAAAAACCTTTAACATTAAATAGGATACAATTAATGTTCTATAGATTGTTTAGTAAATTTCGCTGAATGTTTACTTTTGGATGGTTAAAAAGGTTATTGTCTGTTTAATCGTCTACACTTGAAATAATCTTCCATCACTATGTCGAGTTACTGAGACTAGCCATTCAAATAGCTTAGTGGTAGGAGTCAGAAACTATGAAACGAAGTGAGCCGTGATCTAATCTAATCAACTGAAGAGTATGTTTACCTTCAATGACTGTAGGTAAGTCTTGTTGATGAGTAGCACAAATTTTAGGTTCACGGTTTACTACCTACTACACCTAAAATAATAATCATTCATGATTACGTAACATCAATTATGTTGAATCACTTAAATGAGTGACTACATTACGACTTTATCAATAGAATTCAATCTGCTGCATATAACACTTGACAAACATCAAATTGGGTGAATATACAGTGTATAACTTCTACTATGAAAACCGATAATTGTACTTCATTATTTATAATGAAAGTTAATTGATTGTAGTAACGTTCTGATATGATACTGTATGATTTATTTCATTTGGAAGAATGTAGTCAATTGACTGAATATGGACTTGATTCAACATGATATGATCATTATGGAACTGATACAATGATACATGACAGACATTGATTATTTGTAAAGCTTTTAGTATTTTGATTAGACAAGATGATCTATGAGATGGCAGGTAGTAAAATTTGATCATAATACATAGAAAGAATGAAAACAACCAAGGAAAGTAGGCCTACAACCGAATGGGATCGACAAATACAAGTGACATAATTAAAAGTAATGTATGTATTATGTATGATGTTCTCTATCTTCATCAAGTTAATGGTTACTTTGGCCAAGTAGTCACATTAGCCTTAAGCCATCGCCAGCAGTTATTCCACATAAGTGCTCATTTCAATACTCTGTCGATTAGTAGCTGCCTAAGACAATGTATAACTCAAGAAATAACTGTTTATCAACTAATGATCAATGTTTCTTCAGTTCTTAATAGAATAAATTCATTCTGTCGATTAAGTTGAAGTAAAAACACATGTCTAAGTAAATCGACATTAAGGCTGCTATTTAAGTTAGATTTCGACTAACAAGTAGAATCCAGGATAAGTGTTTCATCTTATTTAAGACTCGTCAGCTGGATGTACCTGCATCCTAATGTTGATGTTTACACTGAGATTCGAACTCATTTCTTTCCGTGTCAAAAGCTACTGCGTTCACCACTAGGCTACTGAGTCGAGAAACTAACACCTCCTAATTAAGGATACTTTGTTTTAATGGTGGTTTGCAGGAGGTTGGGTTGGGGGAAGAGATAATTGGCAGAAAACAATGTATTCATGTTTTTAACTAACTTGGATTTTTCAATAATGTGAGGTAGGCGGGGGGGAGGGTATTCGAAACCACAATTGAACTAACGTTGACTGGTGAATGTAGCTCCAGGTCACCAGTTCTTTGTAGCCGTAAATCAGTTCTATCAGCTAAGTTCACATTTTTGTTACTTGATGAAATGACAATAATTCGAAGGCATTTAGTAACCAACTCTAATCAAATTTAGACATCTCAATCTTACTACGTAACTAATTTACTACTAATACCAATCTTCATGAAGCAATAAATTTCTGAATGTGGTAACCTGCCAACTACTTCAGTCAAATTTATGTTCCTTAAACTGAAAATTACTTAATTGATATATTTTTAATAACGTAGATACGAATCATCATACATAACTGTAAATGATGTTTGTTAGGTTACTCAGATACTAATACTGTAGTATTTCAGGATGAAATGAAGAATTGTCAGTAATATATGCTCTTCTATGAACAAATACTTGTTTGAAACTAAGTGTACAAAACAACGATTCTGTTACCAGGCATGTTTAATTCGGATGTATTCGGATCTTCCATGTTGATATATCATGGATTAAAATTGATCAGTGTATGTGTATCCTTAAGCTGATTGCCTCGATATTACAATAGTTGACAAATATTGTTACAGTTGGATTTTGGCTGCCTGACCTCAATAGTTTAGTGGTGAACGTGATAGCTTTTAGCACGAAAGAAACTGAGTTCGAATTGCTAAGTGAACATCAGCACTGGGATGTAGAAACATTTAGCCGATGAATCTCAAACACAAGGAAATACTCGTCCTCAGTTTTGCTTGCCAGCCATAATCCAACTTAAACAGTGATGGTTTATTGTTTAGGCAAATATATTAACAAAATCTTACATGAAAGCAAACGCTTGACTGAAATGAGATCATAGGTAACAAAGATTCAACAGTAAAAAAAAAACTTGTAATATTTGATGTTTCACATTATAGAAAAATGTTATTAAAGATTAGAAAACATTATAAAGTAGTTTCGTCAAATCATAGTGGTCCTCGGCCACTCATAGAGGGGTCGAACCTAGGATCTTAAAGTGTTACAATGGAAGGTTAATGTTCAGACTATTGAATAGGCATTCAAATGACTCGATATTTAATCTCAGTTAATAAAGTTTTTAATCATTATCTCTTTTATAGCACGAAGAAGCAACCAGTGTTGAAGTTTCCTTTTTTCAATAATGGTTGCCTTATTCAGTAGTATGCTTAGTAAAACATGCATTTTCAGCATACAGTGTAGCATATAGTTACTTCTTGTACACATTGAGAATGGTTACGGCATACTCAGTGAAGTCATCAGCGACATGGAATACAATCGATGACATGCTACCTGGAGGCACATAATTATTTGGTAATATTGATGTATTTAAATGTATTCAGATGTTCTGGATAGCACCTTGGTGTTAGACAATCGATATAACCAGTTAAAAACTCAAAGGAAACATAATTGAATTTACATCAGTTCGTATTCACAAAAGTAGTAACACTACCAACACCACTACCTCCATGATACTCTCTTATGATGATAAATTGATTTTGACGACAAATCTGAAAACATTTTACCGACCTTAAATTGTCATCATACAGGTCATGTAGCCGAAATTCTTGAACTGTGATTAAACCATAGTTTATGGCATATGCTTGGACTAAGAAAGAATTGTAGGTAGTTCACTTTTTCAATAAGAGATCTGTAGTTACGACTAAGAATTTCAGAAATATGCATTTGATAGATGTTAACGCGTATTGCCTGCCACCGTGATGTCTTTCATTTAGATCTCACTGTATTATTCACTATAGGTAGTAGAGGTTTTATATAGGCGCGTTTGTACACAGTATGATTCTAGAAGGTGATTGATCAATTGAAACAAAATGAAGAAGCAACTTGTCTAAACATGTGGAAACAATTGACACTAGAAGAACTGTATACAATGATAAGTTCATTATTCATCAACTGATGATTTGATATTAGCTGAAAAACTCTTCCAAGAACACTGAAGTACTGTTGTATTCTACCTTAATATTCTTCAGTAATACAGATTCATTTATCTAATCTTAGTCTTGATATCCTGGGCATCTAAAGAAGATTAATTATCTTCGTGAACTATTTTACCGTAAACTAGTTCATTACTTTTGATTGTATACAAAGTGAACATTTCCTTTCTATTATTATTCTATTCCCCTCTTACCCTGTCCGTCCCGTTTAGCGCATTAACTGTTAGTGTGTATCGTTTCTTCTTTATGAAGCTATGGTTTATTGATTGTGTATACGCTGCTCCAGTTTATATTCACTGTTACTCCTTTATTGCAATAACGTCAAATCTTTAATTGATTAACTCTGTGGTCAAGTTATGTGTGTATAGACAGGAATACATGAAATAGAATACAATTCTGTGTGATCGATTCTTGTGTTCTCTTATTTTTTGGCTTAGGTAGGCATCAGGCAAACGTGTATTGACAAGCTAGAAACTCTCATTGGCGGTTGTTATTGTAACTTTGTACGCACAACGTCGTATTAACAACTTGGTCATACGCACTAGTCATTATCAGCTTCTTTCTAACGGCATAACAAGCCTATTTGTCTTATGTTTGTGCTAACATATAAGTAAAATTAAGCTTACTTTGGTTGGGCTGTATTATAAATAAACAAAAATCATTTACTAGGATGAATTCGTACATTCTAATTGGTTTGTTATAGACTGAAGCTGGTCAGTCTCTATTGTTGTATGTGCATCCTGAGCGGATTCTCTCTACATAGCGATTATTCACAAGTATTATTTAAGTGAGATTATGACTGGCAAGCAAAATTCAGGGACATATTGGCTGGATGTACCTGCATCCCAATGTTGATGTTCACAGTGGGATTCGAACTCATTCCGTTAAGTGTCAAACTTCACTACGTTCACCAGTAGACTACTGAGTCCAGACAGTCACATTTGCGCAATGGGCATATACGTATTTAAGATGAACTTGTATATTCCGATTGATATGTTATAGACTAAAACTTGTCACTCTTTGTTGCTATGTTTTCATCCTGAGCAGATTGCCTTAATATAGCGATTATTTGAATCCCACTGTAAACATCAGCATTGGGATGTAAGTACATCCACCTGACGAGTTCCAAATAGGACGAAACGCACGTCATAGATTCCACTTGCTATTCACAATCGATCTTCAAAATATAATTTACATTAAACCTTTATTATAACATTAACAGAACAAGCATAACGTTTCTTTTGAAATAGATCTTGAATAAATGAACAATTACAAGTATCATTCAAGAATCTGTTGAATAACTAGAATGATTCTACACTTAATTTAAATGAATTAACATTTGAAATTGTTAAAATTCAAAATCTGCTGTAATGCAAATGCCATCCATAAGCTGTATCTCTAAACTTTTCTATTAGTACTTACTCTGTTACTACTTACCCTACTCTGGGATTTCGTCCGACAATTTAATCTCTATCTGCTAATTGAGGCATGGCAACTTGAACTGATGTACGCATGTACCAAGTTCTACGTTGTAACTGACTAACTCACTGACTGATCCATAAGCTGCCATTTAAGATTACAGTAGATTTTACGTGTTGATTTTAGGTTTATTTCGGTTTTGCATGTCATCTTTATTAAACTACAATGAGTCTGTTTCATCGGAATAAGTTATAAATCTTATTACGTGGTTTTAAATGTTTCTATTCTTCAGAGATTTAGCTTGGTCAGGCGTCGGTGGAAACCATGTAGCACTAGATAGCTATTATGTCCTAGTATGGGAGTCCTTTGTTATAGAATGAACTATCCATTCCACTAAAGAATTGAGCCTTTGGGATTTTATTGGCATCCAACCAACATCATTCTGTCATGAACACATACAACTTAACTTAATACGTATCTTCAGTAAAGCTACTTCATTTCAATAACAATAATTAAATCATTAGTGATTTACTTCTGGATGTTCCTGAAGTTCTAGTAAGAAGTCATGACTGGTGGAATTCATATTTGGTTGGTTAAACGTTTATCACGAGACATGAAAGCCTTAAGTTAGATTCCCTGGTAGTATCGAGAGTTGCCACTTTTAAGGAATTCCATACTAGAATGAAACAAGTGCCTAGTACACTCTGGTTTCTAGTGGTACTTAAACTTAATAATTATCTATAGACAAATCCATTCAATTACTTAGTTTTAACATTATATTTTCAAGAAGATGTTGAAATCCATAGAGGCCATCGGTAAATTCTATCATGTTTCATTCATGGATCTATTACTATGACAATTATATTCTTTTATATTGTTGATTACAAAAGCATAACTTACATAGTTTTTCTCCCTCTTTGATACTAAAAGAGGAGAGAGGGAGGAAACATTATCGTCACATTCAGAACAACGTGTATCATGATATTCCAATCATTTACATGTATAGATAACAAACCATTAATAATCATACAACCGTTTAAATGATACTAAGTACAAAGTGAATTACACTGTTATTATGTACGATATTCTGATGTTAGTGCATATCAAAGCATGTACTAATTTGTCCAGTGTGAATACAATTTGATGATGGACTTCTTCAATGATGATTCGACTGAAATTCAAGCACAAGTATTGAACAGTTGAAGTGGATATTCTATCAATGAGTGCTAGTTCCACTTGTGCAAAGGGTTAGGTGTTTTTTTTCCTAAAGAAAAATCAAGGGTGTCAAATACCTGAGGAGTCCCATGCTGGGATATAACGGCTGTGAAGTTGTATCATTTAAGTTTGAATGTGTACTGGGAAGTGGTATCCAGGACTGCGCGTTTCATCCTATTTAGGATTCATCCGCTGGATCTACCTGAATTCCAATGTTGATGTTCACAGTGGCTGCGTAGTTCTTTATGGTTTTAAGTGATACCCTACCAACATCAATCTGTGGCTAAATTCAATCAACTAAATCGCTTTTTATTTCAGTTGAGAATGAGGTTTCAAGCATCATACTTTAGTATTACTTTGAAAATGATCCAAAAAATAAGCTCAGATCTATTATCAATAGAAATATACCCAAGCAATCAACTTTAGAGAAATTAAGGCTAACTTTACAGAAGTGTACGAATGCTTTGCAGAAACTTCCTCGTTTTTTCCTAGAGTTGAAGTCATTTTTAGGGAAATGTCTTTTCCCCTACTGTGACTCAGCTGTCTATAAACAGCAATCACATTGCTGATGTAGTATGATTAATTAAAGACAGTCAGCTATTCACATAAGGCAACATGTGATTGATTGTATAGTTTTTCATGCTTTTCTGTGCTTATTTACGAAACAGCTGCCATACCAGATTCACTTTTGTTTCAAAGCCTGAAGCTATTTCCTTTGAATAAAGTAGCATTGTAAAGTATAGTTTGATAGCTGAAAGACACGTATCATCTAGTAATCTATCTAACTTCCTAAGTCGTTATTATTCGACACTTTATCAAAGGTAATGTAATATCACTTTTTAAAGTAACAAAATGCACTTATGTCTGTGATGTCTACTGAATTACACTAATGTAGTAGTCTATTCCTTGATGAACATACATCTGACAACTGAAATAAACTGGAATTGCCTGTTGCATTCGGTAACTACTTCATTACTTGTTCTGTGGATGTGATTAGTAGTGTTTATTGTTACGGTAGTCTAATTTTGTTCTCAGTTAGGTAATATGAATTTACAAGTCTATGAAAGAATCAAAACTGATAAAAAAACAGTTGAATGAAATAGTAGAACGAATTTGTATATTCCCATTGATTTGCTATAGACTGAAGCAGGTACATCCAGCCGATGAGTCCCAAATAGGACGAAACGCGCGTCCTGGATTCCACTTGCCAGTCACAATACAAATTAAAGTTGAATGAAATAGTTTTGAGAATGATGATTGACTACGAAATAACCATAAGAAAACCAGATTCAATTATAGAAAGCATACATAATGGAATTTAAAGCAAGTGTCATCCCTTCCGCTGCTTTTCAGAAATGTAGCCTTTCCTCCAAAACTATAGGGAAATTTCGACTTTACCCTCTCAAACCTCCACCCCCGAATTTCCATAATGCTGGGGAAAAAGGTAACATGTTATGATATGTTACATTGTCGATTATATTTCCCCAAAACTAACAATTTGTCTTTCCTCAATACTTCTCTAAACGTGGTTACTTGGGTACTGACTTAAATAGTTGAAACAAATAAACCATACTTCATAAATGTATTAAATGTAAACTATTCTAATCATAACTACTGACACTTTAGTAAGTAGTAGTGTTATTCAACTTGTATACATAGTCTAGTAATCAGTAGTGTTATCTATCTTGATTATTATTAACTTCAGAATAATGTGAACTGTGATAGATGATGATAACACAAATAGATAAAGATAAATTATCTTTAGTTGATTTCATCGTATCGGTACTGTAGTACGTTTATTTAATTGGTGAGCATACTTAGTTACTTACTTACGCCTGTTACCCTCTCTCGGAGGAGCATAGGCCACTCACCATTATTCTCCATTTAACTCTGTCCTCACCAATTCTTTCCAGCTGTCTCAAGTTACTGTTCATCCTTTTAATGTCCGCTTCCAGTTCTCGACGCAGTGTGTTCTTTGGCCTTCCTCTTTTCCGTTTTCCAACAGGATTCCAAATTAGTGCTTGTCTCGTGATGCAGTCTAATGATTTCCGCAATCTATGTCCTATCCATTTCCAACGTCGTTTCCTGATTTCCTCTTCAGATGGAAGCTGATTTGTACTTTTCCAAAGTAGGCTGTTGCTGATGGTTTCCGGCCAAAAGACATTCAATATTCTACGTAGACAGTTGTTGATAAATACCAGTACCCTTCTGAGGACGTTTGAAGTAGTTCTGCACGTTTTTCAGCTCCATAGAGAAGAACTGTCCTGACGATCGAATTGAAGAGTCTAACTTTGAGATTGGTATACAGTTGCTTGGAGTCCCATATATTTTACAGCTGTAGAAATGCTGCCCTTGCTTTGCTATTGGTGAGCATACTTTATTGCATATTCATCATTAGTGTCAGTCTACTTGATTCAAATCTACCTCTCTTATAATGTGCTGCACGTAATAGGAAACTAAACCCTAGAAACAAAGACATTATCCACTCGCATATACTTTGTGGTATACTGAATGATTCAAGAAGAGAAACCAACTTTCAAAACTGTCTTATTAAAGACTTTTTATTAACTTTAAGTACATATAAATGGATTACGTCATTTGCATTACTGTTGTGTTCTCCTTGTCCTAATCTCCTATTAGATCCATAAACAGATTCTATGTGTATATAAACAAATGAGTGCTGTATAAATTGACTGATTGATTGTTGACTCAATGACCTTGTGTTATACGATTCAACTTGATGAGGTGAGGGAGAGGGGGACTACGAGTCACCTAGACAATGTGCAAGTATAGAACAACGAGTTAAGTGTCTGTCTTTGTCTGTAGTAGTTGCAATCATGGTTACTGTCTCTGCATGTCATTGATAATAGGCTATACTTCACATCATGACACTTTACTTAGTTATCTAAAAGTCATTCACTCACTTTTTGGATTTTTCTGATGAGTCTTCTACTGTAGATACGAAAGTAAATAAATAGTTGATAAGTAAAATAAATCTAATTATGCATATGGGGATAAAGGAAAGGGATGAGATTAACAGGTTACTTTAAGTAGAATTCAGAGGTTTTACATAACTACGCTCAGTCTCATATGATCATAAGAGTAAAAGTGATCAAATTATATCAAATAGTTTTGATTGTCAACATTCTATATAGACATGTAATCATGCAATCAGATCAGTTGCTTATCGAATACATGATCCTTTATTTAGTGCATTTATTACTACTATGGGACTCCGATACTGTACGTATCCATGAATTCATCAGGATATCGAGCTCATCGACTGTAGGATTCGCAACAAACGCATAACTATTATACTACTGAGCTGACCGACATTCGTCAGTTAATATTTCTAACTCAGTAAAGGCAATATGTATTTGGGCTGACTTATCCATTGTCATTGATGGGTAACTACCGCATTTATGTGACATGATTGGTTTCCAGATTGGTTTCTGAATATACCACTAGAAGTCAGTAATCAGTGAACTAATATTAATTGCATTTTGGGTATTGTAGTAATTACTAAATCTGAATTGTTACCCACTTATTACACTGAATGATGTTGTTTAAATAAATTACGAATTGATTAAGTTAGAAGCATCAACTATTGGATACTGACAAACTTAGTGGTCTAATGGTGAAGTGTAAGTTGTTGAGCTTAAAGTCTAAGGCTTAGTTAACTGATACAGTTAGGAATGGGCATTGTATCGAAATTCTACACTAAACCAAAACAACTGTTCAATCAACATTGAGATGCACGTCCCTCCTGCTGATGAGTCTCATATAGGACAAAACGTGAGACCTGTATTCTGCTTGCTAGTCACATTCTAACTTTAAAAATTCACTAAACCAACTTATGAACTTACATGGTTTCGCTGTTGTATTCTTGCCAATACTCAATAAGATGATGACATTCAATAGTAGGTAATGAATACAATACATTCTACACAAATGTGTATACTAAGATAAGAGTTACTATACTTGATTTCATCTATATATACAATAGAATGTATACAAACCACATGAATACTATCCTATGATTGTTTACTTTAATGTTGTTTTTCTTAGAATTAACTATCTATTGACAGAGATCAACAAATGTGTACAGATGTACATGATGATATTGAATCTATCTAATTGACATTCAGATTTCTAGTTGTTTAACTCTAGGCTGAATGAAGGTAGTTTGTATGTAGACAATGAATTGAAATTGAAATGAATAAGAGAGAATGATGAGTATCTATGCCAGATGTACTTTACATTCATGTATGGAACTTAATTCTTTGAAATATTGACCAACATGTTTCATGTCAAGGAAGCTGTGATATTGGTATCCTTAATTGTTGTTTAGTCAGAAAGAATTCACTTATTGGCTGGCGATCGTTCCAAATGCATTGAGTTGAAGCAATTGTGTTGTTGCTTTAAGTCAAATCGTCTAAAAGTATAATAGTTGTCGGTGGTGAATTTATAAATTGTAACGTAACAATGTGTCTTTCATTACAACTTGTTGATTGGAAACAAAACATTTACGGTCGAATGCGGTCGAAGCTTTACCCTCGGTCTAGAACAAACCTTACATAGTGTTCAGACGCCCCACTATCAACTCAGTTATAACAAATTAGCTTAGCTAATTTGTCTATTCTCTATGTTGTTGGGATTCTTGTCGCTAAGCTGCATCTATCAATCATCTAGTAACTATGATACTTATATAACATAAATTGCAGGCTTTTCATGAACTCATTACTGAGACTAATATGTAGTTTTCACTCTATAGCATCTTCACTAAGACCCTATTTTCATTTTCGACATGAAGCTCCCCTCCCCCAGTTCAGTTTTTACTGTATTTTGTGTTTCTTATTATTAGTCGGTCCAGAATGCGTTATATAAAAGCCTATGTTCATACTCAGTAGACCACTTGGTACAATCTCTTATTCGCTAGTGTACAATTTTTTACTCTACGTCCTGGCAAGTTTGGTCATATTGACCCGATACAACCAATCAATATCTATGTAGTCATAGCGTATAGAATATGGGTGGAAATTCTATTGGTCCGTTCTGGATACAAGATCAACGTCAAGCCTATTTTGACAGTCTCGTATCTTGATATCACAATAACAGCCGCAAAGGTCATTTCAACTTGAAAATCATTGGAATATTAAGAGACAGCTTTTGAGTCATATAAATTAAATTCATTATTGTTGTTAATGTGGCTTAGCAACAGTAACGTCACTACTGAACTATAATTTACGTAGTTACCATGTGGAATATTTATATCCTTTGTAATGTATTCGCCATCCCCCCCCCCCCTCTAATTCATTCATAAATAATGTTTTATCCACTTCCAGCGTCTTTTTCTCATTTCTTCCTCGGCTGGATTGTGGTTGATTTGTTGTCTGCCATAGGAGGTTATTGTTGATGTTATTCGGCCAACGAATCCAAAGTATCCTATGCAGATAGTCGTTTATAAATACTTGTGTCTGTTGGATGAGGTTTTTCCGTAGTTCCCAGTACACGTTTCAGCTCCATACAATAGAACTTGTCTTCACATTTGTACTGAAAATGCTGACTTTAATGTTGACTGACAGTTGGTTTGAGTTCTAGATGTCCATCAGTTGTAGAAATGCTATCCATGTCTTGCCAATACGCACCTTCACACCTGCATGAGACTTTCCTTGTTTATCGATGATGCTATCACAACATGTAAAGTTTTCTACATCTTTCAGAATTTCTTCGTCAAGTGAAATTGAATTTGTGTTTGTTGCTTTGTAACAAACTGTATGATTTTTCTTATTGTGCATGTTTAGGATTATTGCTGCCGAGGCTGCTGCTACCTTCACCATTTTCATCTGCATTTGTTGCTGTGTGTGTGATAGGAGAGCTAGATCATCTGCAAAGCCTATTTCATCTAGTTAACATCGATGTTGTCCACTGTATTTGGAGATTGGCTTGAGATGTTGCAGTTTTCATGAATTCAGTCAACCATCAGCAAGGAAGAGAGAGGGCAACAGTAAACAGTTTATAGACTATTACGTAATGTAAACGATTACAGCTCAGTGAATGAAATCATCTATGCCAATTCAATCACCTAAATCTATTCCATTCATTACTTATTAATGATAAACAAATTGTATGGATAGAAGTGTACACTTGTAATGTAGCTTGTGATATAAACAAAAAAAACAATTTAGAACTACATAAAATTCATGTGATAAGGATTGATACTGATGTTTTTGGCTTATAATTATGACGTAAGGAAGGGAAGGGAAAGGAAGGGGGAATAGTAGATAAGGGTTAGAAAGAAATGAAATGCTTCTATTTACAAGCATTAGTAAACAACTAATCGAATGACAGTATCTCCAACAATATCAATCTATAATTCGATTTAATTTGGCTTGTGTTAAACAAGTGGAATTTAGGAAGCGCATTTCGTCCCAGTTGAGACTCTTCAGCTGGATATACATGCATCCCAGTGTTAATGTCCAGAACACAAACTTAATTCGTTTCGTGCCAAACACAAATGTATTCACAATTAAACTAATAAGTCCAGGTAGCTACACTTCTATAAATATTATGTACATATAAATTGAATGTATTTTTGAATCTTTCCATTGGTTTGATATAAGCAGGAATTAATTAAGTGCTTGTCAACATATGTGCATTCTCAGTGAATTGCTTTGATACAGCTGATATTTAATTTGAATTGTGGCTGATTAAGGGAATACAGAAGACACGTTTCGTTATATTTGGGATTCGTCAGGTGGATAGGCCTATACTAATGATTATTTAGTAAAGACAGAGATGACATATTTGTTAAGTCATTTTAAGACAATTGAGTTCAAGACAAACAACTTTACTGTATTGTAGGTCAATTTATTGCTGTAAGTTAATAAATCATCTGTGCCACACGATGGCGTAGTGGATTATGCGTTGGCCAATTCAAAGGCTAGGAGTTCAATTCCCCTGGAGGAATGAAAGGTGGATATTGCTAATGAGTTCAACAGTAAGACGAAAAAGCTGTGTATTTTACATCCTACCTCTGAACAAAGGAATTTTCACATTCTATATTTCTTTTTTAGTATGCTTGTTCAAGTTATGATTAAACTTCCTCGAAAAACAATATTTTCTAGCTGGTTAACTAAGCATAGATTACTTATTAGATTTATATATTACTATCTAATTCTTTATGTCGACTTCTTACATTACATAGATTCAATCATACAGATATGTGCATGAAATCAAAGTGATATATTTTAGGGTTTATATGAATTTAGAATATGTACTTTACTGAACCTAAAGCTACTACGATTCAACACTGACAGTTTCCATAGTAAAACATAATACATGAATTTTATTATGTTGGACCACTAAAGAAGAGTGAAAAACTTCCAGAACTGTGTTTTAGAGAACTAATTCATTCATTCTAGTCGTGAGTAGTGTAAACATGACGTTTCTATTATTGTTACGTTTCTCTTATCTCATCCTCCCGTTTAGTATATTTACTGTTATTATATTGTCTCTTATTATGGACTACAGTTGTGTACAAGTTGTCCCCATTCACTACCACTATTTCCTTAGTTCTGTATTAATGTTAGTTTCCTAGTTAGTTTACTATGTGGTCTGATTTTGTGTTTATATAAAGGCATGATTGAAATACAACTCAATTCTGATTTTGTCTGTTTGGCTCTTCAATCGTTGTTTGCCCTCTATTCCGACTTGGGGACTGCTAGTCACTAGGCCGACATGTCCGTACACTGATTGGCAATTATCAAGGGCACTGTATATTTTCACAATACAACAAATTTGGTTAAAGTAGGCTAGTGACCAACACTTCAATGTTTCATTTGTACATCTTGGAACCACAGATTTTCATTATTTTACATTTAGTATCACTTTATTGTTCTTAACTTTGTAATAACTCATATTGTGTTCACTTTCATTTATCTGATGATTATGTTCCCCTAGAAACTAATCCTACTAAGTATCTTTATTTCTCGTTGTTGTTTTAAATTGCTGTTTTCTATTCCGCTTTACTTGACTTCACAGTTTTGTTGTCATTAGAATTACCTAAGTTGGATTGTAACTGGTTAGTTGAATCAAGGACGTGCATTTCATTCTATTTGGGACTCGTCAGCTGGATGTGCCTGCATCCTAATGCTGATATTCACACAAGCATTTGAACTCAATTCTATTCGTGTCAAACACCACAGCATTCACCAATAGGCCACCAAGTCCAAACAAACGCATCCTAATTAGTCTATCTGAAATGTTGAATTTGTCGAATAATCTATTCCATAATTGGAGTGAGGTAGTCTTATGAAGATGGGTATGTTTAGTTAACTAGATTCAATCACAAACTGATATTAGTAGGATAACACTGGAAACCCGTAAGCACTGAAAAGTTGTTTTGTCTTAGTATATGACTCTTCATCATTACACATCTTTGATCCTTCCTTAAGGTTGGTGAACATCTATCCCAATACACCACTGTGGAGGTTCTTAATGCTAGCAATCCCACTTCCATCAATTTGCAATAAAGCAAAACGATTACCCTTTGTCATCAGTGATATTATAAACCAATTAAGTCATTTACATACAAAGGTGAATTCATCACATGAACCATTTCTTAATTATGGCACTTAAAGAACTATCTGGAAAGTATCAATAGTTTATTTACTTTAGAAAGTGAATTAATCAACAAACTACCTCTCTTAAATGTATTCGCTACAAAGATTAGTAGAAGTGTTTTATTGGGCTATCCATGAAGAATAACTAACTTTTGGAACTGTCCTATAGAAGGCTATTTCATTCGTAGTGAGCACATGTAAATAGATTGTATCATTTCTACAGTTGTCATGTTCCCCTTATCTTAATCTCCCATTCGATCCATCAATTGTCGTCATATTATTTTCCATTTAGCAACAATAACTAATTCACAAAACGAATCCTGATATCATGAACTGATCTGAATCACCCATTGGTCACCTGGAAACACTGAACGGCTGTTTTGTCCAAGTATGAGACTCCTCAGCAGTGTGCATCCACGACCTTGCCGGGGGTCGAACTCAGGATCCTCTGGCTCTGTGGCGAACGCTTTACTATTGGACCACTGAGTCGGCTTCTAAAGGTTGATATTCCTGGAGTTCTAGTGTGAAGACATGACTAGTGGATTTAAACCGTGTCGGGTGTGAGGAAGAAACTCAACAATGACATGAATGAGGTCGCGCGAACGTATCACAAATTTGACTGAATTCGAAATGTCAACGGTTAGTTGCCGACCCAGTGGTTCAATAGTTAAGCGTACTCCGCGGAAACCGGAGGAGCCTGGGTTCGACTCTCGATGGTGTCGTGGATGCACACTGCTGAAGAGTCCCATAGTAGCACGAAACAGCTTTCCAGTGCTTCCAGGTGATCGATGGTTGTCTGATTCAGATGAATTCGTGATATTAGGATTGACAGTTAACTAACTCTACAACCCACATTTGTAATTCACAATATATTTGTTCCTTCAGTTCTCAGTCATTGTGATCCATCTTTTGTGTAAATATCATTCTTCTTACTGGTTCGGTGTATGATCAGGTTTTATGTGCATATAAATGAATAAGTGCAGTAAATTTGGCTAGCTAGTTCGTTATTATGTGTTCTTATATCAGGTTTAAGGACTAGAAATCATGGGAAAGGTATGTGGAAAAATGATATTTTTGGGAAGATTGGGGAACCACCTGTGACGCCTACTATGAGAATTAATGATCTGTTAAGCACATTTTTTATTGTACGTACACATTCCAGCGTTAAACAAAATGTCACTAAGCCGGATATGTGGTGCTGTATTGGGAAATAGTTCAAGCAAATAGGCAGAAACACAAGAATTTCAATCACACACTGAACACATGCACAGAAAGATAGTGCACAATTTTAAAGTTTATATGTTTCGGGGGAGGGGGTAATCAAAGATACTACAGACAAAAGCCTCAGTGTCTGTGTTTTACTGTACTGGTTATTGTTTCGTTCATGGTCATCAGCTGTAGTTTACATCATCTTCAACTATTAAACACGAACTGACTATCCGACACTAAGAATTACTTTCAGTTGTATTAACAAAAATTATCAATTGAAGACGTAGATTCAATTAAAATCATGCTGATAGATGTAACAACAGTAACTACAAATCGATCAGATAACTTTAAGAACTTTTATTGTTGCATTAGTCTACTTTTAGTTACTACACTGAAGTTAGTTACACTTGTTGACATGATCTATTCAAATATCAATAGACGATGAGATTTTTGTTTAAGTACTAGGAGATTATTGTTAGCTATACAAAGTACTGTTTAGAAACCTTATGAAAGTGTAAAGCAAATGGTTTGTGAAGAGTTGGAAATAAAATTAACGAATGAGATGCTATTAATATAACGCACCTAATTACAGTTAATATAAGCTCATCAGTGAATAACTTCTTGAGGTAATTCTTGGAGTTCTAGTGATTAAACACGATCAGTGGAGTTCAGCCGTACCTAGATTGAGAGAGTTGTCAAACGATGGTTATGAATGGGATTGCACAAACGTATCGCAGATTGGCTGAATTATAAATGTTAACCATTGGGAGACGATTAAGTGGTCTAATGATAAAGTGTCTGCTGTTAGGCTAAAGGGTCCTGAATTCGATCTCGGCTGGGGTCGCGAATGCCCGCTAGCTCATAGCTACATACTAAGATGAAACAGCTTCCCAGTGACACGCGGGTTTCATCCTATTTGAGACACGCCAGCTGAATGTACCAGCATCTCAATGTTGATGTTCACACCGGGAAACAAGTTCATCCTAATTACTTGCTGTTTCTGATTAATTGTTATGAAGTCCAATGTTATTGTTATTATAACTTTGTATACAGCGTTTTAATAAAATAGAATTGTATCTTGTGAGTACTGCGTTCGTGTCTTGTTTACTTAACTTTGAGATAGTAATTCAAATGTTGAGTTGTCGGTTACCGACTGTGCGTAGATCACGTAGATCATTTCACGAGTTAGAGAGTTACGTTAAGCGATTCTGTTTATACTGTAGGCGGTTAGACATTCCAAAAAGATTACTGAATACCGATTCAATGGTGCAGACAGTTAGGTATTCGCCAATCTGAAACTCATGGTGCTAATCTGGAGTGCATACTTCCGAGGTGATCCACACTGAAACAAAACAGCTGTTTCATGCTTCTAGGTCTTCAATGGTATCTTACCAACATCAATCTATGACGAATTCAGTCAATTGAAAAGATCATTTGATATTTTGATTCATGTATTACAACAATAATTCAAGTGTGTTACATTAAAATGTCAATAAATTTTTAAGGCTTATAGTCTTCCTGTTATTTGTGTTTATCCAAAGAGATGAAGTATTCATGGTCATGTTCACTACTTGATCGTTTACTGTAATCCACTAGAATAGAAAGAAATGCAATAAAATGATAGAATAATTGATTAATTGTGCTGCAAAATAATCAGTGGTGTTGATTGTTATGCAATAGACACTAGACTTGATTAACCTTAATTTGTTTACTTGACGGATTCAACAGTGTACACTGATGAGGAATCTAATACTGAGACGAAACCGTTGTTTAGTGTTCCTTGATTTTTACTGGTAGCTAACCATCTATGACGAATACATACAACTAAAGTTAATACATATCTCCATGAAACCGCTTTGATTCATTTACACTATATTGATCACTAGTGGCTAACTTCACGATGTTCCTGAAGTTTTAGTGAGAAATCGTTAATGGTGAAATTCAAATTAGTCTGAAATGAAATAGCTAACACTAATGGTACTAACTGATTATAGCTCTAAATCCTAAGTTAGTTAAAGTTGGAATTCTTCTCTTGGAAGCCGTTTGGTGTAAATGGAGCAGTAACTTAAGCTTCCACCGTTAGATCTGATGAGCATTAGTTCAGTTACTTGAAATAGTCAAGGGTGAATAGTGCCAATCAAGAGTTCTATATTATGATAAGGCAGCTGTTTAGTATTTCCTGGTTTTTAGTAGCACCCTACCAACATCAATATTTGACGAAAACAAACAAATAAATATCTAAAAGAGCTTTTTGTTGAGGTCAGTATTTCTAATTGTTTGAATACATCTCTGATTAATGTTGGCATGGTACCACTGAGGACCAGGGGGCATTAAACAACTGCTTCGTTCAAATGTGGAGCTTCCCAGAGGAGCACGCTTTAGATTCCGACCCAAGAGCTCCGGGTTAACTAACAACTGACCTTTCGCACAACTAGCCTGGCATTTAGTGAAAAAATTTTCACTTCTATCACAAACTGATATAGCGGAATCTAGGGTGTGTAATCATGAATAGATTTACACAAGAACAAAACGGTTATTCAAGGCTCCATGGTTTCAGTGGTAGCCTCCAATAATCACTGTATGACGTATTCAATTAACTAAAGATCTATTGAATTACATAAAACATCGTACAGTTGTTTTCACCTAGTTTGGAATCATTTTAATCAAATTTATTGTTTCTTAGAAGCATGTTATGTAACATCGTTAGTATAAACTACCTAACCTAGTTAATCGTAAATTGACTCAAGCGGTGATTACAAACTACTGGGGGTTTAAGTACAATGTTCGCTATCCCTCTCTTATTAACTGACGATGGAATTAAAATTTACTGACGAAATTAAAATGACCAATGAGAATGAAGATAAATATTTCAAGGCCGCGCGCATGATATAAATTAACATGCTTAAATTGTATCAATTGATAGTAATCTTTTGATGATCATGTTATTATTGAAAATCTATAAGCTCTTGAATTAATCTGCACAATGTTTACTTGTATTTCTGAATTGAATATGGTTATAGACACTATCAAAAGATACTCTCAATGGAGTTATCCTGTGAAAGTAATCAATCCTAACAAGAAGTGTTTCTTAGTATCACTCTATTGAAATGAGTTAACTTTGATAAATTCATTCTGTTCATCTGGTTTGGTATGTTTTGTCAATTTCTTTTTATGATGTACAATCATTTACATTACAAGTGAATTGTCCAACTTTACTAACATAGATTAGTTCCATTTAACTTTCTCACATTATGAATAGTTTGGATACTAAAATTCATTGAAATTGATAGTCAATAATGAGAACAAACATATTGTAACTTAAATGTTAATTTAATATAATGAAATCGATATCTGAATTAAACAGCTATTGATTACGAGGAAGCACCAGATATCTATTTCTTCCTTGTATGGGACTCTTCAGCAATGCGTATCCACAATCCCGTCAGGTACTGAACCCAAAACATATCGGCTAATCGATGAACACTTTAATATTAGACCACTGAACTGGTTAGCTCCTAACAATTGATTTTTCCCAGTTACTTTATAACATATTTTAGCTAACCAAACCATTGCCACCAGTAGGTAACATCCCCACAGTCGATATGAATGAACTCCATTGGTTACATTTTCTTATCAGAGCTCTAATTAGGGTCTTGGAGATGCACTACTGAAGAGTCTCATACTGGAATGGAACAGCTATCTAGAGCTTTCTATTGATGAATGGTTATCTTATTGAGGTGACTTCATGGCATCAAATTAACAAATAAATAAGCATAGAACATGAAAGAAACTTATTAACTAATACAAATGAAATGAAAGTGATGTGTACTACAATTTGTTACTAACTAATTTCTTATTTCAACTTACAAAACACTACCAAGTTTACTGTATTTCATAGAAATGAAGATAAGAAAAAAAATGTATCCAGTGATTAAGATGATGATGAAGGTTGTTTTGTAGATTAACTTCATTCAATTTTCAATAATTACACAGACTTACAGAACATTTTCAACCATGTACCTTCAAAATAAAAGTATGAATGATTATTAGACTAAAGTCATAAGTAAACCTTATGAACTTGTTTCAAGTAAATACATAGAGAAACATTGATTCAATATAACTAATAACGTTCATCAATTAATTAGTTTCTATATGCTGGATACCTAAAGTAGAAGGGATTATCTTTCGGGAACTGTCTTATTGTAAACAAGTTCATTTATTTATAGTTGCATACAAAGTGGACATATCATTCTTATTGTTATTCAGTTCCCCCTGCCCCATCCTTCCGTTTAACACAGTATCTGTTAGTTTATTATTTCGTGTTTATGATTGATTGTGTATACGTTATTCCATTTCATATTCATTATTATCCCTACTTTGTATCGGATAACTATGTGGTTAGGTTTGTATATATGAAGGAATACTTGAAATACAACATGATTCAGTATCAATTGGGGGTTGTGGAGATAGTT
This sequence comes from Schistosoma japonicum, assembly GCA_025215515.1. Classification (NCBI taxonomy): domain Eukaryota; kingdom Metazoa; phylum Platyhelminthes; class Trematoda; order Strigeidida; family Schistosomatidae; genus Schistosoma; species Schistosoma japonicum. Next base: position 4,028,441 of record CM046065.1, read on the forward strand.
AGTTGTCAATCCTGATATCATGAATTGTTCTAAATCAGACAACGATTAAACACCTGTAAACACTAGACAGCTGCTTCGTCCAAGTATGAGACTCTTCAGCAGTGCGTATCTACGACCCCGTTGGGGATAGAACCTAAGATCCTCAGGCTCCAAAACGAGCGCTTTACCATTGGACCACTAAGCTGGATCCTAACGGTTGATATTTCTTATTCAGTCAATTCGTGATACGTTTGCGCGACCTCATTCATTTCATCAGTGGGTAACTGCCTTATACCAGACACGGTTGAACTCCACCGAGCACGTCTTCACACTAGAACTCCAGGAATTACCTCAAGGAGGTAGTCACTAGTGAGCTGATATTTAGTTACAATTGAGGGTTGTGAAGATAGTTAGTAGTCAATCCTGATATCACAAGTTGTTAGGAGCCAGCTCAGTGGTCCAATGGTAAAGCGCTCGTCGCGAAGCCAGAGGATCCTGGGCTCGATCCCCAACAGGGTCGTGGATGCGCACTGCTGAAGAGTCCCATACTAGTACAAAACAGCTGTTCAGTGCTTCCAGGTGATCAATGGGTGTCTGATTCAGAACAATTCGTGATATCAGGAATGCTTCAGTTTGTTTGGTTCATCAATCTTATGTTCTCTTATTTCCAGCTTGGGATTAAGTAAGCAAAGATCACATGCTAGAAAATCTTATCGGTGATTGTCATTGTAACTTTACTTGCAGAAGGTCACATTAACCAGTTAGTTGTACGCATCAGTCATAACACCCACTTTTATTGACGTTATAACAGTTTCACCTAGGATGATGGACATAATAATCATATCCTTTTCGTAAATATCGGGTTAACTGAGAGAGTAAATGATTCATTCCCTTATCAAGTGACCAATGTACTCCTTTTCTGCAGATCTCTACAACTTAGTTGAAATCCTAACACGCTTAAATCAAATAACTTACTCCAACAATCAAACTAAAAAAGAGCTAATTAATAATCATAATCTACTAAACAGTAACCGTTATCCAACTATATTCATTACTAAGTACATGAACCAGGTGGAAATGAAATTTACATGAGACCTTTATCGAAATGTTAACTTAGAGGATGTTTTATGATGTCAAATTAAATGTGACATTTTACAATCGGCCTACCAAAATCAACAAATGGTGTTGAGTAAATACACTGTGAATTAACTGTGTTAGAAAAACCAAACAATGGAAAGTGACCATCTCAATAGTCTAATGATAAAGCAGTTGCTGTTTAACCAGAGGATCCTGTGTTTGATCCCTAATGGAGTTATGAATACACATTCTAGAACAAAACAACTGTCTAGTGCTTCCGATGGTGAATAACTGTTTGATTTCTGTCAAAATACAAAACGAACTGTCCGAATTCGCTACCTCAATGTGTATTTATCACTTTAATTGGTCATTTAGAGCCAGATTTATAGATCGTACAATTTAACATGCACATCATCAGAAAGGAGAATATGCATATATGCCTATTTCATTCTGTTTTTCAATGGTTCTTTCATTAGAACCAATTTGTAATAAGAACTTCAAATGCTGTTAGAAACTTCTTGATCTTAGTCTATCTAACTGTTCTAACAGATAATGAAACTCATTGATATGAACTAGAAACTTATACGAAGCCTTAATATCTTCAAATATGAGATACGTGTAACTATAAATGATAAAAGTGGCACGAAACTTTGACCAGAAACAATCTCCGATTGATTTTACTTTATCTACCCCATAATAGTAAATATACTTATGTACTCAATGAATACACTCATCATACATGTAACTATTACAACTTACGTAACATGTAAGAATGAGTATTCATATGATAATCAGGACGAGGCATGTTAAGGATGTTGGTTGCTACGATCTTTTGTCATTTATGAATTGTCAATCAATTTGTATCTCGAAAAAAGCAAGATCCTCGAATTCGACACCGAGAGCACAGACCCAATTGAACTTGATGGTGAAACTCTGAAAGAAGTAGATACCTTTACATACTGGGGAGCATCATCGATGAACAAGGAGGAGCCGATGCAGATGTAAGGGCGAAAATCGGCAAAGCAAGGGCAGCATTCCTACAGCTGAAAAATATATGGGACTTCAAACAATTGTCAACCAACCTCAAAGTTAGACTCTTCAATTCGAACGTCAAGAAAGTTCTTCTCTACGGAGCTGAAACGTGGTGAACTACTGCAAACATCCTCAGGAGAGTACAGGTATTTATAAACAACTGTCTACGCAGAATATTGAATGTCTGTTGGCCAGAAACAATCAGCAACAGCCTACTATGGGAGAAAACAAACCAACTTCCAGCTGATGAGGAAATCAGGAAATGACGTTGGAAATAGATATTATATAGATTGTGGAAATCATTAGACTGCATCATGAGACAAGCTCTAACTTGGAATCCTGTTGGAAAACGGAGAAGAGAAAGGCCAAAGGACACACTGTGTCAAGAGGTGGAAGCAGAAATTAAAAAAATCAACAGTAAGTGGAGACAGCTGGAAAGGATTGATGAGGACAGAGTTGAAAGGAGAATACTGGTGAGTGGCCTATGCTCCTCCGAGAGGGATAACAGGCGTAAGTAATCAATTTGTATCAAATTTAATGTAATGGAATACATTTTTGAACTGAAACTCACCGTATCCATAACCAAGCAGCTCTTTAATAAAGGAAAAGATTCATGTGAAAGTAAGAAACATCTTAAAGTTGTATTTGATTGAAGTAAAACAATAAGCTTACAGTTACTTAACCTTAGTGATTACTAAATACACTTTATGTAACACCTAGGCAGGTTTGGTTTACCTTAAAATGTGTTAGTTCCAGTTGAACTAATGATTTGTCTTGCACCTACGTTATATTTGGAGGTACTAACTGCAATTCTAACTCAGAAACTTATCGACATAAAACAGATACCCACAAACGGTGATCAACAACTCATCAACTGGATTACTCGCCTTAAGCCAAATCATGATGACACGAATGCAGTGCTCAGAAGATTCGATTTTATTTTATCCTAACGTTGTATTATGTAGTTGCAAACAACGATCTTATTCTAATTAGAATAATTAGTACACTAATAATCACAGTAACCATCCAGGAACAATAAGTTCAGTGATGTACATCAGTGGTACATCGGTTACCGCCAACTTTACAATTAATAAAAAATGACAGAAATAAAAATATTTGCAAAAAAGTAACTTATTCTGTCTCCCCTTAAATACTAATCTAAGTGCGAACATCAAGATTAGGATGCAGGTACATCCAACTGACGAGCCCCAAATAGGACGAAATGCGCGTCCTGGATTCCACTTGCCAGTCACCATCCAACTTAAATAATCATTTCAGGTTTGTTTTATTACAATTTTAGTCTGTAGAAACACATAGTAACAAATTACGCTGAATGCATACTGTAGAACAACATGTTGGAATACTGTATTCTTAAACTGATGTTTTGGATTATACAATGAAGTTGTGCTTGCCTTAGGTAGTCTTATCATAGTCACATACAATCCGATGTACAGGTACTTTTTACAGTACATTGTATAGTTTCTTTCATTCAAGATTCAAATAGTTCAGAGTTGTTTTCATTCGTCACAGAATGTTGCTGATTAAGTACCATTAATAACTAGTGAGTGGGAGGCGATCGAATGATGTTTAATACTAGTAAACGATTCATTAGCAGTACGCACTCTTGGTTTTGTCAGTAAACCAAACCCAGGGACTTCATGTTGAAGGACGCCTAACTCTCTTTATCACTTGGGGAGCCGGCCTTTTATCGTAGAATTCCTAATTTCATCAAATCGTAACATAAAACAACAATTATCTGCTGCCATTAATGATAACTATTTGATTTCTGACTAACCCGAATTATAATGGTCACGTCTTTTACCAGAAATTCGGGAATATCCTGTGACGTAAAGGGTTATGCGGTTTCTTACATAAAAGCTCTGGTTTCAACTCATTAGCGAAATCAATGGTGGTTACTCCTGAGGAGTTTTGTAGTAGGACAAAATAACTGTTCAGTGTCTATTGGTTTTCAATTGTATCCATCCTTCATTGAATTGCAAATTAGTTACAATTAGGGGGGTTGTTGTGGGGATACTTAAATTTTTTAATGCTGATATCACGAATTGATCTGAATCAGACAACTATTGATCACCTGGAAGTACTGGACAGCTGTTTCGTCCTAGTATGGGACTCTTCAGCAGTGCGCATCCACGACCCTGTTGGGAATCAAACCCAAGACTCTCTGGCTCCGCGACGAGTGCAAATTAGTATAAACAACTAAACTTAACACTATCTCTACAAAATTATCTCAGTTCAAGCTGCTTATAATTTGAAAGTATTTATACCTTTCTGGATGATTTACTGTGTATCGGAATTAAACATTCTCTTTTGAGAAACGCCTATCCTCAGAGCATTAACCCAATATATCTATACCTTACAAATATGAATTATGTTGTATTGTAGCTAGCAAGTTAAATCCAAGACGTGCGTTTCGCACTGTTTTGAACTTGTCAGCTGAATATACTTATAGTGCATTATCAGTATTCTCATCGAACTCGGTTTGCAATATGTCAAATATCATTGCTCCTTACTACTAAGCTTTAAAGTTTGAATAGCTACACATATGCAACAGATTTATATATAAATGTACAATTTGAAAGTTCTAATGTAAACAGCATCTTGACTACTAACAGTAGTCACATTCATTTGGTCAACATCAAAAATTCATAATTCAATTGTATGTAGATATTCATGGAACAATAAGATAAAAAGGCATTAGTAACATGAATATTAACCTACTCCAAAAGTGATTTTACCCTGAAATATTAAAAATATAAACTAAGTAAATGATCAAATCAAGATGCAAATATCGATTTAATCAGAATTGTAGTAACAGTGACTGTACATATCAACTCACGAAGTAGACATTGAAACAGTGGTAGCTGTAATGTACAAATGAAGATAAACTTCAATGAATGTACAACTCTTCTATTTGAAGGTGGTTACAATATCAGCCCCAATGACTGCATAACTAGTTTTCGTATATCCGATGCCCGATGCCCACTCGATCTCAGGAAAGAGTAGGAAGAACCCAATCCGTTGAATCAACTAGACAAGATCAAATTATGTTTCAGTCAGTTACTCACGTTTTACTTTAATATACAGTGATAACTATATTTCTATATGTAGGTGATTCTAGGAAGAATTGGCTTAAAATTGGTTTTATTTACCTGGTTGGATAAAGTAACTGACAATTTGACGTTTATTCGATTGTGAAATCTGATGCCAAGGAATTAGTTAATCATTTTCTATAATTGTGAAGTGTATTTATGTGACAACAAATAGTTGTTTATGATGAATAACTTCCTTCTTTTTTCGACCGTTATTGTTATTATGAAGTTGCGATTAAGCCTACCAATGATAGTGACCTAATGCACTAAACTGACTGGAGCATTTGTTTTTTTAACGAAATATCATGCCATCCAGGTCGGTTGAAGTGTACTGAAACTAAAAAAGATAAACTTAAAGTTCGGCGACGAAGTCTTACAGCATAATATACGCAGAGGTGTAACAGTAGTAAGGTGTTTCCTTCAGACAATCAATATGACAGAGCTTCTGGATTCTCACATAGAAAAGGAGGTTTATCAGTTATACATTATATAAATGAACACCGAATCTACGTTTCCGTTAGTAGGGTGTTAACAAGAAAGGAAATAGTATAACAAAAACCTCTCTCAAAAAAGCAGCAGGTGACTAATTTCAAGCCACTGTTTTTTTTTGATACTGAAGTCACGCTTCCAGTTCTTTAAGATCAGTTGTAGCTCAACTGTTGCCTACTCCGTGAAAACCCCATTCTTTTGGTATGGAAATTAATTACTTTTTACGAAAACCGAATAATCTTATGATATATATTTCATGAAGCAATGAATTTACTGATATAATGTTCAACATGGCGTTCTGAATATATGTTACGTCATTAGTATAATTGACACAAATTAAACTACTTATTTACAACTTATTAAGTAATATACATCTTCACATATTAAATTTATTAAAATATGAAGATGATATAACATTTGTGACTGTACAGTGTATATTGTTATTTCATATGTAATGAACTTACTGCCAACGTAGTTTTTCTTTCTAAATTCAACGATGAAGTAACATTTCTGTTCAAGTTTTACTGAATATCTAAATTTCTTTTCAAATGATAGATATCTAATAACATTATGGAATACTTAAAATGTATTTGGATCTTTCCATTGACTTATCATAGACTGAAAATGATCAGTCTCTATTGTAGGTACATTTAGCTGATGAATGCCGAGTAGGATGAAACGCGTGGTCTATATTCTGCTTGTCTGTCACATTTCAACTTAGAAAAACAAAATGCAATGTTCTACTGTGATCTGTTTCACGATCAATCATTTAATCAATGCCTGTTACCCCATGTAGATCATAGGCCGCCGACCAGTATTCTCCAACCAACTCTGTCCTGAGCTTTTTTTTCCAGTCCTTCCCAAATGCACTTCAGTATCTTCATGTCTGTCTTCAGTTTTCGACGCAGTGTAATCTTGGATCACCCTCTTTTCCTTCGACCTCCAGTGTTTCATGTTCATGGTTATCTTGTGACACAATTTGGTGGTTATCTCAGTATGTGTCCTTTCCACCTCCATCGTCATTTCTAAATTTCTTCATCTATTGGAAGTTGATTTATCCTCTGTAACACGAATGCCGCTTGCTTAATACATGGTTTAACTGTTATGTCCCATAAAATGGGAAACATTTTTATTCTTTAATATCTACATCATGATGATTTCATTGTTGGATGTTTATGAAACTGGAAGTTATTGTAATGACAACATTTGATATTTGTATAGGTTCCACAAACAGAAGACTATATCAATATAATTTGATAATAATAGTAGTTGTAAATAATTGTTTAACATTGAAGAGTTCACTGTGAAACCCAATGGTTCTGGTGAGTGAGATGTCAATTCTTTGATCAGGTCATGGTAGCTCACATTTAACAAGTTACATACCAGGCCGGAAATAGTTTCAAGTGATTATACTTAGTTTACAATGACTGTTTAACTTCTGACTATGAGCAATATCAAATAATAATTATCGTTGTGATACACATATTCTTAACTAATCTATCTCATAACATTAATAAAGTTCATTTAATATCACGGATTATTCTGAAATAGACAATAATTGACAACCAGGAACCGGTACTGGACCGTTGTTTAATCCTCGTATTGGACTCTTCAATAAAGCAAATCCATTACCACATCGGAGACTGGAAGTGAAACCCTCTGGCTCTGCGACTAATGCATCACCAACGAATTACTGAATAGGCTCTCAACGGTTGCTACATCTAATTCAGTATGTTTGCTACAAGTTAACTTAACTTCATTTATTAACAACAATGGGTACTTCTTCCTAATGGAATCATGAATACTGACTGCCTCAGAGTACCATACTATGGCGAAAACGTTATCTAGCGCCAATCTATGCTAATCAATAGTCGTCTAATTCAGACCAATTCATGATATCAATTTAACATTCAACAATCTTTACAACTCCTATTTACATGGAATTAGACGATCAAGTGAAGCATTACGATGTCAACAACTCTCTATACTGAACATATCAACTTCATATTAGTCAATGAAATCATTGAATGGTTAGATACTAAATGAAACTACATAAAACTTTACGAGGTAGGGAATATTTGTAGCTCAAAAGCATAGTTTAGGTTGTATTGCAAATTCTGAATTTGTCAGTTTGATTGCGAAAATTTTATTGTCATTGTAGTTGACTTTCTCGACTCAACAGTTCAATAATAAAGAACTTTGGGACTTTGGTAAATGACGATTGATCTCATGCAATTCAACTAATCGCCTCCATGAATACAACACATTGAAACGTTACTTACATTCTATTATTATGTGTTGTTCGCTTCATGACAGCTACAATGGAAAATACTGCATCAATTGATGAACAATGTTTAATTTAATCATAAATCTTAATACTATGAACAGAGCTGAATCAAAAAACCATTGATCACCTGGAAGAACTGAACAGGGTTTTTGTCCTAGTATGGGACTATTCAGCAGTGCGCATCAACGACCCCAACTGGGGTCGTACTAAGTATTCGCAGGCTCCGCGACGAGCTGTTAACCATCAAATCAGTGAGTCGATTTCATGATTGACAAATTCACTATCTTCACAGCCCGTTAATTGTGACTAAATATTAGATCACTAGTGACTACCTCCTTGAGGTGATTCCTGAAGTTCTTGTGTGAAGACGTGATTAGTGGAGATCAATTGTGTCTAATGTGAGGCAGTTACCCACCAATGACAATGAATGAGGTCGTGCAAATGTATCATAAGGTGAGTAAATTAGAAATATCAACTCTTAAGAGCCGACTCAGTGTTATATAAAAGCCATTGTTCATATTAAATAAACAACTTGTTACTGTTTCTTATTTGTTGGTGTTTTACCTCAAACACTCTTCAGCTCAGGATAGGCTTGATCACAACGACTCCGATCTAATCAATCAGCGTCTACGTAGTCACATCGTATAAACATCTAATAAACAGATTCAATAGATCAGTTCTAACGCAAGGTTTCTGTTACACTTATCTCGGTAGTTTCGTATCATTTCTTAACACCAACAGTCACCGAGATGATTACAACAACAAACATATAGTTAATTGAGATGAATGAACATACGAGTAGTTGTCCTCGTTGGAATAGTAGATCTGATTGGACAAAAACGAAATAAGAAACTATATGAATACCTTTCAATGATTCAGTACTTACTAACTTCTGATACAATAAACATCTTATCACTTGAAAAAGACAAATAGTTTTTCAAAAGTTTGCATTAAACTACTACTTAAATCTTACTTGCTATTTGAATCTACTTGTTTCATTGCAACAGCTTTAATGTTAGACAAACAAAAAACAGAACGTATTCATCATTATGAACTGAGAGGATTGTTAATTTTGTTTTTTACAGATTGATGTAAGTTCATGAGCTAAGAACTGGTGATGTACAGTTATTTCATCAGAGAATGAAACACTTTAGCAGTAAGTTAGTAAAACTCTACCAAGGAATCGAGCTAGAGATATATAACACTTTAGATCATTGAGCTGAGCAATATCACTGTTATATTAGTGGCCTCTAAAAATAGTCCCTTATTAGGACATAATAGTCGCTCAGTATCAGTTCTTAACTTTCAATAGTTGTCCAACTCGGTGATATCAAATTAACATTTGGCAATCTTCATAACATCCAGTTACTATGTGATTATGTTGAATAGATTATTCAACGACATTGTTGTTTAAATAGAATGTGGTTGAATATTCTGTTGGGCGGAGCCAAAAAACCCCTTGAAACAAGTTCAGAAATGCGTTGAAATCAATAAAGAACATTGTGTCCAATCAGCACGCAGATAGTTTTTACCAGAATCTTCTAGGTAATGATAAGTCACGTGATGTATTTGTGATTGGACAGTTATCTTACTACTACTGTGTTTAGTAGGATGCAGAAATCTCTAGAAGCCTAAAGGACATTAATGATAATATAAATACCATAGTTTCTGTACATAATTGACACCTTGCAGTGAAGTGTTATTTTGCTGTATTTCTTATCTTCTCTCCCGTGTTCACGTCGAAGTGTAGTTTTAGCCTGAGGATTGAGTCAAAGATTAGGAGTCGAATCAAGCGGTCCACCTTGACGAAAAGATAATTGACGACAGAGATTTCGCGGTCTAATAAAGAGTCCAAACCACGCGTCACAACATATTCCCATTGAACTTACTTGTAACTGATTGTGATGTTGATGATTTACTAAATCAAAATACAAATATAAGTTGTTATTACATAATCATTATTTAGATTCATTACAGAAGAAATACATTAATTGTCTATGTTACACCTGATTGTTGAATAATGAATACAAGTTGGTGTATTCAAAGTTCAATAAGTCATCTTATGAGGCATCATTTACTTACGGGTCATTGCTTCGTGTTATGGTGTTTTGTTTATCTGAAAAGTAGTATAAATGTAGAGAATTTTTAAGTAGTTTTGAATGTCAATGCTGATATCATGAATTGATCTGAACCGGACAACGATTGGTCACCTGGAAACACTGAACAGCTGTATCGTCCTAGAATGGGACTCCTCAGCAGTGCGCATCTACGACCCTGTTGAGGATCGAACCCAGGAACCTCTGGCTCCGCGTTGGGCGTTTTACCATTGGCCCACTGAGCTAGACCCTAACGGTTGGTATTTCTTATTCAGTCATTTTGCGATAGGTTTTAAATGTATTTGTTAATACTTAATAATGCTAAAGCAATTTCGCTGAAACAGGTAGTAAGTTTAGTTGGTTATACTCTTTACAGATTGATGTTGGTTAAGTATCACTGAAAATTCGGGAAAGAGAGGGCATTGAATAGCTTTCAGGATACTCATCATCAGTGACTATTGATGGTCATCGTGTTATATGAAAAAATGATAAACATGAAAATTCCACCATTAGACTCCAGCCATTTCAGTGGTGCAAGTAGTTAGTCATTTGTCATATAACTTATAAGCTCTGGGTTAAATTCCATGACAGAATTGAAGGTGAACACTGTCACTAAGAAGTCTTATACTAGGACTATTCAGGTGTCGGATGTAGCCTGGATCTTATATGATCGAATTAAACATAACGTTTACCAATTTTTGAAAAGTAATCAGTTGTCTAAAATGATTGAACTTACTTGTAGTTGTCGTTGACATCATTGTATTACTAAATATAAAAATGGCATAGGAATGTATGAATAGAAATATGTGGTTACTAATCATTTGCTTTCATTTGAAGTAAACAATACGATCACATTATTGAATGAATATGTCACAGATGGATGTTGACAAAGTACTACTGAAATCCAGGGAGCACTAAACATCTGTATCGTCTTAGGTGGGACTCTTTAGTAGTGTGCACCCCAGATTCCTCACTAGGAGCTTCAGGTTGGCAAATACTTAACCACCTGTATCACTGGACCAGCAGGCGTTTAGTTGTAGATTTTTCACTCAGTTCAATTTGTGATTCAGTTAGATAATCTATTGTCACTAGCGGTAACAACCTTACTCCTTTCATTGACAAGTGTGAGCTCTATCGATTCCGACATCCTACTAGAGCTTCAGAGATATCTTGATGTTAGTCAGTAGTTAGCCGAATATTGTTATGGAGTTAAGATTGTCATTTATGCGAAGAATGGAATTTTTAATTGATATTCCTGAGGCTCTAGTGTGAAGTCGTAACTGGTGAAGTGAGACAGTTTTTACCAATGGCAATGAATGATCCTCGCGTTATATAACACAAGACTTTGGAAGTTGGAGTTCTACAATTAAATAGTTTTTAAATAGTCAACAAAAATTATGCCTAAGGAGGATGGCATTGGTAATACTACTTCAATACATTGATTGTGATTGAAGATTTTATTTCTAAAAATAGATATTGGCATTTGACTCTGTTCATTGTATACGTCACAGACTAATTTCAGTTAGCTAATATGGAATACCAAAATAAAACTGGACATCTAGGTCCGAGTTCCTGGTGGAGTAATCCGGAATGGGGGAATGCATTTCTGGAAAGTCTCATACTTTAACGAAAGACCTACCCAGTACTCATCGGTTCTCAGTGACTACAAATCAAGATCAGTTCTATGAAACTTGCTTTAGTATTGACAACTAGACAACATTATTTGATCACATTGAGGTAGTTAACATTAGTAATCTGAATATTTAAAGATAAGTTATGTTAAATACAGACACTGTTAACGAATGTTATGATGAGACGGATCTATTTCAACATGAAGCTTTTAGCTAATTAGCCATCGGCTAAATCTATTGTAGTTTCGATTTCCTTGTAAACAAATGGTTAGACAAATAGAACTGACAGTTTATTGAAGTATTTGGATTATGAAGTAATTCTGTACACGTCATTCACTTACGGTTTCTTATTCCATGTTGTAGTTTTCGACACAGCTATCATATGGAACAAGAAAACAATGTGGAATCAAGTTACAATGTATTCAGCACTCAAGTTACATTAAGGTTGAATTGTCAATGGCAAGTGGAATCCAGGATGCGCGTTTCGTCCTTTTTGGGACTCATCGGCTGGATGTACCTGCATCCCAATGTTGATACAAGCCTATTCTTAATTGTAATTGGTACTATTAATTGATGTGAAAACACAATGATCGAAGATAATATTACAGTTCAACCTACGTGTAGTTGTTTGATGCACCATAGAAACACTAAATATAAAGAGAAAATGTAAAATTGGCAATTTACATGTTCTTTGTATTCTTCATAGATTCGTCGCACTTAGGTGATGTGAAGAACAAGGCAATAACAGGCAAGCTTTCCATCTTAGTATGTGGCTCCTCAACATTAGGAATCTAATATTCTATCAGGGAAGCAAACTAAGTATCAATAGGTATCATAAATAACACCAATGGGAATATTCGCGTGTAATCATTGTTAATGTTGGTGATAGTTTTCACACTTATATGAAATCTGAACTACAACATTCATGGCTTCATCATTAAATTTCAGGAATAATCCGACATTATTCCGTAACGACTGATGGTCACTTTTATTGTTCATTGCATAACTGAAATGAAAATTCTGCCATTGGACATTTGTTGATACTAAGGCATTGATTGGTAAGTGTTCTCAAATTACTTAAAGATTCGCACTGAATCGAGGACACACACAGTCAATTTTGAGTTATATACTATCAGACAATAATTGACTACCAGCAACTGGTACTGGACAGTTGTTTGATCCTCGTATGGAACTCTTCAATAGTTCGTATCCATTATCTCATCTCACTCTGGACCTGAAATACTATGGCTCTTCGACTAATGCTTCACCATTAAATAAATGAATAGGCTCCCAACGATTGATACATCTAATTCAGTATGTTTGCTACAAGTTAACTTAACTTCATCTATTGACAACAATGGGTACTTCTTCCTAATGGAATCATGAATACTGACTGCCTCAGAGTACCATACTATGGCGAAAACGTTATCTAGCGCCAATCTATGCTAATCAATAGTCGTCTAATTCAGACCAATTCATGATATCAATTTAACATTCAACAATCTTTACAACTTCTATTTACATTGAATTAGACGATCAAGTGAAGCATTACGATGTCAACAACTCTCTATACTGAACATATCAACTTCATATTAGTCAATGAAATCATTGAATGGTTAGATACTAAAAGAAGCTACATAAAACTTTACGAGGTAGGGAATATTTGTAGCTCAGATGGATAGTTTAGGTTGTATTGGAAATTCTGAATTTGTCAGTTTGATTGCGAAAATTTTATTGTCATTGTAGTTGACTTTCTCGACTCAACAGTTCAATAATAAAGAACTTTGGGACTTTGGTAAATGACGATTGATCTCATGCAATTCAACTAATCGCCTCCATGAATACAACACATTGAAACGTTACTTACATTCTATTATAATGTGTTGTTCGCTTCATGACAGCTACAATGGAAAATACTGCATCAATTGATGAACAATGTTTGATTTATTCATAAATTATAATATTATGAATTGTTCTGTATCAGATAACCATTGGTCACGTGAAAGCAATGGACAGCTTTATTAGTTTTTTGTACGGGACACCATCTGGGATCGAACCTAGGACCCTTAGGCTTCGCAACGAGCTGTAAACCAATAGATCAGTGAGTCGATGTCATGATTGACAAATTAACTATCTTCACAACCTCCCAATTGTAGCTTAATATCAGATTACTGTGACTAGCACCTTGAGCTTATTCCTGGAGTTCTAGTGTGAAGACGTAATTAGTGGAGATCAAGCGTGTCTGGTGTAAGACAGTTACCCACCAATCACAATGAATGAGGTCGTGCAAATGTATCACTAATTGATTGAATTAGAAACATCAACCGTTAACAGCAGACTCATTGTTTCATAAAAGCCTTTGTTCTTATTAAATAAGCAACTTGTTACTGTTTCTTATTTGTTGGTGTTTTACCTCACGCACTCTTTAGTTCTGGACAAGCTTGATAACAATGACTCCGATCTAATCAATCAGCGTATAAGTAGTTAGATGATATAAACTGTAAAACAGATTCAATAGATCCGTTCTAACGCAAGGTTTCTGTTACATTTATTTCGGTAGTTTCGTATCCTGCCTTAACACCAACAGTCACCGAGATGATTACAATAACAAAAATATGGTTAATTCAAATGAATGAACATGCGAGTAGTTGTCCTCGTTGGAATAGTAGATCTGATTGGACAAAAAACCGAAATGAGAAACTATATGAATACCTTTTCATTGATTCAGTACTTACTAACTTCTGATACAATAAACATCTTATCACTTGAAAAAGACAAATAGTTTTTCAAAAGTTTGCATTAAACTACTACTTATATCTTACTTGCTATTTGAATCTACTTGTTTCATTGTAACAACTTTAATGATAGACAAACAAAAAACAAAACGTAATAATCTTTATGAACTGAGAGGATTGTTAATTTTGTTTTTTACAGATTGATGTAAGTTCATGAGCTAAGAACTGGTGATGTACAGTTATTTCATCAGAGAATGAAACACTTTAGCAGTGAGTTAGTAAAACTTCACCAAGGAATCAAGCTAGAAATATATAACACTTTAGATCATTGAGCTGAGCAATATCACTGTTATATTAGTGGCCTCTAAAAATAGTCCCTTATTAGGACATAATAGTCGCTCAGTATCAGTTCTTAACTTTCAATAGTTGTCCAACTCGGTGATATCAAATTAACATTTGGCAATCTTCATAACATCCAGTTACTATGTGATTATGTTGAATAGATTATTCAACGACATTGTTGTTTAAATAGAATGTGGTTGAATATTCTGTTGGGTGGAGCCAAAAAAAACCCATTAAACAAGTTTAAAAATGCGTAGAAATCAATAGAGAACATTGTGTCCAATCAGCACGCAGATAGTTTTTACCAGAATCTTCTAGGTAATGATAAGTCACGTGATGTATTTGTGATTGGACAGTTATCTTACTACTACTTTGTTCAGTAAGATATATAGAAAACACTAGAAGCCTAGAGAACATTCATGATAATATAAATACCATAGTTTCTGTACATAATTGAAACCTTGCAGTAAAGTGTTGTTCTGCTGTATTTCCTGTCTTCTCTCTCGTGTTCACGTCGACGTGAAATTTTAGCCCGGGGGTCAAGTCAAAGATAAGCAGTCGAATCAAGCGGTCCACCCAGTCAAAATGATAATTGACGACAGAGATTTCGCGGTCTAATAAAGAGTCCAAACCACGCGTCACAACATATTCCCATTGAACTTACTTGTAACTGATTGTGATGTTGATGATTTACTAAATCAAAATACAAATATAAGTTGTTATTACATAATCATTATTTAGATTCATTACAGAAGAAATACCTTAAGTGTCTATGTTACACCTGATTGTTGAATAATGAATACAAGTTGGTGTATTCAAAATTCAATAAATCTTCTTATGAGGCATCATTTACTTACGGGTCATTGCTTCGTGTTATGGTGTTTTGTTTATCTGAAAAGTAGTATAAATGTAGAGAATTTTTAAGTAGTTTTGAATGTCAATGCTGATATCATGAATTGATCTGAACCGGACAACGATTGGTCACCTGGAAACACTGAACAGCTGTATCGTCCTAGAATGGGACTCCTCAGCAGTGCGCATCTACGACCCTGTTGAGGATCGAACCCAGGAACCTCTGGCTCCGCGTTGGGCGTTTTACCATTGGCCCACTGAGCTAGACCCTAACGGTTGGTATTTCTTATTCAGTCATTTTGCGATAGGTTTTAAATGTATTTGTTAATACTTAATAATGCTAAAGCAATTTCGCTGAAACAGGTAGTAAGTTTAGTTGGTTATACTCTTTACAGATTGATGTTGGTTAAGTATCACTGAAAATTCGGGAAAGAGAGGGCATTGAATAGCTTTCAGGATACTCATCATCAGTGACTATTGATGGTCATCGTGTTATATGAAAAAATGATAAACATGAAAATTCCACCATTAGACTCCAGCCATTTCAGTGGTGCAAGTAGTTAGTCATTTGTCATATAACTTATAAGCTCTGGGTTAAATTCCATGACAGAATTGAAGGTGAACACTGTCACTAAGAAGTCTTATACTAGGACTATTCAGGTGTCGGATGTAGCCTGGATCTTATATGATCGAATTAAACATAACGTTTACCAATTTTTGAAAAGTAATCAGTTGTCTAAAATGATTGAACTTACTTGTAGTTGTCGTTGACATCATTGTATTACTAAATATAAAAATGGCATAGGAATGTATGAATAGAAATATGTGGTTACTAATCATTTGCTTTCATTTGAAGTAAACAATACGATCACATTATTGAATGAATATGTCACAGATGGATGTTGACAAAGTACTACTGAAATCCAGGGAGCACTAAACATCTGTATCGTCTTAGGTGGGACTCTTTAGTAGTGTGCACCCCAGATTCCTCACTAGGAGCTTCAGGTTGGCAAATACTTAACCACCTGTATCACTGGACCAGCAGGCGTTTAGTTGTAGATTTTTCACTCAGTTCAATTTGTGATTCAGTTAGATAATCTATTGTCACTAGCGGTAACAACCTTACTCCTTTCATTGACAAGTGTGAGCTCTATCGATTCCGACATCCTACTAGAGCTTCAGAGATATCTTGATGTTAGTCAGTAGTTAGCCGAATATTGTTATGGAGTTAAGATTGTCATTTCTGCGAAGAATGGAATTTTTAATTGATGTTCCTGAGGCTCTAGTGTGATGTAGTAACTGGTGAAGTGAGACAGTTATTACTAATGACAATGAATGATCCTCGCGTTATATATCACAAAACGATGGAATTCGGAATTCTACAATTAAATAGTTTTTAAATAGTCAACAAAATTTATGCCTCAGGAGGATGGCATTGGTTATACTACTTCCTCTGATTTGCAAGGTCTAATTAGAGAGCTTTCACTATAATTGCCGACTTCGTTGGCGTAGACTTTTGATAGAAGTAAGCTATAAAATGTTCACCATAAGTGACTATAAGTTTGTTCTGTACAAGATAAGGATGATTAGTTGTTGTCAACACATATGTTCCGTTATTTTTTACACACCTGTTTATCGTCTGATGTCTAATTTCACCTTAAACTGAATTACATTGATTGTGCTTGAAGATTTAATTTCTAAAACTAGAGATTGGTATTTGACTCTGTTCATTGTATACGTCACAGACTAATTTCAGTTAGCTAATATGGAATACCAAAATAAAACTGGACATGTAGATTAGATTTCCTGATGGAGTAAACCGGAGTGGGGAATGCATTTCAGAAAAGTCTCATACTAGAACGAAAGACCTACCCAGTACTCATCGGTTCTCAACGACTCCAAATCGAGATCAGTTCTATGAAACTTGCTTTTGTATTGACAATTAGACAACATTATTTGATCACATTGAGGTAGTTAACATTAGTAATCTGAATATTTAAAGATAAGTTATGTTAAATACAGACACTGTTAACGAATGTTATGATGAGACGGATCTATTTCAACATGAAGCTTTCAGCTAATTAGCCATCGGCTAAATCTATTGTAGTTTCGATTTCCTTGTAAACAAATGGTTAGACAAATAGAACTGACAGTTTATTGAAGTATTTGGATTATGAAGTAATTCTGTACACGTCATTCACTTACGGTTTCTTATTCCATGTTGTAGTTTTCGACACAGCTATCATATGGAACAAGAAAACAATGTGGAATCAAGTTACAATGTATTCAGCACTCAAGTTACATTAAGGTTGAATTGTCAATGGCAAGTGGAATCCAGGATGCGCGTTTCGTCCTTTTTGGGACTCATCGGCTGGATGTACCTGCATCCCAATGTTGATACAAGCCTATTCTTAATTGTAATTGGTACTATTAATTGATGTGAAAACACAATGATCGAAGATAATATTACAGTTCAACCTACGTGTAGTTGTTTGATGCACCATAGAAACACTAAATATAAAGAGAAAATGTAAAATTGGCAATTTACATGTTCTTTGTATTCTTCATAGATTCGTCGCACTTAGGTGATATGAAGAACAAGGCAATAATAGACAGCTATCCATCTTAGTATGTGGCTCCTCAAAATTAGGAATCTAATATTCTATCAGGGAAGCAAACTAAGTATCTATAGGTTTCATGATGAACACCTTTGGGAAAATCGGAGTGGTCTCATAAGATTCCCACTTCAGTCAATTTTAAGTATAGAGCAATGATTAGTTAGTGAATGTTGGTGACAATGGTCACACATTTTCAAGTCTGAACAACAACAGTCATGGCTTCAGAATTAAATTTCATCAATAAGCTGACATTATTCTCTAACGACTGATGGTCACTTTTATTGTTCATCTCTAGTAGTATTGCATAACTGAAATGAAAATTCTGCCATTGGACATCGGTTGATACTGTGGCATTGATGAGTAAGTGTTCTCTAAATGTATTAAAGATTCGCACTGAATCGAGGATACCCACTGTCAATTTTGAGTTATATACTGCCATGTAGCGTTTGTATAATACTCCCTGGTTTTTAATGGTACCCTGTCTTGATTAATATGTGATAAACATTCAAGTTAATAGAATGAACTAAAGAATCATATGATAAATGAAATGTAGTCTCTTAAGTGTATATTTAATCAGTAATGTATAAAAGTGTTGATGATATTTTCCAAATGAAACTAACCATCACAATCAATTCCTGTTACGCTATGTGTAGCATAAGCCGCCGACCAGTAATCTCCAACCAACTCTTTTCTGAGCTATTCTTTACAGCTCTTCCCAAGAGCTCTTCATTCACTTTATATCTGTCACCGATTACCTACGCAATGTGTTCTTAGGTCTTCCCCGTTTTGCCATTTTCAATGAAAATTATCATTACATAGAGTAATAATGAACTATGTTGTTAATTAACCACAACCACTACTAAGCTAATTCTTTGTGAAACAATTCAGCTTGTGTACGGTATAGTAACGGGTAAATGCTACTCTTGAAATGCCCCCAATTACTCCCATGCTCAGTCTGCTATTCAATCAATCAATCAATCAGTCCTTCTTTTGGATTTATTAACAGTCGTAAACCATTGTGAAATCAACATTTATGACTTAGCAGATTATCTTGATGGTGTTACCAGTGTTAAACCATAGAAACAACGATAATGAAGTTCATCGTTGTGACTGTAAACCTAACAGACCATTTTTCAAAGTATTCATAGTTAAGACTCATTACAATAAGCCTTCCTTCCCCTCTTGAATGACAACGATTTATCTCCAGCAGATGGATGTACACCACAATCGTTAAAATCATCAACTAGTATACTCAAACTATTAGTTTTAATTATAATTTAAAAATTCTATGGCCAATATTAATCTGTATGAAGAATGCCATTCGCAGTCGTAAGTTCGAGTCCGATTCCTGAACTTGCGTTTCTCAGTGTTTTAAGTCTAGACAAATGTAATGCAAGGTAAGGCAAGAAATCGAAGTGTAATTCTGTATTACGAAACATTGAGCAGTTTCACAAAGTCTTGCCTTCTTCATACATTTCTCTCAATCTTTTTCATACTGTTTCACTATGCCTTATATGTTTTTGGCATCGAGATGACGATACACGGGATTAGTTTCATTTTCATTCTGATTAGAGTAGAAGACTGAAAAGCTTGTGTTAGTCCTGACAATAGAAACATTACTGTTAATCCAATTTTCTATGTGAATATGTCGACAGATGGAGCTGTAACTGTTTTCTTGTAGTGGAGTGTTCCACTCGTCGATTATTCCTACTACACAGTCTATTTCTTTCTGTGTAAATTAACGTAATACTAATCGTAGCCACTTTGTAATGAAAATCACTTTAACGTTGACGTCAATAGTGTATCATATAATTGGCTTTTGTTAGTTCTCCTACTTTACTTTAAGCCGATGTGAGAATAGGTACCGTTACCAACCAGTTTACTGTTTCGACTACCATTATTGTTAAGAAACTTCTGTTACTTGTTAGTAAATGCGGTAAAACACAATTGGGTTAGCTGTCAAATTGGTTGTCAACATCATCTCTATTAATAAGTCTTTGGAAAGCTGACGGATAATCTTCTGCTGTTCTGGACCCCTTACAGTGCTTTTGTCTTCATCTATAAAAGAGGCTTATTTATTTTAGTATGAATATATAATTGTTACCGGTATATATTTGTAGCTCACAGACAGCGGCTTACATGACGGGAGTGATTCCAATAATATTTAGTACATCGCCATTACCTAAATTCCTAGCTACTGTTAAATTTTATCAGTCCCTTAGCGCTAACTAAAGACTGGGTACAATTCAGTTTCGTTGGAAAGATGTTGTTAAAAGACAAAATCGAATCAGTCAACTAATTACCACGTCTGTAGAATGTAAATCGACGACAACCGATGTCTCAGGTTATCCTAAATTCTCTTACACTATTCGATTTCATATTTGAAACAAATTTAGTAATCTTAATCATGTAAAGACAGTAATATGAAGAAACAAAACACTACTAGGAACTCATCACCTTGGAGAACCTACATTATTCGGTATACTGATGCATACACAGTACTTAGAAGAAAGTTTAAACAATTTGACTGTTGTTATAGAAAATTTCGTGATTTATGAAGATTATGTTCAATCTACACAAATTCACTTCATTAAAATCCCTAGACATTGCCAGTTTATTTGTATTTGGCAGATCATTGTTACTATGGTAATGATGTTAACAACAACGGAGTGTCGTGAAACTGTCCCATTTATTTCAACATTTTCGTCTTTGTCGTTTCTGCTTTATTTCCTTCCCTTTCAACTTTTATACTTTAAATCTTCCTTATTCCCCACCTCCGTTTTCCCCCCTCCCCTCTAACTTATTTTCCCCTTTATCCAGTTAATTTCCTACTACTTTCTCCTTATTTCCCTCGCTTCTTATTAACTTGAAAATTAAATTGATTAGAACATACTACTATTGAGTAAATGATTACTTACGTTTGATTAATTCGAGATTGTTTGGTAGTAGTAACTACGTTATAGAACAAAGCAACATACAGCAGAGTAAGCCACAATTAATCATGTACATGTAATAGTAGTATTAATTGATTGTAGTTAAGTAAATAAGCTAACTTACATTTAGGTGATTGTGTTACATTAACACCCCTTAATTATAAAACAACACAACAGAATGTAAAAATCACGGTAATCATATTCATTATTTTAGCATGACATTCGATTTGGCGGTTACTGTTTAATCTTTGAAAGTAAGCGGATACTTTATCATTTGATTACAATGTGTCATTATATCAAGTGAAGGAGGTTATTCTAGAGGGAAGTTAGTTAGAAATCCTAGATCTAGATTTTGTGATATTTATCACTTGTCAGTAAAGTGTAACTGTGAACTTTAAAGGAATTTATACCCCCACCTCCATGAATATGTTATTCGGTCACCTAATTTTGCAGTCTGCAACATTTACTACTTAGCTATTCAAGCCGCAGTTAACTTCCTGTAGGATTGTGATGTAAACAATGGTTGATTATTGTATACTCACCAATTCGATTACTACTGATCCCTTCATGATGATGATTGAATCAAATAAGTTGCTGTTCTGTGACAAACCAACGTACATTTCATGTTTATACATTTCAGGAGATGCCTGTAATCACTTTTCTCTGTTATATGTACATAAGCTCAATGAAACATGTTAGATATCATTTTATGATCAAATTCTAATCAAATCAAATGATAATTAATTGAGATAGTTTGTATAGACTGGTCATTTTAGTTGATTGAATTCGTTACAGTGTGTTCACTGCTGAAGAGTGTCATACTACAATGAAACGGCTGTTTAATGGTCCTCAATGGTACTCTGACAACATCAGTTTATAATGAATTCAATCAATCAGAAGTGATGATGGTTGATTAACATTAACGACTGCTATAGTGATTGATGTTGATCTCATAAATTAGCTTAATTTACATAACCATTGAAAAACTAAAAGGATTAAACAATTGATTCGTCATAGTAAGGAACTGCATATAAGTGCATATTCAACAGATCCATCCGAAAATCAACCTAAAGAATCTATTTAGTGTTTTCTGGTTATTCAGTAGTTGTCTAACTGATATATTTATAGTGAATGAATGAAGATGAAGTTTACTGAATAACAGATATACTTCAAGAATGATCATACAGACATACAATGATAGTACAGAAGTGTTGTTTATTAAAACAGAAGAATAAAAGCAAATATCTGGCGTCTAAACTATGTAAGTGAATATGGAAGGTCAACTTGTAGAGGAGCTGAAATACTCTGATTTCAAATGAGTAATGTACATGGCTTTCATAATGCTAAAGAAATGATAATAGTATGAACCAATTTCGGTCACTTGCTAACATAAAAGTTTATATTCTGATAATATTCCACTGCCTTTTGGATTACTCTTATAAACGAAAGCGAAGTAGGTGTACTTGACCATCAATGTAACTGGAATCTTTTGCTTGATCAGTATAGATTCGCTGATTTGCTATAAACTGAAACTGCCCAGTCTCTGTTGCTATATGAGTATCCTAACTAGATTGCCTTGATACGGCCGTGGTACACAAGTAATGTTTGATTTGGTTTGTCGCTGGCGAGCGGAATTAAGAACGCTAATTTTAATCTATTTGGGTCTCGTCAACTAGATATACCTGTATCCTATTGTTGATGTTCACACAAGAATTCGAACTCAACTCACTGCGCGTTAAACGACCCCATGTTCATAACTAGGCTACTGAGTCCAGACAACTACACGTGTACATTGTAAATCAATATGAAAATTCAAATATTTTCGATTTATATTTGCTTACCCGTTGCACAAGTATGACTGTTTAGACTCCCTTAGCCTAGTGGTGAACGCAGTAGCGTTTGACACGGAACGAACTAAGTTCGAGTGCTAGTATGAACATCAACAGTGGGATATAGGTTCATCTGACAGGCAAGTCTCGAATTTAGAAGAATACGAAGTCTTTGATTGTTAATCTTTGATTGAACCTACATGTTCAACTAAAAATAGATTAACTAATTTTCAACCTGTAGATTCTACCATCGATAGCGATGTATCATTGTATATTTTAAAAGAAATACGTTTTCCAGAAATCGTTTCTAATATCATCTGTACTCAATAGCTGCCTACTAGTGAATGTGGTGGTACTTTGTACAAAGGAAGGCACGAACATCCAGGTGACAAATCCCTAATAGGATAAAACCTTATTCTTGAATTTCACTTAACAGCTACAATCCTACTTAAATTCTACTTATGATGTTAAGCTGTATCGGCATAATCTACTCAGAATGCATGTTTATCAACAAAGACTGATCTTTTTAGTTGATTGTATATATCAGAGACTGATGTTGGGAGGGTACCATTGAAAAACAGGGAGCACTGGAGAGCTGTCTCTTTCTAGTGTGAAATTCCCCAGCAGTGTACACTTAAAATCCCTCACCTAGGACTTCAGGTTTACGGTAAACGCCTAACTCTTTGCATCACTGGACCAGCTGGCATCCAATGGCAGAAGTTCCTCTTCCATTAATTTGTGTTATATAGATAATTAGACGACGCGACATTCATCCATTGTCATTGGTGATGAATGTCTCACTCCCAACAACTCTGAACTTCATTAGCCACAACTTATCACAAGTGCTTCCTGGAGCCAGTCACAAACTGATGGTTTATATTCAGTCAACAGAAAGATGTACAATTGAAATTATTTCTTGGTTTATTCAAAGTGTATAAGTGATCTGTGAAATCAGTCAACTAGAATGAACTTACAATAATCGTTTACTTACAGTTTATTGATTGTTGTTGGTTTCTTAGTAGTAACTACAAGATAATATCATGTAACAACAATGTGTATAGAAGTTATATTGGATTCGTTCATGAGAACTTCAGTGACTGTAAATGATACAAAACCGCTTAGCATATCTCAATGGTGTATAAAATACGCAGTATTTATAGGAATGATTAATCTTACGTGTAGATGCTTTTGACACTGATATACTAATTAACATACAAAATAATTTCAAAAAATATTAAACCAACCCCCTGATCATTTGAACTATATACATCGTATCGATAATCACCATCGGTGTCTATTAATAACTTTCATTGCTAGGAGTGGCCAAACGAAAACATGGCACCAGTCCATGAAGTCATTGACAATTGAGCTGAGCCATGTTAATAGATGCAGACTACCTGGTTGGGGCCCATGCGATGATCGTCACAAATGGTTAGAGACTTTAGGTGATATGGCTCAAAATCGATTGCAATGGCGCAGGTGCATCCACTCCTTGTCTTCCTCCAAATTCTAGTTTTTGAGCTTCTCATAATTTTCTCTTTACTGAATCACTTTTTATCTGAAATCTCATCTCTGATCTCTATGTCTTCCATTAGTACTTACTCTGTTACTACCTCCCCTACTTTGGGATTTGGTCCGACAATTTAATCTTTATCTGCTAATTGAGGCATGGCAACTTGAACTGATGTAAAAATGTACCAAGTTCTACTTTGTAAGTGACTGACTGACTGATACCTTTCATTATAAGTATGATTGAATGTGATACGTATGTATGTTACGAATTCAATTTGACATCATAGATTTTTCTGTGTGATACAACCATTGATCACCAGGAAATAGTACTAGACAACATTTGCCTCCTAACACTGGACTGATTAGCTGTAAGTATTCATGATCCTAACAAGATGTTGGACCTAAGGACATTAAGTTTGTAAAAGCCTAACGCTCTACAGTATTAAAGTATCATTCAATAGTAGAATTTCCAACATAAATTTTTGAATGACGGCTTGTTCAGTGATAATGATGGTCAAGCATTTATCATGAAACCTTACTGCCCTTTAGTTACATTCAGTGATGAATCCAACGGTATACACTACAGAGGAGTCTCATACTTAGACGAAGTGATTGTTTATCGTTCCCTGATTTTTAATAGTACCGAACTAACATCACTCATTGACAAACATAAACAACTAAACTTAACCCACTGAAACCAGTTTAATTCAATATTAGTAATTGGTAATCAATGAATTGATTGCATTGGAAACAAGAATTTTGTTTTGTGATGACATCATGACATGAGTTAATTATAGCAACAAAAGAGTGGGAGTGTATGTTGAAATAGTAACTATGACAAATCGAATTTGGTAACAAACATGAAAATTTTTGTGATGATCTTATGCTTATTTAGACTAATAATTTAGGAGTTGAAATGTATATAGATTTTCCCATTGATTTGTCATAGATTGAAATTAGTCAGTCTTTGTTGTCATATGTCCATCTTGAGTGGATTAACTCTATAAAACGATTGTTCACAGGAATCATTTAGATTGGATTTTGACTAGTAAGCCAAAATAAAAACACACGTTTTGTCTTATTCGAGGCTCATCGGTTGGATACATCTGCATCTGAGTGTTGATGTTCTCACCAGGACTCGAACTCAGATCATTTTGTGATAAACGCCACCGCGTTGACCACAAAGCTAGTGAGTCTAGTTAGCTATGTTTATGCAACAAGTATGCATATATAAATCTTCTTACCAGCCTAAATTTAACTCTGATAATACTTGTGAACCATCACTATGTCAATACAATTCACTTAGAATGTACAGGGACTGATAAATCAGCAAGAAGATCTAAATACATGCCTACTATATTCAACAATTCATCTTTTACTTATGGTTTCCTGGTTGTTGATGTTGTTGTTTTAATTGTTACTTCCTTGATTATTGCTAAATAATTAATACAAAGTGACAAGATGTTACAAAGAGTTTAATCTATTCATTCAAATTCATATGTAATAATTAGTATGATGTAATATTGCTAAGGACAGAGTTGAATGGAGAATACTGTTGAGCGGCCTATGCTCCTCCGAGAGGGGTAACAGGCGTAAGTAAGTAAGTAATATGATACTACTATAATCAAATTATATCAGTAGTGTATAAAAAAGGTTAATTAGATGAATGTTTAAACTTACGTGTAGGTTTTGATTTCACAGTTATACTTGTAATATAAAATATCTAAACTAAGTACTAACTATTATCAGTAAACAAATAACATTTTACTATATAATTAGAATGTATTGCATCTTTGTGTTGATTTGTCATGAGCTGTAACTGATCAGTCTATAATACCATCCAGCTGATGAGTCCCAAGTAGGATGAAACGTGTATCTTGGATTAGGCATGACAGTTACAATTTAATTTAATGAATCTAGCACGTTTTTAACTTCACGATTGTACCTTGTTACCTAAGTGATTTGATACTACTGAGGAAATAAAAATATTGATGAATTCATGTATTTACAATCCTAGTAACATTACTTTGGTATAACAATAATAGCGAATAGGATTCATTGCAAAATATTAAATGGGAAGGGGTAGGATGATGTAATCTTTGTAAAGTTAAAGAAGAAAAGTATGACATAATCGTATGGAAGTCAAATCTGAAGGACAACAACGTGAT
Source organism: Schistosoma japonicum (assembly GCA_025215515.1). Classification (NCBI taxonomy): domain Eukaryota; kingdom Metazoa; phylum Platyhelminthes; class Trematoda; order Strigeidida; family Schistosomatidae; genus Schistosoma; species Schistosoma japonicum. Next base: position 4,055,131 of record CM046065.1, read on the forward strand.
CACCATTCCAATTACCTTGTCGACAATCTATGTAATAGAACTGCTCCAGAAACATTTAGATTATTCAACAGACAAGTGTCATCAGTATTGCCACGTTTATTCAGTATCAATCACTATCAGACATTTTCAACTTGACCTTTTCAACTAAGAAATAGCAGGGTTATCCTTTGATTTCTATGGTTGAAATACTAGTTTTCTTTTATTTAGTCACCCAGATGTTTACAATTCATCGTATAGTTATGTAATCAACTATTTTGACTTTCTTACAATTATGCAATACCTTTCTTTTATTCTCTTGCCTTCCTTCGTTTATGATCTGATTCGCACTAATCTACTCTTAAACATAGTTGAGTTAAGGCGGCCTTTTGGCAGAATTGTACGTACTTCTGTTATTTGTCAGTGATTATCATTGGTTGGATACCGTTGAAAAGTATGGAATACTGAAGGGTTTTGGTCATATTATAGCACTTCTCTGAAGTACCAAACAATAACAAATAGACGTTAGTTACTAATTAACCACTTTAACTTAGAATTCAGATAACTGGTGACTTAATGTAAGATACTTCTGAAGTTCTAGTGAGAAGTCTTGACTGCTGAAGTTGAGATATATCGGAAATGAGAATGTTACCACTAATCACATTGGATAATTGTGGCTCTATATCACATATTCATTGAAGTGAGAATTCTACCACTGAACATCTGTATGTTATCGCTAAGTAACAGAATCGTCTTTGATATAATCCCCTAGTGGAATTGTTGGTCTGTACTACCACTGACAAGTTATGTACTCGAGTTAAAAAGATGTTCATTGTTCGCTAGTTTATAAGCCCACCTGACCGACATCAATAAAAGACAAAATAGTTACTAGCTACATTCCAAATGTGATCAGTTGATTGACTTGGACAGAATGATATAACAATCCTTATTAGGAATTAGTCACATGCTATGGGCTTACATTGAATATGAATTAATTTATACCATAACGATTTAAATATGATTTAAAGCTCTCTAATTATGGCTGTTAAGCTGAATCTAGGACGAGTATTTCGTCCTATTTAGGACTCATCAGCTGTATATGTACGATCTAAAGTTATTTACTTTAATATGAAGACAATTGTATATTGAAAACTTATCAAATATAGAAACTCACATTGTAGATTTAACTGTTGTAGTCGATTTTCCAGCTGAAACAGTCAATGAATTCTCACAGATTATTAAAATATAATCAATTTGGATCTGATCATCATCCTACTAAACATAAGCATCCCTTTGAAAGAGTAAGTAACGTAAACTTATCATAATGTGAGTAGACTTGATAAGGTGATTTTCATTCCAACTTAAAGAGCTAATGAATTATGAATATCAGTTAGACTCGAATAAACTTGTGTTCAGCTGATTAGTCTCAACTAGGATGAAACTCTCCTCCTGGATTCCACTTGACAATTACAGTCCAACACTTAAAAGAACTCTAGTGCTACTTAAGGTTTATTTATATTGAGTTAGTTATTTTTAATGAATGAACTATGTCTAAGTATACAATCAAGTATAGTCAACATTCAATTAACTACTGCTTATTGTTAATTATGCCCTCGAAGTAAACTTACAACCACTTGATACTTGGTGCTTTCTACAATGAAAGTAATGAAAGGAGATGGTTACTTTAGTAAAGATAAGTATTTTTAATTGATCGAACACGTTATAGATGGATGTTGACATGGTACTTTTGAAAACCGAAGAAATCCTGTCAGCCGTTTCGTTCTATTGTGGAATTCCTCAGTAGTAGGAAGTTCTCCAAATTTTTCACCAGTGGGGCTTCAGGTTATTGAACACTTAACTCTCTAAACCCCTGAGCCAGTTGTCATCCAATGGTAGAATCTCAATTTTTATTAATTTTCTATATATAATCTGATAATCATTGATTGTCATTTGTGATAACTGTCTTACTTTCAGCAAATGTCAACTTCACCAGTTGTGATTTCTCAGTAGAGTTTCAGGAACCTTCTGGAATTAGTTGCTGGTGTGCTGATTATCGTTTACGAACAAGGATAGTTACTTTTGTGGAGATTGATATTTTTAACTGGCTGAATGCACCACAGGTTGATGTTCCCAATCGATGACGATGGAAGATATTTGCACTGTGTAACAAATTGATGGAAGTAGAAATTCTACCAGTGAATGTCGACTCAGTAGTGCAGAGGTTTAGGTGTTTGCAAACCTAAAGCCTTTGTGACGGAATTCGCAGTGAGCACGGTTAAAGAGTTCAACACTAGAATGTAGCAAATGTCCATTGGTCTATGGTTTCCAGTGTTGCCCGGACAACCTCAATTTGTGACATATTCAAGTAATTAAAAATGTAATGAAAGTTAAAAAAGCAGTTTGAGTACACTCATAGTACGAAACATCCGTTGATAAGCTGATGCTTTATGCCATAAACTTATCTATTTCAACTGTATCAGTTTATTTGTTTACTCAACAGGTTATGTACAACGTGAAACCAGAGGCATAGCACATAGGTCCAATTCAGCCTACTACATGGATACACAATCAAATCAGTAAGAAAACTGACTTAATATAGTTCAACAAGAAAGACTAAAACTAAAATTGTGTATGGAAGAATAATGAATCTCAATATCTAGACGAAAATTCATAGCGAGTACACTTAATTCACTATGGTCGATTCTAAACCAAGTCATCCAATGTCTTCAACCATTATTTACAACAATCTTGAAGACCCCAAACAAGTAGTCTGCATTTAATAGCATTTTTTAGACTGAAAATTAATGACTTCATCAGTTAATACCATACTTTGATTTGTAAACTCCTAACTTTTCACCCTACATCTCCACCAATTAACATGATATACATGTTGGGAATGTTAGATCCTCAAAACTCACTTGGCAAACCTGTTATTTTTGTGCTTTTATTGTGTAAATTTAAATTTCCTGTTTTCGCGACAAAAAGTCTCCTACTCAACTTCAGTTCGTGTTTCCCACTTGGTAAGACACTAAATCTTATTGGTTCGTTGTTTATTTTAGTACGCCATTTATGATATTCCGAGGACGCTCTCTAATTTTGTATATATACTCATGAGTTGTGTGTAATGATGTCGTCTGACAGGCTGCCTGTGAAATAAACGCTTTTTGCTGTCTTGGACTTCTTACTCTAGTTAGCTGGGCTGGGGCGCTGCGGAATAGCTTAGCTTCCTGTTACTGTGTCTCTAGTCTTACGTTTGTTAGCGGGTATCTCGGTGTCACCATAAACTCGCGAAACCTCAGCAATACAACAAGGCAAGCGATAGTTAGGCGTATATAATACATGTCCCATTCACTTCTGTATAAGACGTCAAAATTGTTCTTTCAGTCATCAACCGATTCATATCTTCCATCTAAGTAACCACCAATGTTTCACACTCATCAATTAATACTAAGAGGACTGTAAAGAGGTTAAGTTTTACTTTTGTTTGAAAACGCATATTCATGCCTTTATCGCATAGTCATTCTTGCGTGCTATTAATGTAGTTAAATACAAATCGGGTTATTTAGGTTGAACTTTAGAAGCAGTACATCAAAGGTGTTACAATAAGAAGTGAAACTGTATGTAATCAATACCATCTATTAAATGCTGCAAATGTTTACGTAGTCTACTCTATTTTTGTTATGTATTTTAGGTTTCGCTAAGGAATTCAACTTAGACTATTTAAGTTAGCAAACGCTTGTGAGTCAGCTAGTATCCAATGGTAAAATTCACATTTCCACCTATGAGTTATACAGTAAGACAAACTATTGAAAGTGGCAATTCTACCAAGTGAATCAGTGGTGCAGAAGCTTAGATGTTTGGCAACATGTAGCTGCTGGGTTTGACTACCAGGGAAAAATCGAAGGTGCACACTTTTGTAGAGTCTCACTTTAGGACGATATAGTTGTCCACTGATCCCTAGTTATTTGTAGAACTTAATTAAAATCAATCTTTGACAAACACAAACAAACTTAACATTTATTTCATCGACACTACCTCCAATTAATCTACAAAATGTCTAGATGATACAGAACATTAATCATTCGTACATAGAAGAAGATAGTTCATTGTCAGGTGTATCATCTTACACCAACTGTTTAGGTCTTTTAGAAGCCAGAGAGGTAGTAAATTGATTTCGCATCTATTAAATGAAAATTTGTACATTCATTTTGTATAAATAGATCTGTATAAAGTATCCTCTAGCTTTCTTTATATGACCTATATTGTCCCCGCCCCCTAATGCTTCTAACGCAGTGACATTTTGTACGAAATGGAGTGTTTTCGAATCTCAGTGTAACCATTAACATTGGAATGCAGCTACGTTTCAACTGATGAATCCCAAATGGAACGAAACGTGTTTCCTGTATTCCACTTACTAGTAACAATTCAACTTGAACAAATTTCCTATACGATTTATAACATTCAAGATTTAAGCATGCCAGTCTTTATTCTACGATGATGCGATGAATCTCGCATTTGATGTCATCAGAAATTGAGCATAGTAACATGCATCAGGAATGTCTCTCTTAAGTTTGTTTAATCTGGTTAGCGTTTTTTTAGCAAGCTTGTGTTTAACTCCGCCCACAGCTCTTCTAGGGTTGTTGCCGGTCCCAAGCCCGGGTAAAGGAGGAGGGTTGGGCATACGGCTAGCACCCCTATCCCGTGAAACACAAGTTTGCTAAAAAAAGACGCTAACCAGAATAAACAAACTTAACCATTTAAACTCTGCCCTGGAAGTGGAAGGAATCTATATGACGCTTCATGATGAAAGCCAAGATTCTTCGGAAGTCATGAGGCCGATGCCACCCCTTCTAACGACCAGAGCAAAAATTTTTATAGATACATGGAATGTTCGGACAATGTGGGAGACAGGGAAGATCAGCCAAATAGCAGCAGAAATGAAGAGATACAATTTAACTGTGCTCGGGATCAGCGAAACGCATTGGACTCAAACTGGACAGAAAACATTAGCTAAGGAAGAGGTGATACTATATTTCGGGCACGAAGAGGAAAATGCCCCACACACCCAAGGAGTTGCTCTGATCCTGTCTAAGAAAGCGCGCAATGCACTTGTAGGATGGGAACCACATAGACCCAGAATCATCAAAGCATCTTTCAAGACAATGAAGAAGGGGATTACAATGAACATCATCCAGTGTTATGCACCCACCAACGACGGCAACGACGAGGACAAAGATCAGTTTTATGATAGCCTTCAGTCAATTATAGCGAAGTGTCCAGGAAAGGATCTGACAATCCTAATGGGGAACCTAAATGCCAAAATCGGAATGGACAACACCGGTTACGAAGACATCATGGGACGACAAGGACCGGGAGAAAGAAATGAAAATGCTGAAAGATTTACAAATCTACGCGCTTTCAACAAAATGGTTATAGGTGGTACAATATTCCCCCACAAACGCAAACACAAGGCTACATGGATTTCACCGGATCATAGTACAGAGTATCAAATTGATCATATATGCATCAATAAAAAATTCAGAAGATCAATGGAAGATGTGAGAACAAGGAGAGGAGCTGATGTTGCTTCAGACCACCACCTAGTGGTTGCCGAAATGAAGCTGAAGCTAAAGAAGCAATGGATAACTGGAGTAACAGCATTAAAACGGTTCAATACAGCCTTTCTTCGGGATACTGACAAACTCAAGGAATTTAAAATAACTCTCAACAACAGGTTTCAAGCCTTACAAGATCTGACGAACGAGGAAAAACCACTATGGAGGACAACTGGAAAGGAATCAAAGAGGCACTAACTTCAACTTGTCAAGAGACTCTGGGCTGCAAGAACTACCATCATAAGGAATGGATTTCCACAGAGACCCTGAGCGAAATTCAACAAAGGAGGAGCAAGAAGGCAGAAATCAACAACAGCTGAACTAGAGCAGAAAAAATCAAGGCACAAACTGAATACACAGAAGCAAATAAACAAGTAAAGAAGAGCATTTGAGCCGACAATTGGAAGTATATCGAAGGCCTTGCAACGACAGCGGAGAAAGGTGCAAGAGAAGAAAATATGAAACAGCTATACGACACAACGAAGAAACTGGCAGGGAAATATAGTAAACCAGAGCGACCGGTCAAGAACAAAGAAGGCAAGCTAATCACCGAGATTCAAGAACAAAGAAACAGATGGGTAGAACATTTTGAGGAACTCTTGAAAAGACCAGCTCCACTGAACACACCAGATATCGAAGCAGCATCTATAGATCTCCCGATTGATGTCAATCCACCAACGATGGAAGAAATCAAGATAGCTATCAGAGAGATCAAAAGTGAGTAAGCAGCAGGACCTGACAATATACCAGCCGAAGCACTCAAGTCAGACATAGACATAACGGCGAGGATGCTCCGCGTTTTATTCAAGAGGATATGGGAGAAAGAACAGGTGCCAGCAGACTGGAAAGAAGGATACCTTATCAAGATACCAAAGAAAGGGGATTTGAGCAAATGTGAGAACTACAGAGGAATCACACTATTGTCATTACCAGGGAAAGTCTTCAACAGAGTGTTGTTGAATAGAATGAAAGATTCAGTGGACGCTCAACTTCGAAACCAACAGGCTGGTTTCCGTAAGGATCGGTCATGCACAGACCAAATTGCAACACTACGCATCATCGTTGAACGATCAATTGAATGGAACTCGTCATTGTACATCAACTTCATCGACTATGAGAAGGCGTTTGACAGCGTAGACAGGAGATCACTATGGAAACTTCTTTGACACTACGGTATACCACAGAAACTCGTCAACATCATCCGGAATTCTTACGACGGACTACAGTGCGAAATTGTGCATGGAGGACAGCTGACAAATGCATTCTCAGTAAGAACCGGTGTCAGACAAGGCTGTCTGCTCTCGCCCTTCCTATTCCTCCTAGTGGTCGATTGGATCATGAAAACCTCTACATCTGGGGAGAAGCACGGGATTCAATGGACAAGTAGGATGCAACTTGATGATCTGGACTTCGCAGATGATCTAGCACTTCTAACTCATACACAACAGTAAATGCAAGTAAAAACAACCAAAACAGCAGCACCCTCAGCGTCAATAGGCCTGAACATACATAAGGGAAAGAGCATGATCCTCAAATTCAACACAGAGAGCACCGACGTAATTGAACTTGATGGTGAAACGCTGGAAGAAGCGGATACGTTTACATACCTGGGGAGCATCATCGTTGAATAAGGAGGATCCGATGCAGGTGTAAGGGCAAGGATCGGCAAAGCAAGGGCAGCATTCCTACAGTTGAAAAATATATGTGACTCCAAACAATTGTCAACCAACCTCAAAGTTAGACTCTTTAATTCGAATGTCAAGTCAGTTCTTCTGTATGGAGCTGAAACGTGAAGAACTACTGCAAACATCCTCAGGAGGGTACAGGTATTTATCAACAACTGTCTACTCAGAATATTGAATGTCTGTTTGCCGGAAACCGTCAGCAACAGCCTATTATGGAAGAGAACAAAGCAACTTCCAGCTGAAGAGGAAATCAGTAAACGACGTTGGAAATGGATAGGACATACATTGCGGAAGTCATCAGACTGTATCACGAGACAAGCACTAACTTGGAACCCTGTTGGAAAACAGAGAAGAGGAAGGCCAAATAACACACTGTGTCGAGAGCTGGAAGCAGACATTAAAAGGATGAATAGTAACTGGAGACAGCTGGAAAGGATTGGTGAGGACAGAGTTCAGTGGAGAATACTGGTGAGCGGCCTATGCTCCTCCGAGAGGGGTAACAGGCGTAAGTAAGTAAGTAAGTAAGTTGTGTTTAACGGGATAGGGATGATAGCCCTATGCCCAACCCTCCTCCTTTTCCCGGGCTTGGGACCGGCAGCAACCCTAGAAGAGATGCTGGCGTAGTTGCATCAGAAATGTGTAATTATATTATCCATATATCTTGTAATTGGGAGGTGTGGAGATTGTTGAATGTCGATTTGATATTGGGATGCAGATACACTCATCTGACGAGTCCAAAATAGGACGAAACACATGTCATGGATTCCACTTTCCAATCACAAGCTAACTTATTCAATACTTGTGATTCATCGATATATCGAAAGAATCTTCTCATAATGCACACATATAGCAACATTGGCTGACCAGCTTCATTTCATGATTAATCAACCGGAAGATACAAATCAATTGTCTATTTTCATTCTGAAAAGAGAATTTGATAGATGAAAGAAAACTATTAACGATCTACTAAAGGTTGTTGCAATGTTCGACCAGTTGCTATTATACTTTATTATATAGCCCTAATATGGGTCTGTACAGCTACAACATTGTCGTCTTCAGTAAGAATTCATTCTCGTAACTGATGATGAACGTAATGAGTTACATCTTTTAGACTGACTTGTTAGATGAAATCTAAATGGTATTCTTAATCTAATCATCTATTGATAATCAAAACATTCTAATCATTTGTTACACTGATTTCATTTTAGAACATTCATTCAATGTAAAGATTTTTTTAGATCTAAATATTTTCAGTAGGTTTATCAAACTTATTACGTCATAAGATAGACAATAGGAAATCTAGAATGTAATCAATATCATACAATTCAATAAATGATTGAATTCGTTACAGATTAATGTTGGTAGGCTGATATTAAAAACCAAGGAACATTGAATACATGTTTCGTTCTAATATGGGACTCCCCAACAGTGTGTGCTATAGATTCCTTCCCACGTGAACTTTAGGTTGACAAGTGCTTAACCCTCTTCACAACTGAATCATCATCTAATAGTGAAATTTGTACTTCTATCGATTTATGATATAGCTCGACGATACCGTGGTAACATCAGTCTGTGACGAATTCAGTCAACTAAACTAAATACCAATCTCCACAGACTATCTTAATTTAGTTTAATAATCCACCTATGGATATTATTAAAAAACATGTATAAAATCGTAATGACTAATAATAAATCAAGTGAAATGTCATGGATTGTTACCAGTGTTCTACTTCATCGTCATGACACGACGAATTAACTGCATAGTATCCTAAAATAACATGAAATTCATGAATTCAACGAAATAACCAACAGGCTTTATGGTGTTCTAGCTAAGACAAAGGAAAAGGTTGTCTAGATTGATGAATCTTTGCAGGAATTCATGAATCTTTTCAAAGAACACGTAGTCCACACAGAACAACTTCCCAGTAATCCTGCAAAGCTTGAAAAGTTGATAATTAAATTCGCGATAGCAGTACAATGGAATCGACATAAATGACATTCAACTTATTCAGAAAGATTTATTTAACTATACAAGAAAGTAAGTAGCTGAATAACTATACATTCTTTTAAAAGATGGTCTTACTATTCCCCATAGTTGTACTATCTATCCAAGTAATTACAATTAAATATTAAAGTTGGATTGTGATTGACAAACAAATTCAGGATGTGCGTTTTATTCTATTTAGGACTAGTCAACTGAATGTATCTGTGTCTCAATGTTGATGTTCACACTGGGATTCGAACTCAGCGTGCTTCAATCCATGACTAATCAACATGAAAATATAAATCCATTCTAATTATAATTAAATGGTATCAAATTTCTAATATGTTTAACAAACACACACTGATTATTGTCATTTGCCTTATTTTACACAAATTATATTTGACATACGCACTGATAACAACCACATAGCAACTGCACAGATTTGTCTCACTGTCAGTAACCTTGAGCCATAGTAACAAAACTTCAACATGTTCAGACTTAATTGACTTGATTTGTTTCTTTTGTATTACATTTGAAACCTAACTGTCTTGTTTCAACTTGTTGTGTTGGTCAATTAAAGAAGAATAACTAACATCCAGAACTATGTTTTATTGCACTAATTTAGTAAAGTAAACGTTTTATTTCTATCGCTGTTATATTCCCCCCCTCCTTGATCTATTCACTTATTTACTATATTCGCTGTCAGTATATCATCTGATATTAATGAACTTCAGTTCACTACCACTATCTCCGTTGTCTTGTATTAACGTTAATTTCCTAATTGGCTGGCTGCATGATCTGGTTTATGTATTTCTAAGAATGCTTGAAATGTAACATGATTTGTCTGGTTTATTCATCAGGTTGTATTCTTCATATTCCAGCCGAGGATTGAGTGAGTAACGAGTAGATATACAAGGACCCATTAGTCACTCTCATCGGTGTTTTCTATTGTAACTTCGTGCACACAAGAACATATTCATTAATTAGTAATATATGCATCAGTTATAACAGTTTTAGATTATCTTTGTTTGAATCTTGTATCATTGTGAAAATTTAGTCGATTGCATGTAAGTGAATCTACTGTGCTAACTGGGTAGTTGGTTCCTCCCCCTCCCTTCCTCTTATTCTTCTTTCAGATTCTCATTCACTATACTCTATACACTCTCTCAAGTACGCAACGTATCTACAGGCTAGACGCATGCAACTAAAGGCTAAACGTTATACTTTGATTTAAATTATTTGTTCGTTGAAGAATCGGCTTACAGTAAGTTACGTAACCTCATAAAATTTCGATTAATTAGACAATTACAAATAGTTACCGTAGTTGTATAAAGTTTGAAACATTCCATAGAATACTGTAAATATGCAGTATAAAAGACTAAAAATAAGGTTCTGGAACACTGATTATAACATAATTAGAATGTAAATGGATACTCCCGTTGATTTTTCACGGACTGAAATTAATTAGTCTCTGTTGTTATATGTGCATCCTGAGCGAATTGTCCGGATATAGTAATAATTCACAAGCATTGCTTAAATTCCATTGTGACTGGCAGATGGAATCCAGGATGCGCGTTTCGATTAATGTAGAACTCGTTAACTAGATGTACTGGTATTCAAATGTTGATATCCATATCAGGTCTCGAACTCACTATGTTTTGTGCCAAAAGTCACCTCGACTACCACTAGATTACTGAATTCAGATAGCCACATTTGTACAAACGGGTATATATCTAATTAAAATGTATGTGAGTCTTTCTGTCTGGACTCAGTAGCCTAATGATGAACGTAGTTGCGTTCGGTATGAAACGAACTGAGTTTAAGTCTAAGTGTGAACATCAATACTCAAATGTAGATATATCCAGCTGAGAAGTCACAAATAGGACGAAACTTGCATCTTCGATTCCGCTCGCTAGTCATCATAATCCAACTCAAACATGATACTTGTAGAAAAAACAAGTGATTACGTGATTACATAATTAAAAGCAGTTTACTGGCACCTGAGATTAATGAGTAATAATTTTGTATGATTTTGAAATGTAGACTTAGTGTTATCTGGGGATGGTATTGTTAAATACTTTAATGCTTTTTAATTCTAGACTACAACGCACAAGTTCATGAGGTCTTATTTATATGTACTTACCAATTATAACATTCATTATATGATATTATAATCGTTATCTGGAGTATAATTTGATAGTGTTCGTATCTTACTGTCAATGATGTTTAAGAATGAGTTTGATAACATTCACTTGTCATATTTACATCCTAAAGAGACAACCTAAATGGAGTTCTATTTCATAAGTGTAGTTATATAAACTTCGCAGCTTACTGATGAACACATTGGTGTCTGACATGAATAAACTAAATTTAAGTCCTGATATGAATATCAATACACCGATGTGAGTACATTCAGCTGATGAAGCTCAAATAAAACGAAACACATATTCTAAATATGTTAGCCACAGCACAACTTTCATCAAGTTTATCCGATGTATTTATGTAAAGGTGGATGTAAAATACTCTATAGTTTGCTTCATTGACTTAATCAGTGAGTGTATGGCATAAATTAGCAACAGAATTCTTCGTTCAAATAACAATTACTATCCGTTAATCATTTTATTGTAATTTCATGTATGAATTAAGTTGGAAAGTGGCTAGGAAGTGGAATCTATGAATACCGTTTCGTCCTATTTGTGTCTCATCAGGTGAATGTGCATGTTTTCATGTAGCAAGTTTACTTGCCATACATAGTTAAACTGAGATCATAATTATGAACTACTTTTCTGTTATGACAATTCCACAAGGATGTACATGTAACAACAGAAGCTGATCAACTTCGATTTATGGTAAATACTTTCAACTTTTATAATTTCAGTCGATTTGACTAAATAAATGTCATTAGCTAAATGGTTTCACTAAAAGCTTCATGAAACACTTCATCAGATACAAATAATGAGTTTCCAGATAACAGCATACGTGAAATCGACACTGGCAATCAGCAAACCTGTTCATTGAAGGTGTCTATAAATATTTTGCCAATTGAAGTGTAAAATAGTCAAGATAGGAAACTGTGAATGCCTGCTCTCCCCCTCTTCCCAATCACTTATAAAGTCATACAAAATCATGATGTAGTGCTCATTAAAGCTTTCAAAGTGACCACGGCAGTGTAGGAGCTTAATGTTTATATATGAACAAGAAAGTCACCAATTCAAGTCAGAAACTATCAACACTATGCTGAAAGCAAGAAGAGCTAGAGGTTGAATGCATCAGTAACACCATTTTATCATTTATGTTTATCATAGATTGATGTTGATTAAGCAATAGTGAAAATCAGAAAGCACTAGAAAGTTATTTCTTCTATGCAGTGCTCATCAACTAACCCATCAGGAAATTGATTCTAGGATATCTGAACTTAATGATGAATGTTTAATCATATGACAACTAAACCGGTTTTTCATAGATGCTATTTCTAACTTAATAAGGCAGTTATCTACCGAAGAAAATGGATGATGTTGATAAAATGTATAACAAATTAACATACAAATCATGATATAACAGTTACACGTTTGTAGAACATCTTGAAGATTTTCTTGGAGAGATCATAGATCTGCATTGTCTGGTACATGTGATTATGTAACTCAGATCATTAGAATATGATCAGGATTAATTCAATAATGTCAACATTAAAACTTCAAATCATTCAAATGTGTAACAATCACAACTTCATATAAACAACTTTACAGTGTAACTTCAATTGTTATTACATAATGCTCACAATGAAATAATAAGTGAATTCATTAATTAAGGTAAAATAGATTTGTAAGTATACGTTCATGAAATTGTTCCTGTTGAATTGATCCAATTGATCATGTAGTAATTAATTCACTATTCATAAAGAAAAAGCTATTGAAAACAGAAAAAAAAATTGGTTACTATGAATGTTAGTAACAATGTTGATTGTAATGAGTATAGAAGAAATGAGATCTGTCTAAGAGGTGAATATTATAAGATAACGATTGTTGAATCACATGGTGCTATGGTTAAATGTTCTTATGTGTGATATTCTTATGTAACAAGTGAGATGAGTTGATGATTTACACCATTGATCAACTATACAGTGCCTGTTATCACATGTAGAGCATATAGGCCGCCAACCAGCTCTCTCTGACCAACTTTGTCCTGATCTTTCGTTTCCAGCTCTTCCCAAGTGTTATTCATTCTCTTCATGTCTGTTTTCGATTTCTGACGAATTATGTTCATGATTTTAAACTAGTGATGTTATTTTATATATTGAATTACAGTAATATGTTTGAGAACACTATTTCAATTATTCTAACTGTGAGTAATCTGAACATTTCGTTTCTATGATTGTTACATTTCCCTTATCCTATTCTCCCGATTAGTGTATTTACTCTTAGTATATTGTCTCTTACTAGGAACTATAGTTGATTGGTTGTGTACAAGTTATCCCTATTCACTGCCTTTATTACCATAGTTCTGATTTATTGTTAATTTTCTAAATGGTTCGCTGTGTGGTCTGGTTTTATGTAAATATGACGGAATGATTGAAATATGACCGGATTCTGACTGGTTGGTCTATCGGCTCGTGTTCTTCCTTATTCCTGCTTGGGACTCAGTAGGCATAGGACAAACGCGTAATTATCGACTAGGCAAAAGTAATTGGCACTCAGCCAACCAACTCCAAATTTCATGCGTCATAACAGATCTTCATGTTGATTTGTCATGGATTGTAACCTGTCAATTTCTGTTGTCACTTACGCATCTTGAGTAAATTGTGTTAAATAGTACTTATAAACTATTACTATATCGACACAGTCCGCTCACAGTGCACATATAGCAACAGAGTTTGACTAGTTTCACTCCATGGCAAAACGACAGGAAGATCCAAATTCATTCTAAATTTACGTGCGTACTCGTTGCACAAATGTGTCTATCTGGACTCAGTGGTCTTGTGGTCAACACGATGGTGTTTAACATAAAATGAACTGGGCTTGAATCTCGGTGTGAATGTCAACACTAAGATGGAAGTACATCCAGCTTACAAGTCCCGAATAGGACGAATCGTATAGTAGATTCCAGTTACTAGTCACAATACAACTGAAGCAGAAATTAGGAGTATTTATACTCTGAAATCAACAAGATTACCAAGATCAATTCTATGCTAACTAAAGGTCAAGATAATTGAAATTTCATTCTCGACTTCATCTGCTCAATATCCTGATAGAAGAAAACTTTCTTCACAAGTGACTACCGACTCCCTACTAGGTGATGTACATATAGACGGCAATGTAGAGGTCAGTTTCTTTGCTTGATTTATTACAGTTAGAGTAGTTTATTTTGTAAATAAAGTTCTGTTTGTATTCTTTTGTTTTCGACACTTGTTCCACTATTTCTTGCAAATGCATTGTGGATCTTCCTTTCCTCTTGACTTGACTAGTTCAAGTATAGTAGCCTTTCAGAAACCAACAAATCCAATGTGACTAACTATATGTAGACTGAAAGGCAAAACATAGATTCACTTGAAGTAAAGGCCGGTGTCAGACAAGGCTACTCATTCCTCACCTTTCTCCTGGTAGTTGACTGGATTATGAAAAATGTAACATTTTGAGGCAAGCACGAAATACAGTGAACAATATGTATGCAAACAAGCGACTTGGACTTTGTAGAAGACCTAGCTCTTCTATCTCACACACAGCAACAAATGCGGGTGAAGACAGACAGTGTAGCAGCAGCCTCTGTAGCCATCAGTAAGCTTTAACTTACACAAGGTGATAAGAGAGATACTTAAATACAAAATAAAACGCACCAATCCAATTGCACTTGGCGTAAGAAACTGTGTGTGAAAGCGTTTACTATCTGAGCATAGTCACCGATGAACAAGGAGGATCTGATACAAATGTGAAGGCATAGATTGGAAAGACAAGAAAAACATTCCTACAATTGAAAAATATCTGAAACTCGAACCAGCTGTCACCCAATATCTAAGTCACAATATACAATACAAACGTTCTATTGTATGGATCTGAAACTTGGTAAACTACGAAAGGCATCATTTGAAAGATTCAAGTATTTATATACAGCTTATTAATGCAAGATACTTCTGATCCGTTCACCCAATACCATCAGTAACAACCTTCTTTGGCAGAGAACAAACCAACTTTTCAGGGAGTAGGAAATTATGTAAAGAGTCTAGTAGTGGATACAATGCACATTTACAAAATCATCAAACTACGTCACATGACAAACACTAATATGGCCAAAGGAAACGAAGTAAACCATAGAACACATTACGCCAGGAATTAACAGCAGACATAAAAAGATTGCATAAAACGTAACAAGAAGTAGACCTGAAATCCTAGAATAGTGCTGATTGCTTGTAGTATGCTGGTCACTGGCTTTTGCCTCAAGTGGCGTAACAGACATTGATTAGTTGATTGATTGAAGGTCAAGATAATAAAAGAATGCAAACATAACGTTATCTGTAGAACAAACTGCCCCTACTGTAATAAACATTACAGAGAATAAAACATTCGACTACTCCATCATACCGCTTAGATTTATACCCACTGACAATTATAGGCGCACGTTTGATTAGGAAAACGTTTCATCTTTACACAGTGGAAGCACAGTGAACATCAGAGAATTATTAGAAGCTCACAGTTCAAGTCATTCAATAATGAATAAGCATATTGAAATAGATTCAGTTTATTAATCAATTGCTTAGTATGATTCAGATCAATTGGGAAAGGAATCAAAATAAAATTTGTGTAGAACTTGACAAACTGATTGACAACAACAACCAATCACATTGAAGGTGTACAATGGAAAGGGGGAGAAATTTGGTAATCACTTGTAGAGATCATCATACAATTCACTTCTATCATGAAATCATTCAGAATAACAATGAAAACTTTGCAATTAAATCATCCTTCACAGAGGATACAATATAACTAAAAAACATCCTCCTGAACTATACATCTTCTCCAGCTGTAAATCCTATTACTGAACCAATTCCAACTGCTGAAATACTGAAGATTCATTTCTAGTTTCTACTCATTTGAATTTGTTTTAAGTAGATTTACGGTATACACAATTAACTTAACTGTTAAATATCATATTTCTATGAATTGAACTACTTAAATGGTAGATATAAGTAGGATAATTAATAGTAATAATCATAATTGAATAGGAATTCAATAACTTACAAGCCTTGAAAGATTTTACTGTATATTTAATGCATCAATAATGATGTAAAAGAAGTACAATGATCATCTTGCTTGATTATGATGAAAAATACATTAACAAATGGTATACAGAAGTATCTTTGTTGGCAATTAGTTGTTAAGTTTAACTGATTGGATTCATTATAGATTGATGTCTCTTGAGTATAACACCATTTGATACTCACCTACACAATATCACCTTATATTCAACTATCATAAACAACTCAATGGTGATTGAATTCAGAATGTTCTTGACGTCATGATGAGAAGTCATGATTGGTAGAATTCAGACTTGTCAGCATTGAGATGGTTATCATCAATACTAGCTGTTAAGGTATGTCAAAGATTGATAGAAGCGAAATTCCATCATTAGATGTCAGCGTTAGCGGTGGTGATAGTTAAGCATCGACTGTGTGTTAAGTTCGATTATCTTTGGAAATAGAGAGTTTGTGCTTATAAGGAATTTTATTTTAGGACGTAACTGCTATCGAATTCTTTCTGGCTTTTACTGAGACTCTATCGACTTCAAATTATGGTATAACAACTAAACCTAATGCCTATTTCTATAAAATCACCTCAATGTAAACAGCTAGTATCGGTATTTTTCTGATAAGCGGGTTAGTTAGTTTGAAATATTTTACTGTTCTAACAGGTTTAATACTCTCCTATTAAGTTATGAACTTTATACTTCACTTTGCATTAGACAGTTACTGATACAGTGACTAATCACTTTTATCATTCCTTTCTCATATTCTCTGGTATAGCTGTATGTATATGAGTTCCAAGCAACATCTGATTTGAAGTTTTAAGCAACTGATATTCAAAACAAATGGGTACACCATTTATTATTCAGTGTAAACGTCAACATATACAAGGAGGTAATATCCATATGACATGACGTCAAGAATCCACGCAATAAGTAGCTTCAATTTAATTGTTTATTACATTTAAGGCTGTTATCATTTTAGTGCCATCATTATCAACTTTCTACTGTATGTAACCAGGATCTAAGTATCTGTTATTATCTGTCATTAGTTATAGAAGTTCCAACAACTTACCATAGGGTTCTGAGTGCGAACCTTTTAAGTAAACGTAGATAATCAGCAAATGATTGAATTTTATAATGAAATCACGTGATTACAACATTATAATCAATATACAGAGCATAAGAATGTCACTGGTGTAGATAGAAACAAATAGTTGCTACATTCAACCGACTACAACTTCTACAAATATGGTTCCACTGTGTACAAATATGAAGTTGTTGTATTTAGGTTAATAATACAATATGAGTGTGTATAAAGTTAACAATATGATCCTATCCAGTGAATATATCTGTAAGGGATGCATTATTAAATTTAGTTTTCAATTCAATGCCTGTTACCTTCCGCGTGAAGCATAGAATGTTGACCAGCATTCTCCAACCAACCAGTCAAATCCTGGGATTTTATTTCTACTTCTACCAAAGTGCTGTTTATTCTTTCTATGCCTGCCACTATTACTCGTCACAATATGTCATTTGGTCCTGGTTTTTTCCTTTGGCTTTCCTGATTCCAAGTTAGTGTTTGTCTTGTGACGCAGTTTGATAATTTCCTCAATTTGCCTCTTATACACCTTCAGAATCTTTTCCTAATTTCTTCCTTAGTGTACATTATGCATAAGATTAAATAGTATGGGGTATGATTAGTTAGTTTAAGGAAAACCTTATAAGACTGATGAAGTATATAATTAGTAACTCACCAGGCCCATGACAAAGTATATCTTTTACAATGAAAAGTAATGAAATATAATAAAGTTGTAAGAAGAATGTATTTCATTACAATGACTTAGGTATTGTGCTGATTGTTGAATGTTAATGTAATATCCTATACAGTGAAGCCTCGACGATCTCAGTAGAGAAACAAATCCAGGATGAACGTGAAGCCATCGTTATTCACTGGTTGATATTTCAATGTTAGTCAGTTCACATTAATAGTGAGTGACGTTATCCATTTCTGTCTGTTGGTAATTGATTCATACTAGACACGATTGAACCCACTAGTCACTTGAACTATAAGAATAACCTACATAAGTTTGTCACTAGTGAGCTGATATTGTAGTTGTGTATCGTGGAGATTGTTGAATTTCATGAAAATGAATAATATTATAAATACTAGAATAAATCCCGAGGTGTAGGTGAAAGACGCTACGAATGTTGTTTATTTAGGTTGGTTATGGATAAGGTAGCTTAAAATATATGACGAACTGATTGAAGTCAGAAATATCATCCTCTGGATGGTGGTTTAGTTATTAAAGTGTTGACGTTCGTTGAATAATATATTTAGTTTCCGTGATGGGATCTCCTGTAAATTCCCGGTTCTCACACTACGACTTAACAGCTAATAAACATACTGGTTGTATATGCTACGTTAATTCGTATAACTGAACACAAAGTAAATAGTAACATTATTTAAGTTGGATTGTGACTGGTAAGTGGAATCCACGACGCTTGTTTCGTTCTATAAGATACTCGTCGGCTGGCTGTACCTACATCTCAATGTTCGACACAAAACTGATTGAGTCCCAATCCCACTGTGAACATCAACCTTCGGATGCTGGTACATCCAGCCAACCAGTCCCAAACACGACGAAACGCACGACCTGGATTTCCCTTGCCAATCACAATCTAACTTAAATAATACTTGTGAATAATCGCTATATCAAGGCGATCCGCTCAGGATGCACATATAGCAACAAAGACTGACCAGCTTTAGTCTATAACAGATCAATGGGAATATACAAATTCATCCTAATAACTAGTAACTTATTGTTGTGACGCGTGGTTTGTATTCTTATTCGACCGCGAAAATCTCTGTCGTCAACTATTAATCTCGTCAAAGTGGACCGCTTGATTCGACTCCTAAGCTTTGACTCGACCCCCAGGCTAAAATTACACTTCAACGTGAACACGAGAGCGAAGACAGGAAATACGGCAAAACAGCACTTTACTGCAAGGTGTCGATTATGTACGAAAAACTAGGATATTTATATTATCATAAATGTCCTTCAGGCTTCTAGAGTTTTCTACATCCTACTAGACACAGTAGTAGTAAGATAACTGTCCAATCAGAGATACATCACGTGACTTTTCATTGGTCTAGAATTTTCTGGTAAAAACTATCTGCGTGCTGATTGGACACAATTTTCTCTATTGATTTCTACGCCTTTGTGAACTTGTTGCAAGGGGTTTTTTGGCTCTACCCAACACTTATTAGTATTTTATTTACATATCACACAGCATTACTAACCATTCGTGTCATTCAGTAAAAATGAAGGCAGATCTTGTGGTGTCACCAATGTAAAGTGTAAAAACACTCAGCTACTAGCATATTCTTCTATATACTTCACTATCTACCTGAGCATTCTTTAAGCACTACATCCAGTAAACTGTAAAACGTTTACCAGTTATGATTACATCAACCTACGTGATCATACAAATATTTGACCTTATAAACTTACACGCCTAATGATGTTGTATACGACAACATTTAACAGAGCATTTAAAAGTAACTTAGCTCAAACTTCAATCTACTCAATAGTAGATCTTGATTAAGTAAGCACAAGACTAAGCATTTTTATAGATGAAGATGGTTGGGTTCGAACTAAGAGGGAAGTATTTTGTAAAGAAGTCAAAAAGATACTTTAATAATATCAGATATGATGTACCGTTGTTCGACGATATACAGCAATATGAGAAAGAATTAACAAGATAATATGAGATTGATTAATTAGTCTTTGTGTATCTTACCTCCAACGAGACGAAGTTCTACTATAAGAAACAGAAAGTTGGAAAATGATTGATACAAACAAGAAAAGTAACTGAGAATCTAAATCACATGTTTCATACTTGAATAAGTAAGTTAAAGTAATCTACTCAAAGAAGGATACATTGTCACCATGCATATACATGTCATGAAATAAGGTTATATGGACCAGTAACATTCATGAAGTGGAGCCAATACGATGAGAAAAATCAATCATTACATCTCGGAATATCAACACACGTAGGCTATATATGTCACATATCGACATCAAGTTGATTTCTATTCAACACCAAGATCCGTGATTACGATTGGCAGTAACTGTTTCATTACTAACAAGTCTACATTTCAGCAATCATGACCTCTCATTGAAACTTCTGGAACATTTTATTGATTTTCAGTTGGACTGTGACGGTTTTGTTAAGATTAGTAAACAATTTTGTTTTTTGATTAATTATTTAATGACTTCAGTTGAACATCATTTAAAACTATGGAATACTGTTTCGACCTAATTCAGAAGTCCTCAACAGTGAGCAGTAACAACTATAAATTGAAACAAACAATACATTTGCAGCTGCAAACATTTCAATCCGGCAATCTATATTCTATGGTCTATTGTCCAGCATATACTCTTGCAAGTGTCTATTAAACACTCAACACTCATTTCCATCTATCTTATCTAATTACTTTCAGTGATAGTTCATTAAATAGTTGTTAATAATTGTACTCAGCGATTACTGTGGCGAATGGATCAAGTCACAAAGTATTTCTTAATAATAGTTAACAAAATGCTGGTAAATAGCACATAAAGTTCTAGTAAGAGTTCGTAGCTGTTAAAGTAAGGGATATCTCGAATGAGACAGTTATCACTATTAACTCTAAGAGTTTCACAAGACATGCATTGACATGGAATCCTGAAGGTCGAAGGAAAAGAGGAAGACCCAAAAACACATTGCGTTAGTAATTGGAAACAGGCATATATATATATAAATATATATATATTTATATACATTGATAGATAGGTAGATAGATAGATAGATATACAAATAGCAATGTTCCAAATACAGACAGTTACAAAAGGGTGAGAATTGAACAACCGATACCAAGTAACATATGAGAAAATCAGAATAACACGCTTTACCGAAACAATCCATCAAAAGAAACGAGTAGACAGCCACGTAGATGGGCGAGAGGGGGTGGCAACGGAAACACATGAATTACAATACACAGTAACACGTGTAATAGAATTGTCAGGAGTATAAGTTATATTATTGTGTAGGTTTATCTCAACCAGATATCAGGAATTATCACATCAACATATAACTTATAGTATGCTAAATAGTGATGTTACAACAGAGTACTGTTATCACTATGCATTACAAAACAATAATTTACCTTGCAGGTCCTTCTTCTCCTCTTACTTCTTCAGCTATAAATGATGAACAATTATAATAGAGTTAATTATAATACCATGTTCATTGGTAATCCGGTATCTTATTGTGGTGCTTGGTGAAGAGAACATTCAGATCGCTTGGCGTGTTCATAACAACTTTCACTTAATCTAATCTATATTTATTAAAAATCTAAAGTAATATTTACCTAAGGACTCGAATTCAGTGCCTACTCTTACAACGTTTGTGTTTCATTCAGTTAACTAATGCCCAGAATAGAACCTGAAACTGGATGTTACATAGAGGCGATTGTCTTAGATTGTAAACATTACAACAATTTCTTGTCAATTAACACTAGAAGATGTCGGCGATTACAGATATGTATTCTGAGTTATGTTTTCATTCAGAAGTAACCAATTTAGATGTGATACATATCAACGTCATATGTGTTTAAAGGTGATATCTTTGGTTGAACAACAAGAATGGTCGAATTTTCACAACTTATTTCCATCTATTATTTTATTCCCCATACTGTAACGTCTCATTCGACTTATTAACTGTTAGTGTATGATTTGGACACATGAACTATGAAGAAGTGAATGTGAATTTGTCATCCAGCGACAGTTTCCAATCTTACTATCATCTTCATTTATGTTCTTTTCCTAACTGAATGGTTATATAGTCCAGTTTTGGATGTAAGTAAACAAATGCTTGAAGTATAAAGTTTGGAAAAATGGTTCATAAGTCTGTGTTTAGGATGAATCTGTGTCTTCCCATTTATTTATTATGAACTGAAACTTGTTCGTTGCACGTATTTGAACTGTTTGAACTTAGTAGCATCTTTTAATATCCAGGTGTGAACATCAAAATTCAGTCGATAAGTTCCGAATGGAACGAAACGTTTATCATGAGTTTCGAATTAAATCCACTTACTCTTACTTGTTTCTGACTCTTGTCTATCAATGAATAATAGAAAAGTGAGTATTTATTTATACTCATATTCATCTTAGTTCTAATGAAATGCGGTGATACAAATAGGTTAATGTCAACAATATAAACTTGGAGATATTCCAATGAACAAGCCTACCATCAATCACATGATTAATTTTGTGATTTTAATCATGTTACTGGGATGTTTTCTTTGATTAGGTTGTGTACACAGATAAACAACTTCTATGGTTGAACTATGCAGTAAGTGAGAATTCGTTTTATAATAAGCTAGATTATGACTGGTAAGTGGAATCTAGGTGAATGAATCTACAGTTCAGTGTTAATGTGCCTACAATGGACTTAAATCCGATTCGTTTTGTTGTATATCTCTCCTGTGATCACCACTAGACCTACCACTGAATACAAATGCCTGTGCTGGTTTGAGGGTATGTATACAAAATCTAAATTTTCCCATCGATTCATTATAGACTAAAGTTGATCAATGTTTTGTTTTTATTTGTGAATCCTTAACAGATTTTCTCAATACGAAATTAGTTCGAGTCCCAGTAAGAACATCAACACTCGGATACATACACATTTAGAAGATAAGTTTCAAATAAGACTAAATGTGTGTCATGCATTCGATTTGTCTAACACAATTCAACTTAGTTCATACTCGTAAACTATTGCAGTGTCAAGGAAAGCCGCAGATATTGAATATTTAGCATTAGAGTCTGTGGTTTATCACTAAGCCTATAAAAGATCAACAGGGAAAAGACACATAAATTCAAATATGCTCTATTTTGCTTTACTTAAGGTGTTTCATTGTTGTTTTTGATATATGTGAAGCCACTAAGTATAACCATAAACAGAAAAGATCTATAGATGAATTCACAAAGTGTGTTAATTAACCATTTTCACTAAAACTTTAATATACAGTAAGGTTATATTGATTGTGGTGTATTCTGTTTATCTTGGTGATTTTTGTAACAAAACTCATCGTTTTCTTCGAAACCAACAACGATTTATCAGTCTATAAAATGAGTTATATATATTTGTAAAATTCCAATGAGTAGAAATTAAAATTTCTGACGTTTCGCGGCTTAGTGTAAGTCGCTTCTTCAGAGAAATGAATAACCGAATTCAGTCTGTTATGACAATTTCATCTGTAAGTTATCATCGAAGGTTAGTCTTCTTATTTATATTAACAGAAATACTTATATGATCATTGGTAAAAGTAGTCTAATCGATTAAATTCATCACACATTGATGTTGGTAGAATACTGTTGAAAACCATGGAGCTCTGGACAGCTGTTTTTAATGCGCACACCACATTTTGTTCCATGTACTGCAGATTGAAGAACACCTAATTCCCTGCAGCACTATGTCGGCAAGATAATCAATATCAATCAGTGATGAATTCAGTCGACTAAAACTTAATACCAATCTTTACAAATAACTCTAATTTAAACAGAGTCTTTGTGGAAATGTTAACTGATTTTAGATTGAATTAATTACTATGCTTCTAAAAATTTCCTTGAATTCATTGAATTCTTTTTCAAACCGGAATGTCAATGTTTCATGTAACTTCTTGTAGGTACTGATATGAATGATAAGATAATGCGTTGTTCGTCGTTCATTTTGTGCAATGTCAGTGTAAATAAACTACCAAGGGTGGAAAAGAGTGAGGTATCAGTAATTTCTCTTTAATATGAAGTAACTAATGTCATCATCTACTGATGATGACAGTAGTCATTAGCGTCGACTACATGAATATTGAAAGATACGAAACATCAAACCAGAACACTTACGATCTTAATGACATTTCCAAGGCTGAGATAATTAAAATTATAGTAAAACAGACAGTCAATTACATTTCACTAGTTAAAAACATGCTTCATTCAACTCAAAATGGATCACTTAAGTTGGATAGTGACTGGTAAGCGAAACCGGAGACGCATGTTTTGTCTTGTTTGCGGATTGTCTCCTCAATGTACCTGCATTCCAATGTTCATGTTCACACTGTGATTCGAACTCAACAGTGAATATCTGGACTCAGTAGTTTAGTAGTGAAGATAGTGTCGTTTGACTCGAAACGAACTGTGTTTAAATCGTGATATGAACATCGACATTAAGATGCAGGTGCACCCAGCTGACGCGTGATAAGCAAGACAAATCGCGAGTAGTGGATTCTACTTGCCAATCACAACTCTACTTAAACAATACTTATGATTTATCGCTATATTGAGGCAATCCGTTCAGGACGCACATATAGAAGCAGAGGTTAACCAGTTTCAGTCTATAACAAATCAACGGGAAGATACAAATTCATCCTAATCAAATGGTTAAGTTTCTACATCAGTTACAAACATTTTACATTCTCCTACCGTTTAAGTGATTATTGATCAATCCGTCACAGAGTGATGTTAGATGGGTACCACTGAAAGCCACGGAGCACTGATAAGCTGTTTCATCCTAGTATAAAACCCTTTCTTTCAGAGACTTCGGATTATCGAACGTCTAACTCACTCCCGGCATCCAGTAAGAGGATTCCCACTTCTATTAATTTGAAATATAGCGCAACGATACCCTGCCAGCATCAATCTTTGACAAATTCAATCAATTAATAGTTAATTCTTATTTTCATAAACTATCTCAATTCGATTATTGATTATTCAACCAACCCTTATGTTTACTTTACAATTATATGTAATATCTATCCTACTCTAGTAGGATTTCTTTGAACTTAACTCCGGTAAACAAGACTTATATTTCCGACGATTCACTAACAACTTTCAAGCTGATATTCTGTTAGTTTAGATCACTGAAAGACGCGTATAGTGGTAAT
The DNA here is from genome assembly GCA_025215515.1 of Schistosoma japonicum. Classification (NCBI taxonomy): domain Eukaryota; kingdom Metazoa; phylum Platyhelminthes; class Trematoda; order Strigeidida; family Schistosomatidae; genus Schistosoma; species Schistosoma japonicum. Next base: position 4,080,607 of record CM046065.1, read on the forward strand.
AAATGATATAAGAATATATGAAATACTTTTTAATCTATCGCCTCGAACACTCGGTAGGGGTAGGCTTGATGTTAGTATGTGACTTATCTAGCCTACGTGTGTGATGTGTGGCTAATAAAAGCCTAGGCACGTAGATAACAAATCACAATTGAATAGATAGATAACTTTGGTAAGTGTAATTAGCCCCTCGGTATAACTGTGATACATGATTTGTGCCTATCGTATTTGGTTGTTCAACATTCTGTAGGATGATTGTGCCTCAATAATAGATTAAAGCAAAACTAGTGGGAGAGGGAAGGTTAGTTGTAAGATATCGTGTTGCAAATAAATGAGAATGGGTAGAATCGAACACCCTACTTCAGGATACAACAGTATGTCAACCAAATAAACATGAATGAAGCTTCTTATTTGCCTACATTTACCATAACTAAATCATGTGGGTTGATATTCCGAGATGTAATGATTGATTTATCTCATCGTATGGTCAGTATTATTGGCTCCACCTCATGAGTGTTACTGGTCCATATAACCTTATTTCATGACATGCATATGCATGGTAACAATGTAGGTGCTTTTTTTTTATAATCTGCAACCTTCTTTCCAACTTGCACTTCAGAACACCATTGTCTTGAAAGTGTAACATACGAAGAACACATTTCATTCAAATGTGATAATGTTGATTCTTTCTTGAATACATTGATACATAGAACTGTAGAGTATCATATCTTGTAACTTGAAATCAATATGTTTACCCTATTACGTAATGCTTTGCAATTAGCAACCAACCAACATCATATAAATTTGTATTATTATATCCATTAAATAAGTAGTATCATGTAATTACTGAAATCAACACTAGAAATATATAAACTTACGTTCACTTGTTTCATTTTCTGTTCTATTACTGAATATGGATAATCAAAAAACCTATGTAAATGTCATATCTACACGTTTAAATGATGTTTAGTCAATTGTAAGTACCTATGATGACATTAGTGCCTATTGCACATCACTCCCTTCCACCCCTTTTCTATAGTTCAGCACTATGGGATTACAAATCATCCCTCAACTAAGAGATGAATATTCTGCTCAGCAGATCGTTTTGTAAATCTTCATCGACTGAGGTGCCTGTGACGCACCACTTTGACATAGATTGATGTTAGAGTAGAATTAGAATAAACTGGGGGTGGCGAACTAAACCATAAGACTAAACCATGAAGTAACTGACTTCTAGTTTTAACCGTGTTGGTAGATGCAAACTATTTGGTTGGAATCAGGATGATTGTCGTAACTAACGCATAAAGATTCTGGGTGACATGGCTCAGATTCGATCTCACTGAAGCAGGTGCATTTCCTCTCTGTCCTTTTTTAATTCTTGAGCGTAAAATTACAGCATATTGTCGAGTTCTTTTAGAAATATGTAAGTAGCATGTATATGTATATAACTCCATCTGGAATCTTGAAAGAGTTACTGCCTGTCCTAAGCCCGGATTAAGAGAAACGGTTAAGCATGGAACTATCAATCTTATCGCGTTTAAACAACTTTACAGAAAAAATGACTAATCGGAGTAAACCATTTAAATGTTGTTCTGAATGTTGGAGAGTCTGTATTACAGAGTTACGATGCCTAATGGTGAAAGCAGAGTCCTGTTGGAAACCACTAGTCTGATGTCTCCTCTGATAACCAGAACAACAATTAACATCGGTACATGAAACGTCCAAAAAATACTCTAGATCCTTTTTTCACAGACATCATCAATAACAACCTTCCGAGTCAGAGAATAAACCAACTTTCAACTGAGAAGGAAATTGAGAAGAAACACTGAAAGTCGATAAGACACATACCGTAGAAATCAAGAAGCTGCATTATAATGCAAGCTCTAACTTGAAATTCTCCGAACTAATATAAAAGAAGAAAACTAAAGAAATAAAAGCAAGCGTTAAGTAAATAAATAGCACTTAGAAAGAACTGAAAAGAAGGACCAGGAACAGAGTTGGCTGGAGAATCCTAATCGACAAGGCACAACAGGCAAATGAATCAATGAATGGATGATACACGCATATGTTACATAATAATTATATTATACTTACGTATCAGGCTCAACACCTGAATACACATAATGAATAAATCAGTTGGTTTATGTTAAACAATACAAAGTATAGTGAACTACAAACTATGTAACGAATGACTACAGTGTTGTGACAAACATATTAAACTAGACAACATGATGAAACAGGTTAAGATAATACGTTTTACAATAGACTAATCTTAAAGTAAGTAGAACATCAGGAAAGAAAACTGACTGAACTCGGCATATGAATTGTGTAACCATGAAAACTGAAATTCAAATTTCTTATGAGTGGATGCTTGTTATGAAGCTCATCATTTACTTAGATCGATTAGAATCCAAGATTGTATGCTTTAAATAATAAGGGAGCAGTTTATGGTTACGTGTTAAGTTCAACTTTAATGTTGAGTCATAGTGACTGATATAATTTAAGTAGGATTGTGACTGGTAAGTGGAATCTAGGAGGCGTGTTTCGTTCTATTGAGGACTCGACGGCTGGATGTACCTGCATCCGAATGTTGATGTTCACATTGGGATTCGAACTCAGTTAGTTTTGTATCAAACGTCACCGCATTCACCACTAGACTGGTGAGTACAGAAAGTCACACTTGTTCAATGGGCACATTGTTATTAGCAATGGGAATATACAAATTCATCATAATGACTAATATAATGTTTACAACTTAGTTTGCGATTATTAGAAACCCTAAATTTAGGTTTCCTTTAGTAAGCATACCTACAGTCTTTGAAAGAAACTTATACTCTCCTATGGATTCAAGTCCGGATCATCAAGTCTAACTTAACGACTGTTTTCACGATCCTATTCAAGACGGGACTGATCACCTATAGGACTGAAATGTAAACATTGGTTGATCACTGTGTATTGACTACTATGATGTTCAATAAACCCTTTATTGTCATGATCGAATTCTGTCGATCGAGTTGTAAAGATTACACCTTATTAACGAGCGTCGAATAACACAGAACCATAGTCCAGTGTTTTGTCCTGGCTACTCCTTCCACTACAAATTTCCTTACATCTCTATTTAGTACCATTGATGTGAATCCACTTAAACTAGTGGTCAACAGAATCAATGAACATTGAACTGATCATAGTACAGTGAACAACCAGCGAATACTGTGTTTATATTGTCTGTTATTATCTAATAAATTCTTTTTATACTGATATATTACACTAAATAGCTTAGTAATAAAGTTTGAAACATAAGAACTAGGTTGTTTAGCTTTCATACAATACATCCATGCCTTAGTAACTGTAAAATTGTTGCTAATTGCCTCTAACTAAACTACATTCAACAGTAAATTCTACTTGACTACTTTAATACTAATAGGATAGTAGTGCCTACTACTAAACATTGATTACCCTGTGTAAACAGTTTTGCATTTTATAGGTAGTGTTGACTGGCAACTGTAGTTGAAATTTCTAACGTTTCATGACTTCGCATAAGCCGTCTCTTCAACTGAAATCGATTATTGATTATCCTTTTAAAAAGTGGCTTACGTTAGAAATCTGAATCTCGATTCAATAGATATGTCATGGATGCTGACCCTATGGGGCAGACGGTTAGATATTCGCTATCAGTATGAAGACCCTGATGAGGAATCTGGAGTTTGCACTACTTGAGAGTTCCACACTAGAACAAAACAATTGTCCAGTATTTCCTGATAATCATTGGTACCCTACCAACATCAATCTATGACATATTAAATCAACAAATATATTACTTAATTTCTATAGACTACTTATTCAATACTCAGTCTATTTCAAGTTATCATATCCAACTCTTAGTAATAATTTAGAATAGGCTTGTATCATCCCGATGATTTGTAATGGACTGAAACTGGTCAGCCTCTGTTGCCATATGTCCATTACAAATCAACGGGATGATACAAGCCTATTCTAAATTGCATACGTACCCGTTGCACAAGTGTGACTGTCTAGACTCAGCAGTCTAGTGGTGTATGCGGTAGCGTATGACACGAACCGGACTGAGTTTGAATCCCACTGTGAACATCAACATTGGGATGCAGGTACATCCAGCCGATGAGTCCCAAATAGGACGAAAAGTGCGTTTCGGATTCCATTTGCTTATCAAAATACAAATTAAATAAGAACCAGGTTGTTTAGCTTTCATACAATATGTCAATTCCTTAGTAACTGTAAATTTGTTGCTAATTGCCTCTAACTAAACTACATTTAACAGTAAATTCTACATGACTACTTTAATACTAACATGATAGTAATCCCTACTACTAAACATTGATTAACCTGTGTAAACAGTTTTGCATTTTATAGGTAGTGCTGGCTGGTAAATGTAGTTGGAATTTCTAACGTTTCATGACTTCACTTAAGTTGTCTCTTCAACTGAATTCTATTATTGATTATCCTTTAAAGAAGTGGTTTACGTTAGAAATCTGAATCTCTATTCAATAGATATATCATGGATGCTGACCCTATGGGGCAGACGGTTAGATATTCGCTATCAACATGAAGACCCTGATGAGGAATCTAGAGCGTGTACTGCTGGGGAGTTCCACACTAGAACAAAACAATTGTCCAGTATTTCCTGATAATCATTGGTACCCTACCAACATCAATCTATGACTTATTCAATCAACAAATATGTTACTTAATTTCTATAGACTACTTATTCAATACTCAATCTATTTCAAGTTATCGTATCCAACTCTTTGTAATAATTTGGAATAGGCTTGTATCATCCCGATGATTTGTAATGGACTGAAACTGGTCAGCCTCTGTTGCCATATGTCCATTACAAATCAACGGGATGATACAAGCCTATTCTAAATTGCATACGTACCCGTTGCACAAGTGTGACTGTCTAGACTCAGCAGTCTAGTGGTGTATGCGGTAGCGTATGACACGAACCGGACTGAGTTTGAATCCCACTGTGAACATCAACATTGGGATGCAGGTACATCCAGCCGTCGAGTTCTAAATAGGACGATACGCGCGTCCTGGATTCCACTTGCCAGTCACAATCCAACTTGAATATCTTAGTAATAATGCCTAGTAAGCATAGTCATTCTGTAACTACTTAAATTCAGCCCACAATAACTATTATCAGTAACAGCAATGAAGAACTCACTTGTATCTGCATCAATCTTCTTATTAATAATGAATAGAATAGTGACAAGAAGTATTAATTGATATGTAGGTAGCATTTTACATGAAGTAACTAATGAAATGATTATTATATAGAATTAAACTAAATCATTTCAATGACTATTTTTACTGTAGAACATGTGACTATTGTAACTAAGTAAACAAAAAGTGTTTAGTTACACATTTAAAAGTTATGCAACACTTTCTCTCGGTATTACAATAACATTAATCGGTAATCATAAAAAACAACTTTAACTTTATTCTTAAGTAGCATGAGAATATGCCAGTTTACAGACATGATTAGAATGACATGGGTTGATCAACATACAAAAGTTTTAGATTTGTTATAGAGTGAAACTGGTCAATCTCTGTTGGTATATGTACATCTTAAGTGGATTGCTTTGATAGATAGCGATTATTCACAAGTGTTATTTAAGTTGGATTGTGACTGGTAAGTGAAATCGAGGACGCGCGTTTCGTCTTATTTGAGACTGATCAGCTTCGGTCTATAACAAATCAATGGGAATATACAAATTCATTCTAATACATCAATGTGCCTATTGAACATGTATGACTGTCTGGACACAGTAAACCCAGTGGTGAACACAGTGATCTTTGATACGAAACTGACTGAGTTCGAATCCCACTGTGAACATAAACATTTGGATTTAGGTACATTTAGACGACAAGTCCCCAAAGGAACAAAATGTGCGTCATAGATTCCACTTACCAGTCACAAATCGAACTTAAATAATACAAAGATTTTGATAATGAGTCACTTTTAGGTAATTCACACTATAACAACAGATTATTTAGAAATAAAGCCAATGACAACAAAGTCTACTGTAGTAGAATACCAGGGGTAGTTATTGCATTATAGTGCATTTTCGATAAACAACCGTGAGCTTTTTATCTATGATGTAATAATTCCAGGAAACGGCAGGGAGTTAACAAAAAGGACCATAGTGGATATCCAGATATGAGATAAGAACGCTAGCCAAATTCATATATGGGGATATTTTTCCATGGCGGTGGAATCTATGTGTGTTGATTTTTAGCGATGAGTCATTAATGCATTAAATACGCCACTAATCAGCGTTAGGATCAAGTTGCTTACAGGAGACTTATTCCCTATGAGAGATTATCTCATAAGCTCTCAAAGGAATGATAATGTAGAAGAATATATCAAATAAAGAAATAAAATTAATTAGTAATAGTAAAACGATTAGTTTTGAACCAGAATCTTCTTTTCTCCGTATATAAAGTTTTAGAAGCCCAATCAGCTAGCACTGGTTGTTATTTCAAGTGCTACTGATTAGTATCTAGTTTGCATGAGAGTATTACACATTGACCTACCCGAATACGTCACATGTTAATCCAAAGTTTGAATTAACCGGTAGTTTATCCAGTGATTTGAAGTCAATTAATCATTAGTTTATCGCTTGTGTAAAGTAAACAACGCAGTCAAACCTACGAACTTTTACTGGTTAACTATTCTAAATGGCAGTGAAGTTGTTCACGATAAAATTAGATTGTAAACTAGTCTTATAATATTTCACTTGAATTTTTCATGTATGATTTCTGAGTCTGTAATTAGATGCTTCGATGAGTCTTAATATAGATTCCTTTGAGTGGGGGAGGGAAGAGGGAAGGGAGAAAGGAGTATGCTAAACGGTTTACAACTTTCAAATAGAATGTCAGGTTGAGTTTACATTACCTTTTCCAAAGTGGTTCTATGCTTAAAGTATCATACATCGTTTAGTATAATTTAGTTCATAATTCATCCTCAATATTTTTCTTATGTTAAGTATCACAATATTCCTTTAATTTTCAGCTTATCACTTATTCGGAGGTTGCTGAGTTAGTGTGCTTTTGAAGTGACAGATAATGTTTGTTACGTGAATGTAAGATCCATAGTGTATGTGAACCTTAGATCCAGAATTGCTACAAGATCGGAGATTTGTTCCTCATCTCCATCGAAGTGTAGTATTTTAAAGATGAAATCTAGATTTGTGTACAGTTTTACAGATTCATTTGAAATGACTGTTGAATATGAAGTTAAACAACATGAATAGACCACAGTTACTTAACCACTGAAAACAAGGAAGTAATCATACTGCTTTCATTAGGTATAAATACTTTAAAGAAATGTTCATTTATATCCTTATAAAAGAGAGAATGCATTGTGGTTTTTGATAGTTTTCTGAATAAGACCAACAATCTTGTATGTGATTACCATTGGATTTATACTCGCCTTTTATGTTAACATGATCTCAGATATACAGTTCATTCGTAGATACGTGTATACAGTTGAACTAGTTATCAGTATTACTTTGACTATAAGATCATTTTATTAGAGAACTTTACAGCTACGTATGAATGAATTAGGTTTCTATTTAGTTTGAAGTATTCTAGTTATGGTTGTTACTTAAATGTATGTTTACATTAACATTTTTAGTGAAATCAACCGACCGTCTGATTACAGTTATGATTACTGATAAGAAATTTAGGATTCACTTTCAACTACATTTCCGGATAGCCTTTCTAAATATGAATAGCTATGTGGACAAGGAAACATAAGTAATTAGGAAGTCGTTTAAACCGTAGCAGCATGTTCATCGTTTCAGCTCATCACTCTGTTATGATCTGAGCGTGGTTGTTTGGTTGGATTCGTAACCTCGTTACGGTCGACTACTACATATCTATACTATCAGTAATTTTACCTTCGTCAGTAACAATAACTAATGTGCAAGCTCAATCGCAGAATAAGTGTATGATTAAGAAGTCCAGAACGGTGATGCAACAGATGTATATTTGAACGAATGAGCCAAAGTTCAAAAGTTTGGTACAGGTTAACATTCAGTGCACATACTAATAAGAGAATACACAACTCAAAGATCATTATGTTAGGGGAGCAAACACGGCATTTGCAACATTCATGAAAAACACTTTAGTAAGAGTACTGTTAAAGTTCTCTGACTGTATGCGCTTGACTTCGTGGTAGCATGTGTGTTTTAGTTTCGTTGGACAGGTCAATTTGTTGAGTTTATGAAGGCTTTATGGGACCTAATTGATTGTTTTCTCACAAGCTTAGTTGTGCCAAGTAGATAATAATAGACCTAAAGACTGGCAGCTCTTGTGATCTGTGGTTAGAGTTTGGCTTCGGTAGCTAAAAGAACTGCGTAGGTTGTCAGGAATAGCTAAGAATGCCCACACTGCTACTACTGACAAATAGTAAGATATATAGTAGATTGGTAAAGAAGATCGAACTGGTTTATAATGGCCTGCATTAGGGTATTTTTCATAACCGTCGTTCATACAAACCAAGCTATTTGGAGCATTCGTTTTATTTAGTGATACCGATAGCGTACTTACTGTTGGGAACGAGATATTTTGCGCTGATAAAAGAGTCACACATGGACCTGCAGCCTTGTGATCATGGTTAACACTGAACAAAATTTGTGGCTGTACAATACACATCGTGAAATACGAATGGATTTTTGATTAAAGGCATTCTCAGATAGATCAAATATCACTCCAAATATCTTAGCATAACATCACTCATTCGTTAGATAACTCAATGTTCTGCCATATGTGACAACGATGTAAAGGAGATACAAATGGATATTCTAAACCCGAAAGAATCAACTTGAAACAAAGAGCTAGAATCGAACTTGGAAAAAAATCTTGTGCTTTCTTACTCTACCTACGAACTCGGTCGAAGAAGCGTACTCAGCAGCTTTGTCAAATATGATCTAAGCCTATTGCTAATCAAGACCTTATAGATTAGACTCAACTCTCCGGGAGCTGCCTTAAAGTTTTTCTCTATTATAAATCTTATTATGCCCCACGTCAACAGTTGAGCAAACCAGCACACAGGCTATTCTTCAACGCATTCAAGACATACATCTTTTATACTAACTACCCATTCTACTATCTTCAACATCTTTCCTTATTTACAATTAAGGGTTGTGGAGATAGTTAGTTGTTAATCGTAATATCATGATTTGTTCTGAATCAGACAACCACTGATCATCTGGAAGCAATATACAACTGTTTCGTCTTAGTATGAGACTCTTCAGCAATGCGCATCCACGACCCCGTTAAGGATCGAACCCAGGATCCTCTGGCCCCGCGACGAGCGCTTCACCATTAGACCACTGATCTGGCTCCTAACGGTTGATATTTCTAATTCAGTCAATTCGTGATACGCTTGCGCGACCTTATTGTTTGACTTTTCTACACACATCCCACATCATATCCACCTTTATCCTATTTTATTTCAACTTTTATTCCTCCTCTTCGTTTTATTTTCTCATTTCAAGTCACAGACTGTTTAGTAGGTAACAAAACAATCATATTAATTATAAAAAGAATGAAAAACCTTCATAGATGAAGCATAAGAAAAGTTATGTATGCATGTTTGTTTGTATACTTTACAGACTGATATTGGTTGAATACCACTCAAAAACAGGAACTGCTAGAAAACCATTCCATTCTAGTATGGAACTTCTTAGAAGCATGTACCGTCTGATTCCGTTAGACAATCAAACTCAGAGTCTTCAGATTTAACAGAGAACGTTTAAACACCCTGACCACTAGGACAGTTAGTGCTTGAATTTCACTAATCAGAATATCATAGCAGAACTTCAGGAATATTCTAAGATAAATCAATGGTTAGTTGATTATTGTTATTAAATTGGGGTGGTTTTGTGCAGATTAGCATTCAGTTCAGCTGTTTATGCTTCTTGATAGATTCAAGGATGAGCTGTACCTCTATGAAGTTCCATGTTAGTAATACGTAAATGTCTAACGATTTGTGGTTTTCTCAGGTGCACATTTAACATCAATTTGTTACGAATATAATCAATGAAACTTAACACCTTTCTCCACAAAGTCGCCTTAATTCACTTAATTTTAAACATGATGAAAGGATGAAATGCATCGAAGAAGTAAACTAAAATAACAATCTCACTCATATAAAGTTCACTGGGACTAATGTCATTACAAAGTGGAACTAGAAACCCTGGAACCGAATTTAAAACACCAAAACACCAATGCCAACGAATTACTTGGTTCATACTGTCTCGCCATTAAAACATTGAATAACGAATCATGCAGGTTTCAATTGGTAATTATCAATAACTTCTTGAAATTGTCATTATATCACTTAAAGTAAATGTCATTTGAAAAATGTGAATAATCAATCAACATGTATTACTTTACGTGAAGCATAGACCACCGACCAGCCATGTCCAAGGCTTTCCATTCCAGTTCATCTTAAGTGCTGTTCATTCTTTTTATATCTGGCTTTAATTCACGGTGCAATGTGTTATCCTATTTTCCTTATGTCCTGAAGATTCCAAGTTAGTGCTTGTCTTGTGATGCAGTAAAAAGAAGACTATCAAACTAATAAACAGTTTGTTATTGTACATTTTTATGTGGTACGCATGTTAAAAGTATGCTTGAGCCATTTTCCTTTAGTCAATTACTTCCACTTTGATTGTTGGCTTTAACTTGCATGTTGGATTTTAATTGACCGTTATACAATCTGGCTTATCGACTCCACAATTTACGTGTATCCAATCAATAGTGAATGTACATGAAGTCAAAGTGATATAAGTAGGATTACGTAAACTAAGCATCTCTAGTTATCGGAACCTAACATAACTATGATTCATCATCTTCAATTCTGATAATGTAGAGTTCAACAAATGCAAAATAAAACGAAACACAAGTCATGTCTTTCACTTCCTATGCAACAGTCTAATCTAATTCATACTTGTAAACTACAGTTGATTTGAGGTAATTCGCTCATGATGAGAACAGAGACTGATTAACTTCAATCCAACTCAAATCAATGGCATGATAGAAATACGTTCAGATTTTTGAATATTCATTTATCTACTGCATCATTTGGAGATAGTAAGGAAGTAACTGGCTTTTCATAAGATTTTTTCTACTGATTCCATAATAATCTGTCTGTTCTACAAACATTGATATAGACAATATCAGTCAATGATAAACAGATAGTTAACCATAATACTAAATAAGAGTAGTTGTAGGTTGTTATGGAGATTGTCACTTTATGGTTTCATATGACAAGTAGACTTCTATCAGACAATCAATCAACAAAAGTTCCCAAAGATTATGGTTATGTAATGGATTTGCATTGATGATTAGTGTGAACTAGGGAAATCACAATTATCTACTACAATCTGATTTCTATCAATTGTTTAACTTGAAGGAGTTTGAAATGTAGAACTACTACGATTTCCGCGTTGTTGTATAATATTGATGAATATTTGTTTAACTGTGACTAGTTAAGTGGCATAATTTTTAAAGTTCTAATGATTAGTTTAATAGACCTATGTAGGGTATGACACTGAATGTTCAATCAATCAATCAATCCCTGTTACCTCATGTAGAGCACAAGTTGCCAATCAACATTCTAAAACCAACTGTGTGTTCGGCTTTCCTGACACTGACTAACTGACTGAGACTGATAACTGATGTTTTATTGTAATCATGGGTTGTGGAAATTGTTGAATGTTAACATTAACAACTTGGAAGTACTAAACAACTCCTTGTCCAAATATGTGACTTCGATCCTGGAAGCCCCACAAAGGAATTAAACGCAGTACATGCAATCCTTATAGAAAAAACTTTTAACTGTTAAACCACTGAACCATAGTGTTAGCATTTTACAACTGGTATTCAATAGGTGATATTTTCAGCTTAGGCAATTTGTGATAATATTTAAGAGACCCCACCTATCGATATCACTCAGAAGCTACTGTACATATGACATCATTGAACTCGATTTACCAATGTATTTAGATAATTACAGTTTGTAATCTTCACTTCAAAGCTACACGTACGGATTACATTCCTATGACAAAAACGCATTTCTTAGAGACTGTATCAGCTAAGAGTTTTTATGTTACCTGACTGTTACAGTGATTTCAGTGAATATTCATTTAGTATCAGCGTCTTAGTCACTGTTTTACATTTTCTGAAATCATCTCAGCACTGCACATACGTTGAATTCTATTACAAGAAACTTTGTCAGTCTCCACTTTCATTTCAATGAACAAAAGCTATAGAAATTTAATTATTGACCAGTACATGTTGGTATCCTATCAGCTGATCGTTTTATAGAACCATCACCTATTCGACTTAGAAGTAGGTTAAGGAAACGCAACTGGTTATTATTCTTTTACTCATGAGTTGCATTGTGTTAAGTATGTTTGAAAACTGAACCATATCAGAATCTTCATCACAAACTATGGGAATATTGTCCATATATTTTCCATATAGAGGAATCTTCTTTGTGAATTCAGTCGTCATATATTTCATGTTTGACGTATAAATATCAGCGAGGATGACAGTTGCCATATGCTACCAATAGTGACACTTATTATTCTTGTTTGAGTTGGATTATGGTTGACAAGCGAAATCCAAACGGCGCATTTGCAACTCGTCAGCTGGATGTACCTGCATCCAAGTGCAGATGTTCACACCGAGACTGAACCTCAGTCAGTTTCATGTCAAATGCCGTCGTATTTAACACTAGAACAAAACGCACGTCCTAGATTCCACTTATCAGCCGCAATCTAATTCAAACAATTCTTAGGAACCATTATTAGATCAAGGCGATCTGCTCAGGATACGCATATGGCAACAGTGATTAATTAATTTTAGTCAACGACGGATGAATGGAAGTATCTAAATACATCCAAATAACTAATTTTCAGTCCGTTCGAAACCACTTCACTTAAAAGTAAAATGAACTTTTTGGTACATAGTGAAAGCAACTTCTTTAAGTGGCTTGGATTAATAGGGAAAATGCAAAAATATCACATGCTCAAAAGAACTTCAACTTTCAGTACTTCGTATTTTCCATATACATGCAATCATATATATGACCTGAATAACACGATATTCAATTACTTGGATTTATTTCCAGTTGATTAAATCCGCCATAAATTGATATTGGTAGAGTACCAGTAAAAACCATGGAGGACTGGACAGCTGTTACGTTCTAATGTGGATCTCTTCAGCTCTTGGCACCTTATAATCCACTCCTGTGGCTTCAATTTTGCGAACACCTGACCCTCTACACACCAGAGCTGGCATCCAATGGTAGAATTCCCACCTACATAAATTTGTGATACATAGTGTCACGATTATTGATTATTTTTAGTGACAACCTACTCACTCCAGATAAGTCAGAACTCCACCAGTCATTACCTTTATTTTATACTAGGAATAAAGTAGCTAATAATAAGTCATGAAACATTCTAACATACATTTTCTACTCATTGAGATATTACACACACTTGCATTTTGTATTTGAATCAACACTACAGTAATACTAAACAGGGAAATGCTAAGATGTCGAGTGACACATCAAAGACAACTAACTTTCAGAACTCTTTCTTCAGGGACTATTTCAAGTGTTTTGGGTGCTTCACTCTTTCATAAAACCCATGCTTCGTTATTAGATCATTTTCCATGAAGGAACTGAAACCACTTAACCTTAGCACTAAGTATAACCATAAACAGAAGAGATCTATAAATGAATCTACAAAGTGTGATAAGTAACCATTTTTACCAAAACTTTAATATACAGTAAGGTTATATTGATTGTGGTGTATTCTGTTTATCTTGGTGATTTTTGTAACAGAACTTATCGTTTTCTTCGAAACCAACAACGATTTATCAGTCTGTTATGACAATTTTATCTGTAAGTTATCATTGAAAGTTAGTCTTCTTATTTGCATTCACAGAAATACTTATATGATCATTGGTAAAAGTAGTCTAATCGATTAAATTCATCACACATTGATGTTGGTAGGAGACCGCTGAAAACCATGGAGCTCTGAACAGCTGTTTTTAATACGCATACCACATTTTGTTCCATGTACTGCAGATTGAAGAACACCTAATTCCTTGCTGCACTATGTTGACAAGATAATCAATATCAAACAGTGATGAATTCAGTCGACTAAAACTTAATACCAATCTTTATAAATCACTCTAATTTAAACAGAGTCTTTCTGGAAATGTTAACTGATTTTAGATTGAATTAATTACTAAGCTTCTGGAAAGTTCCTTGAATTCATTGAATTCTTTTTCAAACTGGAATGTCAATGTTTCATGTAACTTCTTGTAGATACTGATATGAATGATAACATAATGCGTTGTTCGTCGTTCATTTTGTGCTATGTCAGTGTAAATAAACTACCAAGGGTGGAAAAGGGTGAGGTATCAGCAATTTTTCTTTAATATGAAGTAACTAATGTCATCATCTACTGATGATGACAGTAGTCATTAGCGTCGACTACATGAATATTGAAAGATACGAAACATCAAACCAGAACACTTACGATCTTAATGACATTTCCAAGGCTGAGATAATTAAAATTATAGTAAAACAGACAGTCAATTACATTTCACTAGTTAAAAACATGCTTCATTCAACTCAAAATGGATCACTTAAGTTGGATTGTGACTGGTAAGCGAAACCGGAGACGCATGTTTTGTCTTGTTTGCGGATTGTCTCCTCAATGTACCTGCATTCCAATGTTCATGTTCACACTGTGATTCGAACTCAACAGTGAATATCTGGACTCAGTAGTTTAGTAGTGAAGATAGTGTCGTTTGACTCGAAACGAACTGTGTTTAAATCGTGATATGAACATCGACATTAAGATGCAGGTGCACCCAGCTGACGCGTGATAAACAAGACAAAACGCGAGTAGTGGATTCTACTTGCCAATCACAACTCTACTTAAACAATACTTATGATTTATCGCTATATTGAGGCAATCCGCTCAGGATGCACATATAGAAGCAAAAGTTAACCAGTTTCAGTCTATAACAAATCAACGGGAAGGTACAAATTCATCCTAATCAAATGGTAAAGTTACTACATCAGTTACAAACATTTTAGAGTCTCCTACCGTAGACGTTTAAGTGATTATTAATCGAATTCGTCAGAGAGTGATGTTGGAAGGGTACCACTGAAAGCCACGGAGCACTGATAAACTGTTTCGTCTTAGTATGGAACCCATTTTTTCAGGGACTTCAGATTATTGAACGTCTAACTCTCTCCCGGCATCCAGTAAGAGGATTCCCACTTCCATTAATTTGAAATATAGCGCAACCATACCCTGCCAGCATCAATCTGTGACAAATTCAATCAATTAATAGTTAATTCTTATTTTCACAAACTATCTCAATCTGATTATTGATTATTCACCCCACTCTTATGTTTACTTTACAATTATATGTAATATCTATCCTACTCTACTAGGATTTTTTTGAACTTAACTCCAGTAAACAAGACTTATATTTCCGACGATTTACTAACAACTTTCAAGCTGATATTCTGTTAGTTTAGATCACTAAAAGATGCCCATAGTGTTAATAAATGTTATAAGAATATAAGGAATACTTGTTAATCTATCGCCTCTTACACTCGGTAAGGGTCGGCTTGATTTCAGAATGTGACATCTGGCCTACGTGTTTGATGGTTGGCTGATAAAAACGTAGGCGCATAGATTACAAATCATAACTGAATAGATAGATAACTTTAGTATATCTGATTCGTCCATTAGTAATAATGTGATACATGATTTGCCTCTATCCTATTTGGCTATTCAACATTCTGTAGGATGATTGTGCCTCAATATTGGATTATAGTACAACTGGTGGGAAAGGGAGGGTTAGTTGTAAGATATCATGTAGCAAATAAATGAGAATGAGTAGAATCGGCTATTCCACTTCAGGATACACCAGTATGTCAACCGAATAAACATGAATGAAGCTTTTCATTGGCCTACATTCGCCATTACTATGTCATGTGGGTTGATATTCCAAGATGTAATGATTGATTTATCTCATCGCATGGTCAGTATTATTGGCTCCACTTCATGAATGTTACTGGTCCATATAACCTTATTTCATGACATGCATATGCATAGTGACAATGTAGGTACTTTTTTCTATCTACCTGCAACCTTCTTTCCAACTTGCGCTTCAGGACACCATCGTCTTGAAAGTGTAACATACGAAGAACACATTTCATTCAAATGTGATAATGTTGATTCTTTCTTGAATACATTGATACATAGAATAATAGAGTATCATATCTTGTAACTTGAAATCAATATGTTCACCCTATTACGTAATGCTTTGCAATTAGCAACCAACCAACATCATATAAATTTGTATTATTATATCCATTAAATAAGTAGTATCATGTAATTAATGAAATCAACACTAGAAATATATGAACTTACGTTCACTTGTTTCATTTTCTGTTGTCATACTGAATATGGATAATCGAAACACTTATGTAAATGTCATATCTACACGTTTAAATGATGTTTAGTTAAATGTAATTACCTATGATGACATAAGTGCCGACTACACTCTACTCCCTTCCACCCCTTTACTATAGTTCAGCACTATGGGATTACAAATCATCCCTCAACTAAAAGATTAATATTCTACTCAGCAGATCGTTTTGTAAATCTTCATCGACTGAGGTGCCTGTGACGCACTACTTTGACATAGATTGATGTTGGAGTAGGATTAGATTAAACTAGGGGTGGCAAACTAAATCATGACACTAAACCATTAAGTAACTGACTTCTGGTTTTAACCGTGTTGGTAGATGCAAATTATTTGGTTGGGATCAGAACGATTGTCGTAACTAATGCATAAAGATTCTGGGTGACATGGCTCAGATTCAACCTCACTGAAGCAGGTGCATTTACTCATTGTCTTTCCTTAATTCTTGAGAGTAAAATTACTGCATATTGCCAAGTTCTTATAGAAATATGTAAGTATCATGTATATGAATATAACTCCATTTGGAACCTTTAAAGAGTTACTGCCTGTCCCAAGCCCGGATAAAGAGAAACGGTTAAGCATGGAACTATCAATGTTATCGCGTTTAAACAACTTTACAGAAAAAATGACTAATCAGAGTAAACCATTTAAATGTTGTTCGGGATGTTGGAGAGTCTTTATTACAGAGTTACGATGCCCAATGGTGTAAGCAGAGTCCTGTTGGAAACCACTAGTCTGATGCCTCTTCTGATAACCACAACAACAATTAACATAGGTACATGAAACGTCCACAAAATACTCTACAATCCTTTTTTCCCAGACATCATCAATAACAACCTTCCGAGTCAGAAAATAAACCAACTTTCAACTGAGAAGGAAATTGAGAAGAAACACTGAAAGTCGATAGGACACAAACCGTAGAAATCAAGAAGCTGGATTATAATCCAAACTCTAACTTGAAATTCTCCGAACTAATATAAAAGAAAACTAAAGAAATAAAGCAAGCGTTTAGTAAATAAATAGCACTTAGAAAGAACTGAAAAGAAGAACCAGTAACAGAGTTGGCTGAAGAATCCTAATCGACAAGGCACAACAGGCAAATGAATGAATGAATGAATGATACATGCATATGTTACATAATAATTATATTATACTTACGTATCAGGCTCAACACCTGAATACACATAATGAATAAATCAGTTGGTTTATGTTAAACAATACAAAGTATAGTGAATTACAAACTATGTAATGAATGACTACAGTGTTGTAACAAATGACAAACATAATAAACTAGACAACATGATGAAACAGTTTAAGATAATACACTTAACAATAGGCTAATCTTAAAGTAACTAGAATATCAGGAAAGAAAACTGACTGAACTCGGCATATGAATAGTGTAACCATCAAAACTGGAATTCAAGTTTCTTATGAAGCTCATCATTCACTCAGATCGATTAGAATCCAAGATTGTATGCTTAAAATAATAACCGAGCAGTTTTGCTTACGTGTTTAGTTCAACTTTAATGTTGAGTCATAGTGACTAATATAATTTAAGTTGGATTGTGACTGGCAAGTGGAATCTTGAACGCGCGTTCCGTCCTATTTAGGAATCGACGGCTGGATGTACCTGCATTCGAATGTTGATGTTCACATTGGGATTCGAACTCATTCAGTTTTGTATCAAACGTTACTGCGTTCACCACTTGACTGCTGAGTACAGAAAGTCACACTTGTTCAATGGGCGCATCGGTATTAGGAATGGGAATAAACAAATTCATCGTAATGACTAATATAATGTTTACAACTTAATTTGGGAATAGCGGAAACCCTAAATTTAGGTTTCCTTTAGTAAGCATACCTACAGTCTTTGAATGAAACTTATACTCTCCTATGGATTCAAGTCCGGATCATCTAGTCTAACTTTACGACTGTTTTCAGGATCCTATTCAAGACAGAACTGATCACCTATAAGACTGAAATGTAAAAATTGGTTGATCACTGTGTATTGACTACTATGATGTTCAATAAACCCTTTATTGTCATGATCGAATTCTGTCGATCGAGTTGTAAAGATTACACCTTATTAACAAGCGTCGAATAACACAGAACCATAGTCCGATGTTTTGTCCTGGCTACTCCTTCCACTCCAAATTTCCTTACATCTCTATTTAGTACTAGTGATATGAATCCACTTAAACTAGTGGTCAACAGAATCAATGAACATTGAACTGATCACAGTACAGTGAACAACCAGCGAATACTGTGTTTATATTGTCTGTTATTATCTAATAAATTCTTTTTATACTGATATATTACACTAACTAGCTTAGTAATAAAGTTTGGAACATGACAACTAGGTTGTTTAGCTTTCATACAATACATCCATGCCTTAGTAACTGTAAATTTGTTGCTAATTGCCTCTAACTAAACGACATTTAACAGTAAATTCTACTTGACTACTTTATTACTAACATGATAGTAGTCCCTACTACTAAACATTGACTAACCTGTGTAAACAGTTTTGCATTTTATAGGTAGTGTTGACTGGTAACTGTAGTTGAAATTTCTAACGTTTCATGACTTCGCATAAGCCGTCTCTTCAACTGAAATCGATTATTGATTATCCTTTTAAGAAGTGGCTTACGTTAGAAATCTGAATCTCGATTCAATAGATATGTCATGGATGCTGACCCTATGGGGCAGACGGTTAGATATTCGCTATCAGTATGAAGACCCTGATGAGGAATCTGGAGTTTGCACTACTTGAGAGTTCCACACTAGAACAAAACAATTGTCCAGTATTTCCTGATAATCATTGGTACCCTACCAACATCAATCTATGACATATTCAATCAACAAATATATTACTTAATTTCTATAGACTACTTATTCAATACTCAGTCTATTTCAAGTTATCATATCCAACTCTTAGTAATAATTTAGAATAGGCTTGTATCATCCCGATGATTTGTAATGGGCTGAAAGTGGTCAGCCTCTGTTACCATGTGTCCATTACAAATCAACGGGATGATACAAGCCTATTCTAAATTGCATACGTACCCGTTGCACAAGTGTGACTGTCTAGACTCAGCAGTCTAGTGGTGTATGCGGTGGCGTATGACACGAACCGGACTGAGTTCGAATCCCACTGTGAACATCAACATTGGGATGCAGGTACATCCAGCCGATGAGTCCCAAATAGGACGAAAAGTGCGTTTCGGATTCCATTTGCTTATCAAAATACAAATTAAATAAGAACCAGGTTGTTTAGCTTTCATACAATAAGTCAATTCCTTAGTAACTGTAAATTTGTTGCTAATTGCCTCTAACTAAACGACATTTAACAGTAAATTCTACTTGACTACTTTATTACTAACATGATAGTAGTCCCTACTACTAAACATTGACTAACCTGTGTAAACAGTTTTGCATTTTATAGGTAGTGTTGACTGGCAACTGTAGTTGAAATTTCTAACGTTTCATGACTTCGCATAAGCCGTCTCTTCAACTGAAATCGATTATTGATTATCCTTTAAAGAAGTGGCTTACGTTAGAAATCTGAATCT
The DNA here is from genome assembly GCA_025215515.1 of Schistosoma japonicum. Classification (NCBI taxonomy): domain Eukaryota; kingdom Metazoa; phylum Platyhelminthes; class Trematoda; order Strigeidida; family Schistosomatidae; genus Schistosoma; species Schistosoma japonicum. The sequence continues at coordinate 4,100,757 of CM046065.1, forward strand.
CTATTCAATAGATATATCATGGATGCCGACCCTATGGTGCAGGCAGTTAAACATTCGCTATCAACATGAAGACCATGATGAGGAGTCTGGAGTTTTGCACTGCTTGGGAGTTCCACACTAGAACAAAACAATTGTCCAGTATTTCCTGATAATCATTGGTACCCTACCAACATCAATCTATGACATATTCAATCAACAAATATATTACTTAATTTCTATAGACTACTTATTCAATACTCAGTCTATTTCAAGTTATCATATCCAACTCTTAGTAATAATTTAGAATAGGATTGTATCATCCCGATGATTTGTAATGGCCTGAAAGTGGTCAGCCTCTGTTACCATGTGTCCATTACAAATCAACGGGATGATACAAGCCTATTCTAAATTGCATATGTACCCGTTGCACAAGTGTGACTGTCTGGACACAGTAGCCTAGTGGTGATCGCGGTGGTGTTTCACACGAAGCGGACTGAGTTCGAATCCCAGTGTGAACATCAACATTATGATGTAGGTTCATCCAGCCGTCGAGTTCTAATTAGGACGATACGCGCGTCCTGGATTCCACTTTCCAGTCACAATCCAACTTAAATAACTTAGTAATAATGTCTAGTAAGCATAGTCATTCTGTAACTACTTAAATTCAGCCTACAATAACTATTATCAGTAACAATAAAGAAGCAACTCACTTGAATCTGCATCAATCTTCTTATTAATAATGAATAGAATAGTAACAAGAAGTAATAGTTGATATGTAGGTAGCATTTTACATGAAGTAACTAATGAAATGATTATTATATAGAATTAAACTAAATCATTTCAATGACTATTTTCACTGTAGAACATATGACTTTTGTAACTAAGTAAACAGAAAGTGTTTAGTTACACATTTAAAAGTTATGCAACACTTTCTCTCGGTATTACAATAACATTAATCGGTAATCATAAAAGACAACTTTAACTTTATTCTTAAGTAGCATGAGAATATGCCAGTTTACAGACATGATTAGAATGTCATGGGTTGATCAACATACAAAAGTTTTAGAATGAATTTGTATATTCCTATTGATTTGTTAGAAACTGAAGCTGGTCAATCTCTGTTGGTATATGTACATTTTGAGTGGATTGCTTTGATATAAAGCGATTATGCACAAGTGTTATTTAAGTTGGATTGTGACTGGTAAGTGAAATCGAGGACGCGCGTTTCGTCTTATTTGAGACTGATCAGCTTCAGTCTATAACAAATCAATGGGAATATACAAATTCATTCTAATACATCAATGTGCCTATTGAACATGTATGACTGTCTGGACACAGTAAACCCAGTGGTGAACACAGTGATCTTTGATACGAAACTGACTGAGTTCGAATCCCACTGTGAACATAAACATTTGGATTTAGGTACATTTAGACGACAAGTCCCCAAAGGAACAAAATGTGCGTCATAGATTCCACTTACCAGTCACAAATCGAACTTAAATAATACAAAGATTTTGATAATGAGTCACTTTTAGGTAATTCACACTATAACAACAGATTATTTAGAAATAAAGCCAATGACAACAAAGTCTACTGTAGTAGAATACCAGGGGTAGTTATTGCATTATAGTGCATTTTCGATAAACAACCGTGAGCTTTTTATCTATCTCGTTATGATTCCAAGAAACGGCAGGGAGTTAACAAAATGGACTATAGAGGATATCCAGATATGAGATAAGAACGCTAGCCAAATGCATAAATGGGGATATTTTTCAATGGCGGTGGAATCTATGTGTGTTGATTTTAGCGGTGAGTTATTAATGCATTAAATAAGCCACTAATCAGCATTAGGAGCAAGTTGCTTACAGGAGACTTATTCCTTATGAGAGATCATCTCATAAGCTCTCGGGGGATGCTAATGTAGAAGAATATATCAAATAAAGAAATAAAATTAATTAGTAATAGTAAAACGATTAGTTTTAAAACAGAATCTTCTTTTCTCCGTATATAAAATTTCAGAAGCCCAATCAGCTAGTACTGGTTGTTATTTCAAGTGCTACAGATTAGTATCTAGTTTGCATAGGCGTATTACACATTGAGCTACCCGAATACGTCATATGTTATGCCAAAGTTTGAATTAACCGGTAGTTTATCCAGTGATATGAAGTCAATTAATCATTAGTTTATCGCTTGTATAAAGTAAACAACGCAGTCAAACCTACGAACTTTTACTGGTTAACTATTCTAAATGGCAGTGAAGTTGTTCACGATAAAATTAGATTGTAAACTAGTCTTATAATATTTCACTTGAATTTTTCATGTATGATTTCTGAGTCTGTAATTAGATGCTTCGATGAGTCTTAATATAGATTCCTTTGAGGGGGGGGAAGGGTGAAGGGAGAAAGGAGTATGCTAAACGGTTTACAACTTTCAAATAGAATGTCAGGTTGAGTTTACATTACCTTTTCCAAAGGGGTTCTAAGCTTGAAGTATCACACATCGTTTAGTATAATTTAGTCCATAATTCATCCTTAATATTTTTCTTATGTTAAGTATCAGAATATTCCTTTAATTTTCCAGCTTATCACTTATTTGGAGGTTACTGAGTTAGTGTGCTTTTGAAGTGACAGATAATGTTTGTTACGTGAATGTAAGATCTATGGAGTATGTGAACCTTAGATCCAGAATTGCTACAAGATCGGAGATTTGTTCCTCATCTACTTCAAAGTGTAGTATTCCTTTAATTTTCAGTTTATCACTTATTTGGAGGTTGCTGAGTTAGTGTGCTTTTGAAGTGACAGATAATGTTTGGTATGTGAATGTAAGATCCATGGAGTATGTGAACCTTAGATCCAGAATTACTACAAGATCGGAGATTTGTTCCTCATCTACGTCGAAGTGTAGTATTTTAAAGATGAAATCTAGATTTGTGTACAGTTTTACAGATTCATTTGAAATGACTGTTGAATATGAATTTAAACAACATGAATAGACCACAGTTACTTAACCACTGAAAACTAAGAAGTAATGATACTGCTTTCATTAGGTATAATTACTTTAAAGAAATGTTCATTTATATCCTTATTAAGGATAGAATGCTTTGTAGTTTTTGATAGTTTTCTGAATAAGACCAACAATCTTGTATGTGATTACCATTGGATTTATACCCGCCTTTTATGTTAACATGATCTCAGATATACAATTCATTCGTAGAAACGTGTATACAGTTGAACTAGTTATCAGCATTACTTTGACTATAAGATCATTTTATTAGGGGACTTTACAGCTACGTATGAATGAATTAGGTTTCTATTTATTTTGAAGTATTCTAGTTATGGTTGTTACTTAAGTGTATGTTTACATTAACATTTTTAGTGAAACCAACCGACCGTCTGATTACAGTTTTGATTACTAATAAGAAATTTAGGATTCACTTTCAACTACATGTTCAAATAGCCTTTCTGAATATGAATAGCTATGTGAACAAGGAAACATAAGTAATTAAGAAGTCGTTTAAACCGTAGCAGCATGTTCTTCGTTTCAGCTCATCACTCTGTTATGATCTGAGCGTGGTTATTTGGCTGGAATCGTAGCCTCGTTACGGTCAACTACTACATATCTATACTATCAGTAATTACACCTTCGTCAGTAACAATGTTTCATGTGCAAGCACAATCGCAGAGTAAGTGTATGATTAAGAAGTTCAGAACGAGGATGCAACAGATGTATATTTGAACCAACGCGCCAAAGTTCAATAGTTCGGTACAGGTTAACATTCAGTGCACATCCTAATAAGAGAATACACAACTCAAAGATCATTATGTTAGGGGAGCAAACACGGCATTTACAATATTCATGAAAAACAGTAGAATGAATTTGTATATTCCCATTGATTTGTTATAGACTGAAGCTGGTCAGTCACTGTTGCTATATGTGCATCCTGTGCGGATCGCCTCGATATAGCGATTATTCAGGTACATCCAGCCGATGAGTCCTAAATAAGACGAAACGCGCGTCCCGGATTCCACTTGCCAGTCACAATACAAATTAAATGATATTCATGAAAAACACTTTAGTAAGAGTACTATTAAAGTTCTCTGGCTGTATGGGCTTGACTTTGTGGTAGTGTGCGTGTTTTAGTTTCGTTTGAGAGGTCAATTCGTTGGTGTTATGAAGGTTTTGTGGGACCTAATTGATTGTTTTCTCATGAGCTTAGTTGTGCCAAGTAGATACTAATAGAGCTAGAGACTGGCAGCTCTTGTGATCTGTGGTTATAGTTTGGCTTTAGTAGCTAGAAGAACTGTGCAGGTTGTTAGGAATGGCTAAGAAAGCCCGCACTGCTACTACTGACAAATAGTAAGATATATAGTAGATTGGTAAAGAAGATCAAACTGGTTTATATTGGCCTGCATTAGAGTATTGTTCATAACCGTCGTTCATACAAACCAAGCTATTTGGAGCATTCGTTTTATTTAGTGATGCCGATAGCGTACTTACGGTTGGGAACGAGATATTTTGCGCTGACAAAAGAGTCACACACGGACATGTAGCCTTGTGATCATGGTTAACACTGAACAAAATTTGTGGCTGTACAATACACATCTTGAAATACGAATGGTTTTTTGATTAAAGGCATTCTCAGATAGACCAAATATCACTTCAAATATCTTAGCATAACATCACTCATTCGTTGGATGACTCAATGTTCCGCCATATGTGACAACGATGTAAAAGAGTTACAAATGGATATTATAAACCCGAAAGAATCAACTTGAAACAGCGAGCTAGAATCGAACTTGGAAAAACAATATCTTGTACTTTCTTACTCTACTTATGAACTCGGTGGACAAAGCGTACTCAGCAGCTTTGTAAAATATGATGATGATTTGTCTCACTGTAAGTAACCTCGAGCCATAGTAACAAAACTTCAATATGTTCAGACTTGATTGACTTGATTTGTTTCTTTTGTATTACGTTTGAAACTTAACTCTCTTGTTTCAACTTATTGTGTTGGTCAATTAAAGAAGAATAACTAACATCCAAAACTATGTTTTATTGCACTATTTTAGTAAAGTAAACGTTTTATTTCTATCGCTGTTATATTCCCCCCCTCCTTGATCTATTCACTTATTTACTATATTTGCTGTCAGTATATCATCTGATATTTATGAACTTTAGTTCACTACCACTATTTCCGTTGTCTTGTATTAACGTCAATTTCCTAATTGGCTGGCTGCATGATCTGGTTTATGTATTTCTAAGAATGCTTGAAATGTAACATGATTTGTCTGGTTGATTCATCAGGTTGTATTCTTCATATTCCAGCCGAGGATTGAGTGAGTAACGAGTAGATATACAGGGACCTATTAGTCACTGTCATCGGTGTTTTCTATTGTAACTTTGTGCACACAAGAACATATTTATTAATTAGTAATATATGCATCAGTTATAACAGTTTTAGATTATCTTTGTTTAAATCTTGTATCATTGTGAAAATTTAGTCGATTGCATGTAAGTGAATCTACTGTGCTAATTGAGTAGTTGGTTCCCCACCCTCCCTTTCTCTTATTCTTCTTTCAGATCCTGATACACTATGCTCTATACACTCTCTCAAGTACGCAACGTATCTACAGGCTAGACGCAAGCAACTAAAGTCTAAACGTTATAGTTTGATTTAAGTTATTTATTTCGTTGAAGAATCGGCTTACACTAAATTACGTAACCTCATAAAATTTCGATTGACTAGACAATTACATATATTTACCGTAGTTGTATAAAGTTTTAAACATTCCATAGAATACTGTAAATATGCAGTATAAAAGACTGAAAATAAAGTTCTAGAATACTGATTATAACATAAATAGAATGTATATGGATACTCCCGTTGATTTTTCACGGACTGAAATTAATTAGTCTCTATTGTTATATGTGAATCCTGAGCGAATTGTCTGGATATAGTAATAATTCATAAGTATTGCTTGCATTCCATTGTGACTGGCAGATGGAATCCAGGATGCGCGTTTCGATTCATTTAGAACTTGTTAACTAGATGTTCTGGTATTCAAATGTTGATATCCATATCAGGTCTCCAACTCACTATGTTTTGTGACAAAAGTCACCTCGATTACCACTAAATTACTGAGTTCAGATAATCACATTTGTACAAACGGGTATATATCTAATTAAAATGTATTTGAGTCTTTCTGTCTGGACTCAGTAGCCTAATGATGAACGTAGTTGTGTTCGTTACGAAACGACCTGAGTTTGAGTCTAAGTGTGAACATCAATACTGAGATGCAGATGTATCCAGCTGAAAAGTCACAAATAGGACGAAACTTGCATCTTCGATTCCGCTAGCTAGACATCATAATCCAACTCAAACATGATACTTGTAAAAAAAACAAGTGATTATGTGATTACATAATTAAAAGCAGTTTACTGGCAGCTGAGATTAATGAGTAGTAATGTTGGATGATTTTGAAATGTAGACTTAGTGTTATCTGGGGATGGTATTGTTAAATACTTTAATGCATTTTAATTGTAGACTACAATGCACAAGTTCATGAAGTCTTATCTATATGTACTTACCAACTATAACATTCATTATATGATATTATGATCGTTATCTGGAGTATAATTTGATAGTGTTCGTATCTTACTGTCAATGATGTTTAAGAGTGAGTTTGATAACATTCACTTGCCATATTTACATCCTAATCAGACAACCTGGATGCAGTGTTATTTCATAGGTATAGTTATATAAACTTCGTAGCTTACTAATGAACACAATGGTGTCTAACATGAATAAACTTAATTTAAGTCCTGATATGAATATCAATACAGGAATGTGAGTACATTCAGCTGATGAGACTCATATAAAACGAAACACATATTCTAAATATGTTAGCCACAGCACAACTTTCATCAAGTTTATCCGATGTATTTATGTAAAGGTGGATGTAAAATACTCTATAGTTTGCTTCACTGACTTAATCAGTGAGTGTATGGCATAAATTAGCAACAGAATTCTTCGTTCAAATAACAACTACTAGCCTTTATTCATTTTATTGTAATTTCATGTATGAATTAAGTTGGAAAGTGGCTATGAAGTGGAATCTATGAAGACCGTTTCGTCCTATTAGCGACTCATCAGGTGAATGCGCATGTTTCCATGTAGCAATTTTACTTGTCATACATAGTTGAACTGAGATCATATTTATGAACTACTTTGTGTTATGATAATCCCCTAAGGATGTACATGTAACAACAGAAGCTAATCAACTTCGATTTATGGTAAATACTTTCAACTTTTATAATTTCAGTCGATTTGACTAAATAAATGTCATTAGCTAAACAGTTACACTAAAAGCTTCATGAAACACTTCATCAGATACAAATAATGAGTTTCCAGATAACAGCATACGTGAAATTGACCCCGGCAAGCAGCAAACCTGTTCATTGAGGGTGTCTATAAATATTTTGTCAGTTGAAGTCTAAAATAGTCAAGATAGGAAACTGTGAATGCCTGTCCTTCCCCTCTTCCCAATCACTTATGAAGTGATACAAAATCATTATGCAGTGCTCATTAAAGCTTTCAAACTGACCACGACAGTGAAGGAGCTTAATGTTTATATATGAACAAGAAAGTCACCAATGCGAGTCAGAAACTATCAACACTATGCTGAAAGTAAGAAGAGCTAGAGGTTAAATGCATCAGTTACACCATTTTATCATTTATGTTTATCATAGATTGATGTTGATTAAGCAATAGTGAAAATCAGAAAGCACTAGAAAGTTATTTCTTCTATGCAGTGCTCATCAACTAACCCATCAAGGAATCGATTCTAGGATATCCGAACTTAATGATGAATGTTTAATCATTTGACAACTGAGCCGGTTTTTCATAGATGCTATTTCTAACTTAATAAGGCAGTTATCTACCGAAGAAAATGGATGATGCTAATAAAATGTATAACAAATTAACATACAAATCATGATATAACAGTTACGAGGTTGTAGAACATCTTGAAGATCTTAACGTTTAATTTCTTATTGAGAGATCATAGATGTGCATTGTCTGGTACATGTGATTATGTAACTCAGATCATTTCAATATGATCAGGATTAATTCAATAATGTCAACATTAAAACTTCAGATCATTCAAATGTGTAACAATCACAACTTCATATAAACAACTTTACAGTGTAACTTTAATTGTTATTACATAATGCTCACAATGAAACTATAAGTGAATTAATTAATTAAGGTATATTGTATTTGCAAGCATACGTTCATGAAATTGTTCCTGTTGAATTGATCCAATTGATCATGTAGTAGTAGTTAATCCACTATTCATAAAGAAAAAGCTATTGAAAATAGAAAAAAATTAGTCACTATGAATGTTAGTAACAATGTTGATTGTAATGAGTATAGAAGAAATGAGATCTGTCTAAGAGGTGAATATTATAAGATAACGATTGTTGAATCACATGGTGCTATGGTTAAATGTTCTTATGTGTGATATTCTTATGTAACAAGTGAGATGAGTTGATGATTTACACCATTGATTAACTAATCAATGCCTGTTACCACATGTAGAGCATAGGCCGACAACCAGTTCTATCTGACCAACTTTGTCCTGAGCTTTCGTTTCCAGCTCTTCCTAAGTGTTATTCATTCTCTTTATGTCTATTTTCAATTCCTAATGAAATGTGTCCATGGTTTTAAACTACTGATGTTATTTTATATATTGAATAAAAGTACTGTGTTTTAGAACACTATTTCAATTATTCTAACTGTGAGTAATCTGAACATTTCGTTTCTATGATTGTTACATTTCCCTTATCCTATTCTCCCGATTAGTGTATTTACTCTTAGTATATTGTCTCTTACTAGGAACTATAGTTGATTGGTTGTTTACAAGTCATCCCTATTCACTGCCACTATAACTTTAGTTCTGTATTAATGTTAATTTTCTAAATGGTTCGCTGTGTGGGCTGGTATTATGTAAATATGAAGGAATGATTGAAATATGACTCGATTCTGTTTGGTTGGTCTATCGGCTCGTGTTCTTTCTTTTACCGGCTTGGGACTCAGTAGGCATGGGACAAACGCGTAATTATCGATTAGGCAAAAGTTATTGGCACTTAGCCAACCAACCTCAAATTTCACGCGTCATAACAGATCTTCATGTGAATGTAAATGCTACTTCAGGACTGGCTTAATTCGGCACCACAGTTAGTGATAGGGAGCGAAACTATTGAATGTGTTAACCGTTTTACTCATCTCGGGAGCCTCATCAATCCTAATGGTCTAGTGTCCGATGAAATCTCGGCCCGTATACATAAGGCCCGTTTGGCTTTTTCCAATTGGCGTCACTTGTGGCGTAGGCAAGACATTCGTTTAATGACAAAAGGACCCGTTCACTGTGCAGCAGTTAGATCCGTCTTAATTTATGGATGTGAAACATGGTCTTTAAAGATAGAGGATATTCGTAGGATCCTAGTAATTGATCATAGATGTCTCCGAAACATTGCTCGTGTTTGCTGGGACAACCGAGTAAGCAATGCATGGGTTATGAATAGAGTACTAGGTAAAAATGGTTAGTTTATTGATGAAGTAGTGAATCTTCACCGGCTGAGGTGGTTAGAACATGTGTTGCGTATACCTTACCACCGTCTACCTCGACGGGCAATGTTGTCTGGTGTGAAAGTAGGCTGGAAGAAAGCTAGGGGTGGCCAAACGAAAACATAGCACCAATCCATGAAGTCATTGACAATTGGGCTGAGCCATATTAATAGATGTAGACTACCTGGTTGGGGCCCACACGATGATCGTAACAAATGGTTAGAGACTTTAGGTGATATGGCTCAAAATCGATTGCGATGGCGCAGGTGCGTCCACTCCTTGTCTTCCTCCAGATTCTAGTTTTTGTGCTTTTAATAATTTTCTCTTTACTGAATCACTTTATATCTCAAATCTCATCTCTGATCTCTATGCCTTTCCATTAGTTCTTTTTCTGTTACTACCTCCTCTACTCTGGAATTTGGTCCGACAATTTAATCTTTATCTGCTAATTGAGGCATGGCAACTTGAACTGATGTACGCATGTACCAAGTTTTACGTTGTAACTGACTGACTTCATGTTGATTTGTCATGCATTGTAACCTATCAGTTTCTGTTGTCACTTATGCATCTTGAGTGAATTGTCTTAAATAGTACTTATAAACTATTACTATATCGAGACAGTCCGCTCACAGTGCACATATAGCAACAGAGTTTGACTAGTTTCACTTCATGGCAAAACGACAGGAACATCCAAATTCATTGTAAATATACGTGCGCACTCGTTGTACAAGAGTGGCTATCTGGACTCAGTGGTCTTGTGGTCAACACGATGGTGTTTAACATAAAATGAACTGGCCTTGAATCTCGGTGTGAATGTCAACACTAGGATGGGAGTGCATCCAGCTAACAAGTCCCGAATAAGACGAATCGCATAGTAGATTCCAGTTACTAGTCACAATACAACTGAAGCAGAAATTAAGAGTATTTATACTCTGAAATTAACAACATTACTAAGATCAATTCTATGCTAACTAAAGGACAAGATAATTGAAATTTCATTCTCGACTTCATCTGCTCAATATCCTGATAGAAGAAAACGTTTTTCACAAGTGACTTCCGACTCCCTACTAGGTGATGTTCATATAGATGGCAATGTAGAGGTCAGTTTTTTTGCTTGATTTATTACAGTTAGAGTAGTTTATTTTGTAAATAAAGTTCTGTTTGTATTCTTTTGTTTTCGACACTTGCTCCACTATTTCTTGCAAATGCAATATGGATCTTCCTTCCCTCTTGACTTGACTAGTTCAAGTATAGTAGCCTTTCAGAAACCAACAAATCCAATGTGACTAACTATATGTAGACTGAAAGGCAAAACACAGATTCACTTGAAGTAAAGGCCGGTGTCAGACAAGGCTACTTATTCCTTACCTTTCTCCTGGTAGTTGACTGGATTATGAAAAATGTGACATTTTGAGGCAAGCACGAAATACAGTGAACAATATGTATGCAAACAAGAGACTTGGACATTGTAGATGACTTAGCTCTTCTATCTCACACACAACAACAAATGCGGGTGAAGACAGACAGTGTAGCAGCAGCCTCTGTAGCTATCAGTAGGCTTTAACTTACACAAGGTGATAAGAAAGATCCTTAAATACAAAATGAAACGCACCAATCCAATCGCAGTTAGCGTAAGAAACTGTTTGTGAAAGCGTTCACTATCTGAGCAGAGTCACCGATAAACAAGGAGGATCTGATACAAATTTGAAGAAATGGATTGGAAGGGCAAGAAAAACATTCCTACAAGTGAAAAATATCTGATACTCAAACTAGCTGTCACCCAACATCTAAGTCACAGTTTTCGATACAAACGTCAAGACAGTTCTGTTGTATGGATCTGAAACTTGGTAAACTACGAAAGGCATCATTTAAAAGATGCAGGTATTTATATATAGTTTATTAATCCAAGATACTTCTGATCCGTTCACCCAATACCATCAGTAATAACCTTCTTTGGCAGAGAACAAACCAACTTCCCAGGGAGTAGGAAATTATGTAAAGACTCTGGTAGTGGATACAATACACATTTACAAAATCATCAAACTACGTTACATGATAAACACTAATATGGCCAAAGGAAACGAAGTAAACCATAGAACACATTACGCCAGGAATTAACGGCAGACATTAAAAGAATGCATAGAACTTAACAAGAAGTAGACATGAAATCCTAGAACATTGCTGATTGCTTGTAGTATGCTGTTTACTGGCTTTTGCTTCAAGTGGCGTAACAGACATTGATTAGTTGATTGATTGAAGGTCAAGATAATAAAAGAATGCAAACATAACGTTATCTGTAGAACAAACTGCCCCTACTGTAATAAAGATTACAGAGAACAAAATATTCGACCACTCCATCATACCGCTTAGATTTATACCCACTGACAATTATAGGCGCACGTTTGATTAGGAAAACGTTGCATCTTTACACAGAGGAAGCACAGTGAACATCAGAGAATTATTAGAAGCTCACAGTTCAAGTCATTCAATAATCAATCAGCATATTGAAATAGATTCAGTTTATTAATCAATTGCTTAGTATGATTCAGATCAATTGGGAAAGGAATCAAAATAAAATTTGTGTAGAACTTGACAAACTGATTGACAACAACAACCAATCACATGGATGGTGTACAATGGGACGGGGGGAGAAATTTGGTAATCACTTGTAGAGATCATCATACAATTCACTTGTATCATGAAATCATTCAGAATAACAATGAAAACTTTGCAGTTAAATCATCAATCACGGTGGATACAATATAACTAAAAAAACATCCTCCTGAACTATACATCTTCTCCAGCTGTAAATCCTATTACTGAACCAATTCCAACTGCTGAAATGCTGAAGATTCATTTCTAGTTTCTACTCATTTGAATTTGTTTTAAGTAGATTTACGGTATACACAATTAACTTAACTGTTAAATATCATATTTCTATGAATTGAACTACTTAAATGGTAGATATAAGTAGGATAATTAATAGTAATAATCATAATTGAATAGGAATTCAATAACTTACAAGCCTTGAAAGATTTTACTGTATATTTAATGCATCAATAATGATGTAAAAGAAGTACAATGATCATCATGCTTGATTATGATGAAAAATACATTAACAAATGGTATACAGAAGTATCTTTGTTGGCAATTAGTTGTTAAGTTTAACTGATTGGACTCCTCACAGATTGATGTCTTTTGAGTATAACACCATTTGATACTCACCTACACAATATCACCTTATATTCAACTATCATAAATAGCTCAATGATGATTGAATTCAGAATGTTCTTGATGTCATGATGAGAAGTCATGATTGGTAGAATTCAGACTTGTCAGCATTGAGATGGTAATCATCAATACTAGCTGTTAAGTTATATCAAAGATTGATAGAAGCGAAATTCCATCATTAGATGTCAGCGTTAGCGGTGGTGATAGTTAAGCATCTACCGTGTGTTAGATTCGATTATCTTTGGAAATAAAGAGTTTGTGCTTATAAGGAATTTTATTTTAGGACGAAACTGCTATCCAATTCTTTCTGGCTTTTACTGAGACTCTATCGACTTCATATTATGGTATAACAACTAAACCTAATGCCTATTTCTATAAAATCAGCTCAATGTAAACAGCTAGTATCGGTATTTTTCTGATAAGCGGGTTAGTTAGTTTGAAATATTTTACTGTTCTAACAGGTTTAATACTCTCCTATTAAGTTATGAACTTTATACTTCACTTTGCATTAGACAGTTACTGATACAGTGACTAATCACTTTTATCATTCCATTCTCATATTCTCTGGTATAGCTGTATGTATATGAGTTCCAAGCAACATCTGATTTGAAGTCTGAAGCAATTGACATTCAAAACAAATAGGTACACCATTTATTATTTAGTGTAAACGTCAACATATACAAGGAGGTAATATCCATATGACACGACGTCACGAATCCACGCAATAAGTAGCTTCAATTTAATTGTTTATTACATTTAAGGCTGTTATCATTTTAGTGCCATCATTATCAACTTCCTACTGTATGTAACCAGGATCTGGGTATCTGTTTTATCCTTCCATTACACTAAAGTCATTAGTTATAGAAGTCCCAACAACTTACCATAGGGTTCTAAGTGCGAACCTTTGAAGTAAACAAAGATAATCAGCAAATGATTGAATTTTATAGTGAAATCACGTGATTACAACATTATAATCAATAGACAGAGCATAAGAATGTCACTGGTGTAGACAGAAACAAAAAGTTGCTACATTCAACCGACTACAACTTCTACAAATATGGTTCCAGTGTGTACAAATATGAAGTTGTTGTATTCCGGTTAATAATACAGTACGAGTATGTATAAAGTTAACAATATGATTCTATCCGGTGAATGTATCTGTAAGGGATGTATTATTTAATTTAGTTTTCAATTCAATGCCTGTTACCTTCCACGTGAAGCATAGAATGTTGACCAGCATTCTCCAACCAACCAGCCAAATCCTGGGATTTAATTTCTACTTCTTCCCAAGTGTTCTTTATTCTTTCTATGCCTGCCTCTACTACTCGTCACAATATGTCATTCGGTCTTCATTTTTTCCTCTGGCTTTCCTGCTTCCAAGTTAGTGTTTGTCTTGCGATGCTGTTTGATAATTTCCTCAATTTGCCTCTTATACACCTTCAGAATCTTTTCCTAATTTCTTCCTTAGTGTACATTATGCATATGATTAAATAGTATGGGGTATGATTAGTTAGTTTAACGAAAACCTTATAAGACTGATGAAGTATATAATTAGTAACTCACCAGGCCCATGACAAAGTATATCTTTTACAATGAAAAGTAATGAAATATTACAAAGTTGTAAGAAGAATGTATTTCATTACAATGACCTAGGTATTGTGCTGATTGTTGAATGTTAATGTTATATCCGATACCGTAAAGCCTCGACGATCTCAGTAGAGAAACAAGTCCAGGATGAACGTGAAGCCATCGTTATTCACTGGTTGATATTTCAATGTTAGTCAGTTCACATTAATAGTGAGTGACGTTATCCATTTCTGTCTGTTGGTAATTGATTCATACTAGACACGATCGAACCCACTAGTCACTTGAACTATAAGAATAACCTACATAAGTTTGTCACTAGTGAGCTGATATTGTAGTTATGTATCGTGGAGATTGTTGAATTTCATGAAAATGAATAATATTATAAATACTAGAATAAATCCCGAGGTGTAGGTGAAAGACGCTACGAATGTTGTTTATTTAGGTTGGTTATGGATAAGGTAGCTTAAAATATATGACGAACTGATTGAAGTCAGAAATATCCTCCTCTGGATGGTGGTTTAGTTATTAAAGTGTTGACGTTCGTTGAATAATATATTTAGTTTCCGTGATGGGATCTCCTGTAAATTCCCGGTTCTCACACTACGACTTAACAGCTAATAAACATACTGGTTGTAAAAGCTACGTTAATTCGTATAACTGAACACAAAGTAAATAGTAACATTATTTAAGTTGGATTGTGACTGGCAAGTGAAATCCACGACGCTCGTTTCGTTCTATAAGGTACTCGTCGGCTGGCTGTACCTACATCTCAATGTTCGACACAAAACTGATTGAGTCCCAATCCCACTGTGAACATCAACCTTCGGATGCTGGTACATCCAGCCAACCAGTCCCAAACACGACGAAACGCACGACCTGGATTTCCCTTGCCAATCACAATCTAACTTAAATAATACTTGTGAATAATCGCTATATCAAGGCGATCCGCTCAAGATGCACATATAGCAACAAAGACTGACCAGCTTTAGTCTATAACAGATCAATGGGAATATACAAATTCATCCTAATAACTAGTAACTTATTAAAATTTGTTAGTATTTTATTTACATATCATACAGCATTACTAACCATTCGTGTCATTCAGTAAAAATGAAGGCAGGTCTTGTGGTGTCACCAATGTAAAGTGTAAAAACACTCAGCTACTAGCATATTCTTCTATATACTTTACTATCTATCTGAGCATTCTTCAAGCACTACATCCAGTAAACTGTAAAACGTTTACCAGTTATGATTACATCAACCTACATAATCATGCAAATATTTGACCTTATAAATTTACACGCCCAATGATGTTGTATACGACGACATTTAACAGAGCATTTAAAAGTAACTTAGCTCAAACTTCAATCTACTCAATAGTAGATCTTGATTAAGTAAGCACAAGACTAAGCATTTTTATAGATGAAGATAGTTGGGTTCGAACTAAGAGGGAAGTATTTTGTAAAGAAGTCAAAAAAATACTTTAACAATATCAGATATGATGTACCGTTGTTCGACGATATAAAGCAATATGAGAAAGAATCAACAAGATAATATGAGATTGATTAATTATTCTTTGTGTATCTTACCTCCAACGAGACGAAGCTCTACAATGTGACACAGAAAGTTGAAAAATGATTGATACAAACAAGAAAAATAACTGAGAATCTAAATTACATATTTCATACTTGAATAAGTAAGTTAAAGTAATCTACTCAAAGAAGGATACATTGTCACCATGCATATGCATGTCATGAAATAAGGTTATATGGACCAGTAACATTCATGAAGTGGAGCCAATAATACTGACCATACGATGAGATAAATCAATCATTACATCTCGGAATATCAACCCACATGACTTAGTAATAGCGAATGTTGGCCAATGAAAAGCTTCATTCATGTTTATTTGGTTGACAAATTGTTGTATCCTGAAGTGGGGTAGCCGATTCTACCCATTCTCATTTATTTGCTACATGATATCTTATAACTAACCCTCCCTCTCCCACCAGTATTACTATAATCTATTATTGAGACACAATCATCCTACTGAATGTTAAATAACCAAATAGGATAGTGGCAAATCATGTATCACATTAATACTGATGGACGAATCAGATATACTAAAGTTATCTACCTATTCAATTGTGATTTGTCATTTATGTGCCTAGGCTTTTATTAGCTAATCATCACACACGTAGGCTAGATATGTCACATATCGACATCAAGTTGACTTCAATTCAACACCAAGATCCGTGATTACGATTGGCAGTAACTGTTTCATTCCTAACAAGTCGAAATTTCAACAATCATGACCTCTCATTGAAACTTCAGGAACATTTTATTGATTTTCAGTTGGACTGAGACAGTTTTGTTGAGATTAGTAAACAATTTTTTTTATTTTGGTTAATTATTAAATGACCTCAGTTGAACACCATTTAGAACTATGGAATACTGTTTCGACCTAATTCAGAAGTCCTCAACAGTGAGAAGCAACAACTATAAATTGAAACGAACAATACATTTGCAGCTGCAAACATTTCAATCCGCCAATCTATATTCTATGGTCCATTGTTCAGCATATCCTCTTGCAAGTGTCTATTAAACACTCAACACAAATGTTAAGCCTCACTCATTTCCATCTATCTTATCTAATTACTTTCAGTGACAGTTCATTAAATAGTTGTTAATAATTGTACTCAGCAATTACTATGGTGAATGGATCAAGTGACAAAATATTGCTGAATAATAGTTAACAATATGCTGGTAAATAGCACATAAAGTTTTAGTAAGAGTTCGTAGCTGTTAAAGTAAGGGATATCTCGAATGAGACAGTTATCACCATTAACTCTGAGAGTTTCACAGGACAAGCATTAACATGGAATCCTGAAGGTCAAAGAAAAAGAGGAAGACCCAAGAACACATTGCGTTGTTAATTGGAAACAGACATGAAGAGAATGAAGAGCACTTCGGAAGAGCTGTGAAAGAAAGCTTATGACAGTCTGTTGAAGAGGGCTGGTTAGCGGCTTATGCTTCACATGAGGAAACAGGCATTGATTGATTCGATTGTATATTTTGTCTTTTAGAAACTATAATCAATTAATTATTTATGAGTACATCACCCCTTCAGTCGCTAGTCATTATTATTCCTGTTTTGTATAAACGTTATTCGTCCTCCCCTACCCCAGCATTGATGTACTGTGAGATCAGGTTTTGTATGTATATAAATAGAGGAGTGAAACATAATTTCACTGTATGGTCAATCCCTTAGTTATCTTTTGTTCGTCATTTCTAGCTTTAAGGACTAATAGTGATGAAGCAGAAATGTGCGTGCTCTGATTGTTACTATGGTGGTCACTGTGTTCTAAATATTTTGATAACCTGATCTTCCAAGATACACTAATAGTATCACATCTCCATGACAAGGAATATGTTACTGATACTTTAAAATCATTCAAAGTAAACAATAAACAATCAAGTTCAATTCTTTTACAATACACTTAGGTCATTAACACCGAACATTTAAAATTTGGATCGCTAAATTCAAAATAAGCCACTGATCAGTTCCTGTTTCCCACGGTAACATTATCTATAATCGATTGCATAATTTACTTATTTCTCGAATTCATTTCAATTTGTTTCAACTACATTGGTTTTATGAATTCTTCCAGCTTCACAATCTCAAGTATACAAACTAAGCTATTTACCTCCATATATTGATAGTTAACGGGTATTGTTTAAGTTGGTTTGTTTTGTCCCATTTAGGACTCATCAGCTGGACATGTCAGGACTCAGTAGCCTAGTGGTGCACATGGTGGCGTTTGATACATAAAGAAGTGAGTTTGAGTAGTGATGTGAACAAGGTCATTGAAATACTGGTACATTCACCTGACGAATCCTAAATAGGACGAAACTCACATCTTTGATTTTTCTTGACAGCTCCAATCCAACTCAAACAATTACTATTCACTTCTGTAAACTTAACTTGGATCTTCAACTTTCCATGATAAAGTAACTTTCGAGTAATTCCACCTTATAAGGGAAACGAATTTTGAATGACATTTGACTTCTAGTTTCAATAGTTAGATTATCCATGTTTCCTGAATATATCATCGTCAACTTAAAAGGATTACTATCATTATTAGATGTAATATTTCTGATGTTCAAATTGAATCATCATTTTGAATTTCTTATTCAGTGAACATTCTTTAAAATTTTCGTAAGGATCACGGATATATATATATATATATATATATATATATATATAAAGAGAGAGAGAGAGAAAAAGATTAAGAGATAGAAAGAGAGGTAGAAGATAGATAGATAGATAGATAGATAGATAGATAGATAGTATAGATAGATAGATAGATCGCTCGCTCGCTCGCTCGCTCGCTCGCTCGCTCGCTCGCTCGCTCGCTCTCGCTCGCTCGCTCGCTCGCTCTCGCTCTCTCGCTGCCTCGCTCGCTCGCTCTCTGCTCGCTCGCTCGCTCCTCGCTCGCTCGCTCGCTCGCTCGCTGCTCGCTCTCTCGCTCGCTCGCTCGCTCGCTCGCTCGCTCGCTCTCGCTGCTCGCTCGCTCGCTCGCTCGCTCGCTCGCTCGCTCGCTCGCTCGCTCGCTCGCTCGCTCGCTCGCTCGCTCGCTCGCTCGCTCGCTCGCTCCTGCTCGCTCGCTCGCTCGCTCCTCGCTCGCTCGCTCGCTCGCTCGCTCGCTCGCTCTCGCTCGCTCGCTCGCTCGCTCGCTCGCTCGCTCGCTCGCTCGCTCGCTCGCTCGCTCGCTCGCTCGCTCCTCGCTCGCTCGCTCGCTCGCTCGCTCGCTCGCTCCTCGCTCTCTCGCTCGCTCGCTCGCTCGCTCGCAGATAGATAGATAGATAGATAGATAGATAGATAGATAGATAGATAGATAGATAGATAGATAGATAGATAGATAGATAGATAGATAGATAGATAGATATACGAATAGCAGTGTTCCAAATATAGACAGTTACAAAGGGGTGAGAATTGAACAGCCGATACCAAGTAACGTATGAGAAGATCAGAATAGCACGCTTTACCAAAACAATTCCACGAAAGAAATGAGTAGACAGCCACGTAGATGGACGAGAGGGGGTGACAACGGAATCATATGACTTACAATACACAGTAACACGTGTAATAGAAACGTCAGGAGTGTAAGTTATATTATTGTGTAGGTTCATCTAATCCAGATATCAGGAATTATCACATCATTTATAACTTATAGTATGTTAAATAGTGATTTTACAACAGAATGCTGTTATCACTATGCATTACAAAACAATAACTTACGATGCACGTTCAGCTCTTGAGCTTCGTACTTCACCTATAAGTGATGAACAATTACAATAAAGTTAATTATACTACCATGTTCATTCGTAATCCAGTATCTTATTTTAGTGTATGATGAAAAGAACATTCAGATCGTTTGGCATGTTCATGACAACTTTCACTTAATCTAAACCATATTTATTAAAAATCCAAAGTAATATTTACCTAAGGACTCGAACTCAGTGCCTACTCTTACAAGGTTTTTGTTTCATTCAGTTAACTACTGCCCAGAATAGAACCTGAAACTGGATGTTACATGGAGGCGATTGTCTTAGATTGTAAATATTACAACAATTTCTTGTCAATTAACACTAGAAGATGTTGGCAATTAAAGATATGTATTCTGAGTTATGTTTTCATTCAGAAGTAACCAATTCAGAATTGATACATATCAATGTCATATGTGTTTAAAGGTGATATCTTTAGTTAGTCAACAAGAATGGTCAGATTTTCACAACTTATTTCCATCTATTTTTTTATTCCCCATACTGTAACGTCTCATTCGACTTATCAACTGTTAGTGTATGATTTGGACACATGAACTATGAAGAAGTGAATGTGAATTTGTCATCCAGTGACAGTTTCCAATCTTACTATCATCTTCATTTATGTTCATTTTCCTAACTGATTGGTTATATAGTCCAGTTTTGGATGTAAGTAAACAAATGCTTGAAGTATAAACTTTAGTTAGTTGGTTCATAAGTCTGTGTTTAGGATGAATCTATATCTTCCCATTTATTTATTATGAACTGAAACTTGTCCGTTGCACGTATTTGAACTGTTTGAACTTAGTAGCATCTTTTAATATCCAGGTGTGAACATCAAAATTCGAATGCAAGTAAATCCAGTCGTTAAGTCTCGAATGGGACGAAACGCTTGTTATGAGTTCCGAATTAAATCCACTTACTCAGAGTTCTTTCTGACTGTCGTCTATCAATGAATAATAGAAAGTGAGTATTTATTTATACTCATATTTATCTTAGTTCTAATGAAATGCGGTGATACAAATAGGTTAATGTAAGCAATGTAAACTTGGAGATATTCCAATGAAGAAGCCTACCATCAATCACATGATTAATTTTGTGATTTTAATCATGTTACTAAGATGTTTTCTTTGATTAGGTTGTGTACACAGATAAACAACTTCTATGGTTGAACTATGCAGTAAATGAGAATTCGTTTTATATTAAGCTAGATTATGACTTGTAAGTGGAATCTAGGACTAACATTAGGTGAATGAATCTACAGTTCAGTGTTAATGTGCCTGCAATGGACATAAATCCAATTCGTTTTGTTGTATATCTCTACTGTGATCACCATTAGACCCACCACTGAATACAAATGCCTGTACAGGTGTTAGGGTATGTATACAAAATCTAAATTTTCCCATCGATTCATTATCGACTAAAGTTGATCAATTTTTTGTTTTTATTTGTGAATCCTCAACAGATTTCCTCAATACGAAATTAGTTCGAGTCCCAGTAAGAACATCAACACTGGGATATATACACACTTAGAAGACAAGTTTCAAATAAGACTAAATGTGTGTCATGCATTCCATTTGTCTAACACAATTCAACTTAGTTCATACTCGTAAACTATTGCAGTGTCAAGTAAAGCCGCAGATATTGAATATTTAGCATTAGAGTCTGTGGTTTATCACTAAGCCTATAAAAGATCAACAGGGAAAAGACAAATAAATTCAAATATGTTCTATTTTACTTTACTTAAGGTGTTTCATTGTTGTTTGTGATGTATGTGAAGCCACTAAGTATAACCATAAACAGAAGAGATCTATAAATGAATCTGCAAAGTGTGATAAGTAACCATATTTACCAAAACTTTAATATACAGTAAGATTATATTGATTGTCGTGTATTCTGTTTAACTTGGTGATTTTTGTAACAGAACTTATCGTTTTCTTCGAAACCAACAACGACTTATCAGTCTGTTATGACAATTTCATCTGTAAATTATCATCGAAAGTTAGTCTTCTTTTTTGCATTTACAGAAATACTTATATGATCATTAATAAAAGTAGTCTAGTCGATTAAATTCATCACACATTGATGTTGGTAGGAGACCGCTGAAAACCATGGAGCTCTGAACAGCTGTTTTTAATACGCATACCACATTTTGTTCCATGTACTGCAGATTGAAGAACACCTAATTCCTTGCTGCACTATGTTGACAAGATAATCAATATCAAACAGTGATGAATTCAGTCGACTAAAACTTAATACCAATCTTTATAAATCACTCTAATTTAAACAGAGTCTTTCTGGAAATGTTAACTGATTTTAGATTGAATTGATTACTATGCTTCTAGAAAGTTCCTTGAATTCATTGAATTCTTTTTCAAACTGGAATGTCAATGTTTCATGTAACTTCTTGTAGGTACTGATATGAATGATAAGATAATGCGTTGTTCGTCGTTCATTTTGTGCAATGTCAGTGTAAATAAACTACCAAGGGTGGAAAAGAGTGAGGTATCAGTAATTTCTCTTTAATATGAAGTAACTAATGTCATCATCTACTGATGATGACAGTAGTCATTAGCGTCGACTACATGAATATTGAAAGATACGAAACATCAAACCAGAACACTTACGATCTTAATGACATTTCCAAGGCTGAGATAATTAAAATTATAGTAAAACAGACAGTCAATTACATTTCACTAGTTAAAAACATGCTTCATTCAACTCAAAATGGATCACTTAAGTTGGATTGTGACTGGTAAGCGAAACCGGAGACGCATGTTTTGTCTTGTTTGCGGATTGTCTCCTCAATGTACCTGCATTCCAATGTTCATGTTCACACTGTGATTCGAACTCAACAGTGAATATCTGGACTCAGTAGTTTAGTAGTGAAGATAGTGTCGTTTGACTCGAAACGAACTGTGTTTAAATCGTGATATGAACATCGACATTAAGATGCAGGTGCACCCAGCTGACGCGTGATAAACAAGACAAAACGCGAGTAGTGGATTCTACTTGCCAATCACAACTCTACTTAAACAATACTTATGATTTATCGCTATATTGAGGCAATCCGCTCAGGATGCACATATAGAAGCAAAAGTTAACCAGTTTCAGTCTATAACAAATCAACGGGAAGGTACAAATTCATCCTAATCAAATGGTAAAGTTACTACATCAGTTACAAACCGTAGACGTTTAAGTGATTATTGATCAAATTCGTCACAGATTGATGTTGAAAGAGTACCATTGAAAACCATGGAGCACTGATAAGCTGTTTCGTCCTAGAATGGAACCCTTTCTTTCAGGGACTTCGTATTATCGAAAGTCTAACTCTCTTCCGGCATCCAGTAAAAGGATTCCCACTTCCATCAATTTGTAATATAGCGCAACGATACCCTGCCAGCATCAGTCTGTGACAAATTCAATCAATTAATAGTTAATTCTTATTTTCACAAACTATCTCAATCTGATTATTGATTATTCACCCCACTCTTATGTTTACTTTACAATTATATGTAATATCTATCCTACTCTACTAGGATTTTTTTGAACTTAACTCCAGTAAACAAGACTTATATTTCCGACGATTTACTAACAACTTTCAAGCTGATATTCTGTTAGTTTAGATCACTAAAAGATGCCCATAGTGTTAATAAATGTTATAAGAATATAAGGAATACTTGTTAATCTATCGCCTCTTACACTCGGTAAGGGTCGGCTTGATTTCAGTATGTGACATCTGGCCAACGTGTTTGATGGTCGGCTAATAAAAGCCTAGGCACATAGATGACAAATCACAATTGAATAGGTAGATAACTTTAGTATATCTGATTCGTCCATTAGTAATAATGTGATACATGATTTGCCTCTATCCTATTTGGTTATTCGACATTCTGTAGGATGATTGTGCCTCAATATTGGATTATAGTACAACTGGTGGGAAAGGGAGGGTTAGTTATAAGATATCATGTAGCAAATAAATGAGAATGAGTAGAATCGGCTACCCCACTTCAGGATACACCAGTATGTCAACCAAATAAACATGAATGAAGCTTTTCATTGGCCTACATTTGCAATTACTAAGTCATGTCGGTGTATATTCCGAGATGTAATGATTGATTTATCTCATCGTATGGTCAGTATTATTGGCTCCACTTCATGAGTGTTACTGGTCCATATAACCTTATTTCATGACATGCATATGCATGGTAACAATGTAGGTGCGTTTTTTTTATCTACCTGCAACCTTCGTTTCAACTTGCGCTTCAGGACACCATCGTCTTGAAAGTGTAACATACGAAGAACACATTTCATTCAAATGTAATATTGTTGATTCTTTCTTGAATACATTGATACATAGAATTGTAGAGTATCATATCTTGTAACTTGAAATCAATATTTTTTCCCTATTACGTAATGCTATGCAATTAGCAACCAACCAACATCATATAAATTTGTATTATTATATCCATTAAATAAGTAGTATCATGTAATTAATGAAATCAACACTAGAAATATATAAACTTACGTCTACTTGTTTCATTTTCTGTTGTCATACTGAATATGGATAATCAAAACACTTATGTAAATGTCATATCTACACGTTTAAATGATGTTTAGTCAATTGTAAGTACCTATGATGACATTAGTGCCTATTGCACATCACTCCCTTCCACCCCTTTACTATAGTTCAGCACTATGGGATTAGGATTCCTCCCTCAACTAAAAGATGAATATTCTACTCAACAGATCGTTTTGTAAATCTTCATCGACAGAGGTGCCTGTGACGCACCCCTTTGACATAGATTGATGTTGGAGTAGGATTAGATTAAACTAGGGGTGGCGAACTAAACCATGATACTAAACCATTAAGTAACTGACTTCTGGTTTTAACCGTGTTGGTAGATGCAAATTATTTGGTTGGGATCAGAACGATTGTCGTAACTAATGCATAAAGATTCTGGGTGACATGGCTCAGATTTAACCTCACTGAAGCAGGTGCATTTACTCATTGTCTTTCCTTAATTCTTGAGAGTAAAATTACTGCATATTGCCAAGTTCTTATAGAAATATGTAAGTATCATGTATATGTATATAACTCCATTTGGAATCTTTAAAGAGTTACTGCCTGTCCCAAGCCCGGATAAAGAGAAACGGTTAAGCATGGAACTATCAATGTTATCGCGTTTAAACAACTTTACAAAAAAATGACTAATCAGAGTAAACCATTTAAATGTTGTTCTGGATGTGGGAGAGTCTTTATTACAGAGTTACGATGCCTAATGGGGAAAGCAGAGACCTGTTGGAAACCATTAGTCTGATGCCTCTTCTGATAACCAGAACAAAAATTAACATAGGTAGATGAAACGTCCACAAAATACTCTACAATCCTTTTTTCCCAGACATCATCAATAACAACCTTCCGAGTCAGAAAATAAACCAACTTTCAACTGAGAAGGAAATTGAGAAGAAACACTGAAAGTCGATAGGACACAAACCGTAGAAATCAAGAAGCTGCATTATAATGCAAACTCTAACTTGAAATTCTCCGAACTAATATAAAAGAAGAAAACTAAAGAAATAAAAGCAGACATTAAGTAAATAAATAGCACTTAAAAAGAACTGAAAAGAAGAACCGGGAACAGAGTTGGCTGAAGAATCCTAATCGACAAGGCACAACAGGCAAATGAATGAATGAATGAATGATACATGCATATGTTACATAATAATTATATTACACTTACGTAACAGCCTCATTACCTGAATACACATAATGAATAAATCAGTTGGTTCATGTTAAACAATACAAAGTATAGTGAATTACAAACTATGTAACGAATGACTACAGTGTTGTAACAAATGACAAACATATTGAACTAGACAACATGATGAAACAGGTTAAGATAATACGTTTTACAATAGACTAATCTTAAAGTAAGTAGAACATCAGGAAAGAAAACTGATTGAACTCGGCATATGAATAGTGTAACCATGAAAACTGAAATTCAAGTTTCTTATGAGTGGATGCTTGTTATGAAGTTGATCATTTACTCAGATCGATTAGAATTCAAGATTGTATGCTTTAAATAATAAGGGAGCAGTTTGTGCTTACGTGTAAAGTTCAACTTTAATGTTGAGTCATAGTGACTAATATAATTTAAGTTGGATTGTGACTGGCAAGTGGAATCTTGAACGCGCGTTCCGTCCTATTTAGGACTCGACGGCTGGACGTACCTGCATTCGAATGTTGATGTTCACATTGGGATTCGAACTCATTCAGTTTTGTATCAAACGTTACTGCGTTCACCACTTGACTGCTGAGTACAGAAAGTCACACTTGTTCAATGGGCGCATCGGTATTAGGAATGGGAATAAACAAATTCATCGTAATGACTAATATAGTGTTTACAACTTAATTTGGGAATAGCAGAAACCCTAAATTTAGGTTTCCTTTAGTAAGCATACCTACAGTCTTTAAAAGAAACTTATACTCTCCTATGGATCCAAGTCCGGATCATCTAGTCTAACTTAACGACTGTTTTCACGATCCTATTCAAGACAGGACTGATCACCTATAAGACTGAAATGTAAACATTGGTTGATCACTGTGTATTGACCACTATGATGTTCAATAAAACCTTTATTGTCATGATCAAATTCTATCAATCGAGTTGTAAAGATTACACCTTATTAACGAGCGTCGAATAACACAGAACCATAGTCCGAAGTTTTGTCCTGGCTACTCCTTCCACTCCAAATTTCCTTACATCTCTATTTAGTACTAGTGATATGAATCCACTTAAACTAGTGGTCAACAGAATCAATGAACATTGAACTGATCACAGTACAGTGAACAACCAGCGAATACTGTGCTTATATTGTCTGTTATTATCTAATAAATTCTTTTTATACTGATATATTACACTAACTAGCTTAGTAATAAAGTTTGGAACATGACAACTAGGTTGTTTAGCTTTCATACAACACATCCATGCCTTAGTAACTGTAAATTTGTTGCTAATTGCCTCTAACTAAACGACATTTAACAGTAAATTCTACTTGACTACTTTATTACTAACATGATAGTAGTCCCTACTACTAAACATTGACTAACCTGTGTAAACAGTTATGCATTTTATAGGTAGTGTTGACTGGTAACTGTAGTTGAAATTTCTAACGTTTCATGACTTCGCATAAGCCGTCTCTTCAACTGAAATCGATTATTGATTATCCTTTTAAGAAGTGGCTTACGTTAGAAATCTGAATCTCGATTCAATAGATATGTCATGGATGCTGACCCTATGGGGCAGACGGTTAGATATTCGCTATCAGTATGAAGACCCTGATGAGGAATCTGGAGTTTGCACTACTTGAGAGTTCCACACTAGAACAAAACAATTGTCCACTATTTCCTGATAATCATTGGTACCCTACCAACATCAATCTATAACATATTCTATCAACAAATATATTACTTAATTTCTATAGACTACTTATTCAATACTCAGTCTATTTAAAGTTATAATATCCAACTCTTAGTAATAATTTAGAATAGGCTTGTATCATCCCGATGATTTGTAATGGACTGAAACTGGTCAGCCTCTGTTGCCATATGTCCATTACAAATCAACAGGATGATACAAGCCTATTCTAAATTGCATATGTACCCGTTGCACAAGTGTGACTGTCTGGACACAGTAACCTAGTGGTGCACGCGGTGGCGTTTGACACGAAGCGGACAGAGTTCGAATCCCAGTGTGAACATCAACATTGGGATGCAGGTACATCCAGCCGACGAGTCCTAAATAGGACAAAACGCGCGTCCTGGATTCCACTTGCCAGTCACAATCCAACTTGAATATCTTAGTAATAATGCCTAGTAAGCATAGTCATTCTGTAACTACTTAAATTCAGCCTACAATAACAATTATCAGTAACAACAATGAAGAAACTCACTTGAATCTGCATCAATCTTCTTATTAATAATGAATAGAATAGTAACAAGAAGTATTAGTTGATATGTAGGTAGCATTTTACATGAAGTAACTAATGAAATGATTATTATATAGAATTAAACTAAATCATTTCAATGACTATTTTTACTGTAGAACATATGACTTTTGTAACTAAGTAAACAGAAAGTGTTTAGTTACACATTTAAAAGTTATGCAACACTTTCTCTCGGTATTACAATAACATTAATCGGTAATCATAAAAAACAACTTTAACTTTATTCTTAAGTAGCATGAGAATATGCCAGTTTACAGACATGATTAGAATGTCATGGGTTGATCAACATACAAAAGTTTTAGATTTGTTATAGAGTGAAACTGGTCAATCTCTGTTGGTATATGTACATCTTAAGTGGATTGCTTTGATAGATAGCGATTATTCACAAGTGTTATTTAAGTTGGATTGTGACTAGAAAGTGAAATCGAGGACGCGCGTTTCGTCTTATTTGAGACTGATCAGCTTTAGTCTATAACAAATCAATGGGAATATACAAATTCATTCTAATACATCAATGTGCCTATTGAACAAGTGTGACTGTCTGGACACAGTAAACCCAGTGGTGAACACAGTGATGTTTGATATGAAACTGACTGAGTTCGAATTCCAGTGTGAACATCAACATTCGGATGTAGGTACATTTAGACGACAAGTCCCAAAGAGAACCAAATGTGCTTCATGGATTCCACTTACCAGTCACAATCAAACTTAAATAATACAAAGATTTTGATAATGAGTCACTTTTAGGTAATTCACACTATAACAACAGATTATTTAGAAATAAAGCCAATGACAACAAACCCTACTGTTTACAGTAGTAGAATACCAGGGGTAGTTATTGCATTATAGTGCATTTTCGATAAACAACCGTGAGCTTTTTATCTATGATGTAATAATTCCAGGAAACGGCAGGGAGTTAACAAAATGGACCATAGAGGATATCCAGATATGAGATAAGAACGCTAGCCAAATTCATATATGGGGATATTTTTCCATGGCGGTGGAATCTATGTGTTGATTTTTAGCGATGAGTCATTAATGCATTAAATACGCCACTAATCGGCGTTAGGATCAAGTTGCTTACAGGAGACTTATTCCCTATGAGAGATCATCTCATAAGTTCTCGGAGGGGATGATAATGTAGAAGAATATATGAAATAAAGAAATAAATTAATTAGTAATAGTAAAACGATTAGTTTTAAACCAGAATCTTCTTTTCTTCGTATATAAAGTTTTAGAAGCCCAATCAGCCAGTACTGGTTATTATTTCAAGTGCTACTGACTAGTATCTAGTTTGCATAGGAGTAATACACATTGAGCTACCCGAATACGTCACATGTTCTGCCAAAGTTTGAATTAACCGGTAGTTGATCCAGTGATATGAAGTCAATTAATCATTAGTTTATCGCTTGTATAAAGTAAACAACCCTGTCAAACTTACGAACTTTTACTGGTTAACTATTCTAAATGGCAGTGAATTTGTTCATGAAAAAATTAGATTATAAACTAGTCTTATAATATTTCACTTGAATTTTTCATGTATGATTTCTGAGTCTGTAATTAGATGCTTCGACGAGTCTTAATATAGATTCCTTTAAGGGGAGAGGGGAGGGAAAGGGGGAGAAAGGAGTATGCTAAACGTTTCACAACTTTCAAACAGAATGTCAGGTTGAGTTAACATTACCTTTTTCAATGTGGTTCTATGCCCAAAGTATCACAAGGTTTAGTAAAATTAAGTCCATAATTCATCCTCAATATTTTTTTAATGTTAAGTATCACTATATTCCTTTAATTTTCAGTTTGTCACTTATTTAGAGGTTGCTGAGTTAGTGTGCTTTTGAAGTGACAGATAATGTTTGTTACGTGAATGTAAGATCTATGGAGTATGTGAACCTTAGATCCAGAATTGCTACAAGATCGGAGATTTGTTCCTCATCTCCATCGAAGTGTAGTATTTTAAAGATGAAATCTAGATTTGTGTACAGTTTTACAGATTCATTTGAAATGACTGTTGAATATGAAGTTAAACAACATGAATAGACCACAGTTACTTAACCACTGAAAACTGGGAAGTAATGATACTGCTTTCATTAGGTTCAAATACTTTAAAGAAATGTTCATTTATATCCTTATAAAAGAGAGAATGCTTTGTAGTTTTTGATAGTTTTCTGAATAAGACCAACAATCTTGTATGTGATTACCATTGGATTTATACCCGCCTTTTATGTTAACATGATCTCAGATATACAGTTCATTCGTAGATACGTGTATACAGTTGAACTAGTTATCAGCATTACTTTGACTATAAGATCATTTTATTAGGGAACTTTACAGCTACGTATGAATGAATTAGGTTTCTATTTAGTTTGAAGTATTCTAGTTATGGTTGTTACTTAAATGTATGTTTACATTAACATTTTTAGTGAAATCAACCGACCGTCTGATTACAGTTATGATTACTGATAAGAAATTTAGGATTCACTTTCAACTACATTTCCGAATAGCCTTTCTGAATATGAATAGCTATATGGACAAGGAAACATAAGTAATTAGGAAGTCGTTTAAACCGTAGCAGCATGTTCATCGTTTCAGCTCATCACTCTGTTATGATCTGAGCGTGGTTGTTTGGCTGGATTCGTAGCCTCGTTACGGTCAACTACTACGTATCTATGCTATCAGTAATTTCACCTTCGTCAGTAACAATGTTTCATGTGCAAGCTCAATCGCAGAGTAAGTGTATGATTAAGAAGTTCAGAACGAGGATGCAACAGATGTATATTTGAACCAACGCGCCAAAGTTCAATAGTTCGGTACAGGTTAACATTCAGTGCACATCCTAATAAGAGAATACACAACTCAAAGATCATTATGTTAGGGGAGCAAACACGGCATTTACAATATTCATGAAAAACAGTAGAATGACTTTGTATATTCCCATTGATTTGTTATAGACTGAAGCTGGTAAGTCACTGTTGCTATATGTGCATCCTGTGCGGATCGCCTCGATATAGTGATTATTCAGGTACATCCAGCCGATGAGTCCCAAATAGGACGAAACGCGCGTCCGGGATTCCACTTGCCAGTCACAATACAAATTAAATGATATTCATGAAAAACACTTTAGTAAGAGTACTATTAAAGTTCTCTGGCTGTATGGGCTTGACTTTGTGGTAGCGTGCGTGTTTTAGTTTCGTTTGAGAGGTCAATTCGTTGGTGTTATGAAGGTTTTATGGGACCTAATTGATTGTTTTCTCATGAGCTTAGTTGTGCCAAGTAGATACTAATAGAGCTAGAGACTGGCAGCTCTTGTGATTTGTGGTTAGAGTTTGGCTTTAGTAGCTAGAAGAACTGTGCAGGTTGTTAGGAATGGCTAAGAAAGCCCGCACTGCTACTACTGACAAATAGTAAGATATATAGTAGATTGGTAAAGAAGATCAAACTGGTTTATATTGGCCTGCATTAGAGTATTGTTCATAACCGTCGTTCATACAAACCAAGCTATTTGGAGCATTCGTTTTATTTAGTGATGCCGATAGCGTAATTACGGTTGGGAACGAGATATTTTGCGCTGATAAAAGAGTCACACACGGACATGTAGCCTTGTGATCATGGTTAACACTGAACAAAATTTGTGGCTGTACAATACACATCTTGAAATACGAATGGTTTTTTGATTAAAGGCATTCCCAGATAGACCAAATATCACTTCAAATATCTTAGCATAACATCACTCATTCGTTGGATAACTCAATGTTCCGCCATATGTGACAACGATGTAAAGGAGTTACAAATGGATATTCTAAACCCGAAAGAATGAACTTGAGACAACGAGCTAGAATCGAACTTGGAAAAACAATATCTTGTACTTTCTTACTCTACCTACGAACTCGGTGGACGAAGCGTACTCGGCAGCTTTGTAAAATATGATCTAAGCCTATTTCTAATCAAAGCCTAAAGATTAGACCCAACTCTCCGGGAACTGCCTTGAAATTTTTCTCTATTATAAATCTAATTATGCCCCACGTCAACAGTTAAGCAAACCAGCACACAGGCTATTATTCAACACATTCAAGACATAAATCAAACGTCGCTTAGGAAATTATAAAACCGTTACATTCTCCTTCCCTCTTATAAAAGAATTCAATGTTATAGAAAGAATGTGGAGAAAGACAACTAAGTAGGTTACAGATTCATGGATGAAATCATACAGAAACAGAGTTAGAAAATTAGGCTTATTTCCAATAAGTTATAGGAGACATTAAGGTGACCTAATAACTACTTATTACATCATAAGCACTCTAACAAAAAATCTAACAGGTCTAGCCTACACCTGCCAACTACCCCAACTTAAGGCCAGTACTTAATAAACTTTTCTCCGACCAAAGATAGTACTTCTTTCACTTAGAGTCTGCTTTGCCCAGAATACACTCTAAACAAATATGCCTAAAATATGCACGATTGAATGCTTTGAAATAAAGTTGGAAGTTATGTACACCTCAATTAGCTGTTATCACTCGACTGAAACGTTAGCTTACCTGACAATAGCCTAGATTCACCACCAAGTGATCTATATGCTTTTCTTCTACTTCTTTAACTACTGGCGCTGTCTTTTATACTAACTACCCATTCCACTATATCCAACATCTTTCCTTATTTACAATTAGGGGTTGCGGAGATAGTTAGTTATTAATCCTGATATCATGAATTGTTCTGAATCAGACAACCATTGATCACCTGGAAGCACTGGACAACTGTTTCGTGTTAGTATGGGACTTTTCAGCAATGCGCATCCACGACCCCGTTAAGGATCGAACCCATGATCCTCTGGCCCCGCGACGAGCGCTTTACCATTGAACCACTGATCTGGCTCTTAACGGTTGATATTTCAAATTCAGTCAATTTGTGATACGTTTGCGCGACATTATTGTTTGACTTTTCTACACACCCCTCACATCATATCTACCTTTAACCTATTTTACTTTAACTTTTATTCCTCCTCTTCGTTTTAGTTTCTCATTTCAAGTCACAGACTGTTTAGTGGGTAACATAACAATCATATTAATTATAAAAAGTATGGAAAACCTTCATAGATGAAGCATAAGAAAAGTTATGTATGCATGTTTATATGTATACGTTACAGACTGATATTGGTTGAATACCACTCAAAAACAGGGACTGCTAGAAAACTATTCCATTCTAGTATGGAACTTCCTAGAAGCATGTACTCTCTAATTCCGTTAGGGAATCAAACTCAGAGTCTTCAGATTACACAGAGAACGTTTAAACACCCTGACCTCTAGGACACTCGGTGCTTGAACTTCACTAATCAGAACGTCATAGCTGAACTTCAGGAATATTCTGAGGTTAATCAATAGTTAGTTGATTATTGTTATTAAATTGAGCTGGTTTTGTGGAGATTAGCATTCAATTCAGCTGTTTATGCTTCTTGATAGATTCAAGGATGAGCTGTACCACTATGCAGTTCCATGTTCGAAATAAGCAAATGCCTAATGATCTGTGATTTCCTCAGGTGCTCATTTAACGTTTACAATCAACGGAACTCAACACCTTCCTCTTCAAAACCACCTTAATTCACTTAATTTTAAACATGATGAAAGGATGAAATGCATTAAAGAAGTAAACTAAAATAACAACCTCACTCATATTAAGTTCACTGGGACTAATGTAATTACAAAGTGGAACTAGAAACCCTGGAACCGAATTTAAAACAACAAAACACTAATGCCAACAAATTACTTGGTTCATATTGTCTCGCCATTAAAACATTGAATAACAAATCATGCAGGTTTCAATTGGTAATTATCAATAACTTCTTGAAATTGTCATTATATCACTTAAAGTAAATGTCATTTGAAAAATGTGAATAATCAATCAACATGTATTACTTTACGTGAAGCATAGACCACCGACCAGCCATGTCCAAGGCTTTCCATTCCAGTACATTTTAAGTGCTGTTCATTCTTTTTATATCTGGCTTTAATTCACGGTGTAATGTGTTATCCTATTTTCCTTTGGTCCTGAAGATTCTAAGTTAATGCTTGTCTTGTGATGCAGTTAAAAAGAAGACTATCAATCTAATAAACAGTTTGTTATTGGTATGCATGTTAAAAGTATGCTTGAGCCACTTTCCTTGGAACAATTTCTTCCTCTTTGATTGTTGGCTTTAACTTGCATGTTGGATTTTAATTGACCGTTATACAATCTGGCTTATCGACTTCACAATTTACTTGTATCCAATCAATAGTGAATGTACATGAAGTCAAAGTGATATAAGTAGGATTACGTAAACTAAGCATCTCTAGTTATGGGAACCTAACATAACTATGATTCATCATCTTCAATTCCGATAATGTAGAGTTCAACAAATACCAAATAAAACGAAACACGAGTCATGTCTTTCACTTCCTAAGCAACATTCTAATCTAATTCATACTTGTGAACTACAGTTGATTTGAGGTAATTCGCTCATGATGAGAACAGAGACTGATTAACTTCAATCCAACTCAAATCAATGGCATGATAGAAATACGTTCAGATTTTTGAATGTTCATTTGGAAATAGTAAGGAAGCAACTGGCTTTTCATAAGACATTTTCTACTGATTCCATAATAATCTGCCTGTTTTACAAACATTGATATAGACAATATCAGTCAATGATAAACAGATAGTTAACCATAATACTAAATAAGAATAGTTGTAGGTTGTTTTGGAGATTGTTACTTCATGGTTGCATATAACAAGTAGACTTCTATCAGACAATCAATCAACAAATGCTCCTAAAGATTATGGTTATGTAATGGATTTGCATTGATGATTAGTGTGAACTAGGGAAATCACAATTATCTACTACAATCTGATGTCTATCAATTATCTAACTTGAACGAGTTTGAAATGTAGAACTACTACAATTTCCACGTTGTTCTATAAAACTGATGAATATTTGTTCATTTGTGACTAGTTAGGTGCCATAATTTTAAAAGTTCTAATGATTTCTTCAATAGACTTATGTAGGGTATGACATTGACTGTTCAATCAATCAATCAATCCCTGTTACCTCATGTAGAGCACAAGCTGCCAACCAACATTCTAAAACCAACTGTGTGTTCGGCTTTCCTGACACTGACTAACTGACTGAGACTGATAATTGATGTTTTATTGTAATCACGGGTTGTGGAAATTGTTGAATGTTAACATTAACAACTTGAAAGTACTGAACAACTCCTTGTCCAAATATGAGACTTCGATCCTGGAAGCCCCACAAAGGAATTGAACGCAGTACATGCAATCCTTACACCAAACCTTTAACTCTTATACCACTGAACCATATTGTTAGCATTTCACAACTGGTATTCAATAGTTGATATTTTCAACTTAGGCAATTTGTGATAATATTTAAGAGACCCTACCTATCGATATCACTCAGAAGCTACTGTACATATGACATCATTGAACTCGATTTACCAATGTATTTAGATAGTTACAGTTTGTAATCTTCGCTTCAAAGCTACACGTATGGATTACATTCCTATGACAAAAACGCATTTCTTAGAGACTGTATCAGCTAAGAGTTTTTATGTTACCTGACTGTTACAGTGATTTCAGTGAATATTCATTTAGTATCAGCGTCTTAGTCAATGTTTCACATCTTCTGAAATCATCTCAGCATTGCAGATACGTTGAATTCTTTTAAAAGAAACTTTGTCAGTCTTCACTTTCATTTCAATGGACAAAAGCTATAGAAATTTAATTATTGACCAGTCCATGTTGGTATCCTATCAGCTGATCGTTTTATAGAACCATCACCTATTCGACTTAGAAGTAGGTTAAGGAAACGCAACTGGTTATTATTCTTTTACTCATGAGTTGCATTGTGTTAAGTATGTTTGAAAACTGAACCATATCAGAATCTTCATTGCAAACTATGGGAATATTGTCCATATATTTTCCATATAGAGGAATCTTCTTTGTGAATTCAGTCGTCATATATTTCATGTTTGACGTATAAATATCAGCCAGGATGGCAGTTGTCATAAGCTGCCAACAGTAACACTTATTATTTTTGTTTGAGTTGGATTGTAGTTGACAAGCGAAATTCTGATGGCGCGTTTCGTCTTATTTGCAACTCGTCAGCTGGATGTGCCTGCATCCAAGTGCAGATGTTCACACCGAGACTGAAGCTCAGTTAGTTTCGCGTCAAACGCCGTCGTATTTAACAATAGAACAAAACGCACGTCCTAGATACATAGTGAAAGCAACTTCTTTAAGTGGCTTGGATTAATAGGGAAAATGCAAAAATATCACATGCTCAAAAGAACTTCAACTTTCAGTACTTCGTATTTTCCATATACATGCAATCATATATATGACCTGAATAACACGATATTCAATTACTTGGATTTATTTCCAGTTGATTAAATCCGCCATAGATTGATATTGGTAGAGTACCAGTAAAAACCATGGGGGACTGGACAGCTGTTACGTTCTAATGTGGATCTCTTCAGCTCTTGGCACCTTATAATACACTCCTGTGGCTTCAATTTTGCGAACACCTGACCCTCTACACACCTGAGCTGGCATCCAACGGTAGAATTTCCACCTACATAAATTTGTGATACATTGTGTCACGATTATTGATTGTTTTTAGTGACAACCTTCTCACTACAGATAAGTCAGAACTCCACCGGTCACTACCTTTATTTTATACCAGGAATAAATTAGCTAATAATAAGTCGTGGAACATTCTAACATACATTTTCTACTCATTGAGATATTACACACACTTGCATTTTGTATTTGAATCAATACTACAGTAATACTAAACTGTGAAATGCTAAGATGACGAGTGACACATGAAAGACAACTAACTTTCAGAACTCTTTCTCCAGGGACTATTTCAAGTGTTTTGGGTTCTTTAATCTTTTATAAAACTCATACGTCGTTATTAGATCATCTTCCATGCAGGAACTGAAACTACTTAACAGTGTATCTGTTCCTCCCACCACCACCACCACACCAACTTTCCAGTTATTGTTGCCTTTGTTTTACATGAATGCTATTTTCCTTATTGATAAGCTGTGTGATCAGGTTTTGTCTACATATAAACAAATGGGTAAAATTAAATGAACTCTCTGTCTCATTGGTTGCTGTATCAACTAACTAGTGTTCTTCAGTTTGGCTTACGGATGTGGAACCTATTGGCATAGAACAAACAGACATTGTGTACTATATCGGGTGATTTAAGAAGATTAATTAACTTTCAAAACTGTCTTTTCAATGACTATTTCATTTATTCTGAATACATGTAAATTGATTATTTAATTACTACTATTGACATGTTTCCCTAATTCTAACCTCCCATTAGACCCATGTTCTGTTATTATAAATATTCCATTCAACAATAATAACTAATTATTTATGTATTTAATTTAGAATAAAATTGTTCATATGTACTCGTTTTACAAGTGTGACTGTCTGGACGCAGTAACCTAGTGGTGAACTTGGTGGCGTTTGACACGAAACGGACTGAGTTCGAATCCCGCTGTGAACAATAACATTGGGATGCAAATACATCCTGCCGATAAGTCCCAAATAGAACCAAACACGCGTTATGGATTTTACTTGCCAGTCACAATCCAAGTTAAATATTACTTATGTATCTGCTCCATCAGTTCTTTGTTATTATTGACTTCCTTTTGTGCTAATGATGTTCTTTTTATTGATACCTGAGGTAATAAGGTTTTGTGTGTATATAAACGAATGAAGGAAATGTCATTTCACTAGTTGGTTGTTAGCTCAATTCAGCTTAAAGGGCTAGGACTCTCGATGCAAACGTGGGGCTATAGAACAATTGCCTTAGCATCTAGGTGTAATAGTATTAGTTTTTGTTAAGGTTGTTGTTTCTGCACATAGTTTTAGGCCATAGGCTGCATCATAACTATACGTTTGGTTGTAGTATTCATTTCTAGGATGGTTATTGTCTACATTCTGTGCATCATGACTGACTGTAGTTTAAAATGCATCAATGTTCAGGTTTCTACTAACGCTAATTTTCACCATGCAAATTCATTTCCAAAGTTTATTCATGTTTATAACAATCGATTAATCAAACCAATTCGACGTTTCATCTAATCAAACATAATTATGACAGGACAATCGTTTAGTTTAAGTATGGGACTCTTCAGCAATGCACATTCACAGCTCCATCGGGTATCATACTCAAAACCCATTAACTCCAAAGTGAACACTTAACCAATAGATCACTGAGTCGGTTGATATTTCTAAATCAGTCAATTCGTGATCTCTGATGAGGTCATGGATGCGCACTACTGAAGAGTCCCATACTAAGACGAGACAGCTGTCCAGTGCTACCAGGTGATTTATGGTTATCCAATTCAAAGTTGACAGTTAACAATCTCCACAATACACAATCATAAATATAAACGATAGTTTAATGTATTAAAATAATTGATTGTAATGGATTTAGTATAGAAATAATCAATAATTATCATGAATATTTCATTTCGACCAGAAAAATCTTCCTGGATGCAAAACGAGTGGTTCTCTATCAATGTAGGAAAACAAATATCAAGAAAGAAAGGCA
Organism: Schistosoma japonicum; assembly: GCA_025215515.1. NCBI lineage: Eukaryota > Metazoa > Platyhelminthes > Trematoda > Strigeidida > Schistosomatidae > Schistosoma > Schistosoma japonicum. The sequence goes on from CM046065.1 coordinate 4,139,138, forward strand.
TGATTACATAATGATAGCGATCAGTAGTAATATATACATCCTTTGTTATACTAAAAACAATCCATTATATAGTAATTGGTTGTTGTTGATTATCAGAAGGGACTGGACAGTTGTTTTGTTTAAGTATGAGACTCATCAGAAGTGTGTATCTATGACCACATCGGTTATTGAATCCAGGATACTCTTTTTCTGCAGTAGGTGCATTACCACTAGACTACTGATTTGGCTTTTAAAGGTAAAACTTATGTAACTGGAATGAGATGGTTTATGGAGATTAGTATTTTTATTTAATTGAATATCTTACAGATTGATGTTGATAGGGTACCATTGAAAACTAAGGAGCACTGGACAAGTGTTTCATCCTAATATGGGATTCCACAGCACTGTACCCCCTAGATTTCGTCCTAAAGGCTTTAGATTGGCGGACGCCTAACCGTCTGAACCATTAGGCCAGTAGGCATGTAATTGTAGAATTTTCACTTTGATTAATAGGTTATATAGCGTGACAATCATGTAATTGATTATTACTTGAACTCTTGTTGACGCGAATATGAAACAACATAAAATACTTTGCCTGTAGTTTAGCATTACAAACTGTTCTTATGAATTCAACTATTCTGAATACAGTACAATACGCTTATTAGTTAGCTGAAATGAGTACCTACCAATCATAGTTAGTCAATTTCAGTTCTTCAGTTTACTATTAGTACTAATGAATTTCACTGATTGTATTGTACAAAGACAACTTGGTCATAGCAACTATGTACTGTTTACTATTTTCACTTTCATGCGACGTTCCGCTACTTATTACTTCTAGGCGACGTTATGAGTAGTATCCATCATAGTATAAGTTAGAGTAGTTGACTTGCATTGATAGTACCAGAAGAAAAAAAAACAATCTACAAAGAATTCATAACTTACAAAATATCAACGATTTTACTGCAGTTTGAATGAATAGATAAAGTTAATCAACCTGAACTGTGATGTTACACGCAAAATAATCAAGACAGCATTAGATATAAAATACAACATTCATCTGGTACTATTCAATTACAACTGAACTTCATCGAAGATTGGGTTACTATTACTTACTGAGGTTAAGGAACACAGTGAATCATCTTTGCATTGTGATTCATTAAATGTTTCCATGTCATTCCATTTTGTTACCTAATTCGTTTCACCATAGTGTGAGTATCGAAAGGGTGTTCAATACTGTTGACAGTCTTAGTGAATGCATCACTTTCAATTTCTTTTGAATCTTTCAGAAATTATTGTCAAGAACAAATCATCCTTTCTCAGTGTACCTATATATTTCACTTGAAAACATTGAATAGTATCAAAGTTACAGACAAGGATTTATGATTTACTGTTGATCATCAAGATGATGTTATAGTAGGCTGAACACATCAACACCTTAACAGAGCTGTCTCTAATAACTTTTAATCATTATCATAGTCAAAACTGTAACAGATTTCGCAAGTGACTGAGATTGGGTAATTCCAATCCTATTAAGGTAAGCTACTACTGATAGAAGTTTATAAGTAATTAGTAGTAATTAATACAGTTATGAGAAAATTTGGTATGTCTTATGAGAGTATCCTAGTAGATCTGTGTATACGATCTACCAAGGTATTGTCAAGTTTTTATTTTCTGTTTCTTGGAAAGTAACCATATAGTTCAAGCAAGCAATCTACTTTGTGTTTTAATATTTGGATGCATTTTGTTGTAGGTAGTAGGAAACCAGTTGCTTCTGTCTGTATGCAATGATTCCTGTTGAATGTTGAATGAATGAAATCCCAGAGTTTGGTATCTAACAAAAAATGTCGATTTCTCTAGCTTTTTTGTACTAGTAGTCTTGGAAATATCTGGTAATTTTCTGTTTCTTAGTGGAAGGTTACTGGCAACAGCTGGTTGAAACATAGAAAGGACCTGATGTTAGATATTTAAGGTTAGTCAAGAGAAAACACTAAACAATGTAGATTTTGTAATTAGTTTCCACTTGACATCATGAAATAAATGTAGTCTTTAAGCAAACTAATGATGAAGACACCGATTAATAAGGCAAGGCAATATTTCTACGTTTGGAGATCATCTGGAACTCACAACAACTGTCAGTCAACATCAAAGTTGGAATTTTTAATGCGAACGTGAAATCAATTCTATTTTATAGAGCTAAAACTTGTAGAGCTACGAAAAGCATCCTTCAGATGATACATCTATTTGGGGAAGATATTAAGGATTCAATGACCAAACACCAATAGCACTAATCCATTGTAACAGAAAACAAATCAACTTATAGCTGTGGAAGAAATTAAAAAGAATACCTATAGATGGATAAGACACATATTGAGAAACTTATCAAACTGAGTCACATGACAAGCACTGACTTAGAATCCTCAAAGTCAAAGAAAAAGGGTACCACTAAAGAACATATTACTTCGAGAATTAAACCCAAATATGAGAAAAATGAATGAAACTTAAGAAGAACTGGAAAAGAACACTGAAGACAGAGTTAGCTGGAGAATCTTCATCAGTGAACTATACTCTATGACAGGCAACAGATGATTAATCAAACAAATGATATACACAGAATTCCATGAAGACTTCATGGTATACAAAATAACTTAGTAATAAACAATGATATGTCACATAGTAACAAAGTTACTTTCATCTATATTGTATGTATAGTAACTTACCAAAAGATATACATTGTTAACCTTAGTAATATAAAAGCCGATAAGAAATAGATGATTAGTTCATTGTAAAGGTGTTTTTAACATTTCAGTAGATGTAATAAGTAGTTTATGTGATGATTTTCAAAAAAATAAAAACTTACTTAAAAGTTGCATATGTTAAACTTATAGAAAGTAAACAAAGTTGAAAGGATAATCATAAAGAAAAAGAACTCATGATACCAATTGATGATGAATAGTAACCAATCATTTCCAGTAATTAGATTGAAAGATGAATTAATTAAAACAAAATGAAACAGTTTAACTGATGATTGTAAAGATAGTTGATATCATGAATTAGGCAACTGATGAAAATCAAGAGCTTACTGTGGAGATCTTTTTCATTCCAGTATACAGCTATTCATAAGTTGTCTAATGATAAGGTGTTTGTTGCCGAACTAGAAGATCTTAGGTTAGCATCATGGTTAAGCTGCAGATAAGCACTATTGATGGGTCTCATACTAGAACAAAACAGTTGTCTTCTGTCACTTAGTTGTGAATGATTGTTTAATGCAAACCAATCTGTATTATATCAAATGAAACAGTTATTCGTGGGGGTGTGTGTGTGTGAAGGATTGAATTATATAATCATATTATAACCAATGTTACTATGGAGGCGAGAGACTAACCATTGGTTCCAGTTTAATTGTTTCTGGTGAATTTTAATAGAGTTGAACTTAGTTACTATGAAAAATTATTAAGTACTATTCATCTGCTCACTTTCAAGTCTTCAAGTAGGATTACTGAATATTTTCAAGCTATTCAGTCGACGACGTTTCGTAGTATATTCCTGAAATCAAATTTACTTTCATCTATGGAGTTTGCTTAGATCATATTCAGTTGTAATGATAATATGATTAGTTACTGTTACTAGGAGTTTACTTAAAACTCTTCATAGTTCTAGTAACATTCTAATGATTCAATAGTTTCTATCAAGCTATTTTATTACCATTCACTTGTAAACCAGATTAGTAATATGATTTTCATAGTGTTATTCATTTTTATGGTTGTCAAGGATTGTGATTATTGAAGTACTGTAGACTGTTAAGTATTCAGTGTGAGATTGAAAAGGTCTGGGTTTCATTCCTTGATGAAGTTAGGGGCATTCATAACCTCAGAGTTTGATTGCTGCCTGGTTTTTAGTGGTACACATACAACACTTGACATCGTGGTTTAGGAGCGATGAACTCGAACCACGGAATCATCTTGTCAGATATTCGATATACCAATCTTTCTATGAAATTGATCACAATATATGTGAGTTACTGAAATGTATCATTCAATTATATCTTACTCAACAAATGACATTCTTCTGAAAGATAAAAAAGTTTAATTACATCATGAGCATATGAAGCTTATACAATTTAGAATGAAGGAAGAACTCTGATCCTTTACATAATTCTTAGATAAGATGAAAGATGTTTAAATCAACACTGACAAGTTTATGGTATCCTTCCATGTCAAGGGCTTTATTCACTTCAATTGAATCAAAAACTCGGAAAAGGCATTACATCAGTTTTCTTAACCAACTATCCCAATCTTATCTAACATGCCATGCATCAAATACTAAACTTGTTGGAACCTATCGATATGTGCTTAATCATCATCATTCACTTTAGTAATAAGTTACATAAACAAACGAATGATACACCAATGGATTCGCCGGAATCTGAAATTCTTTCAGAAACTGGGATCCAGAGACTAAAAGCTTCATAGTGTTTTTCATTACGTCAGTAACTATGTATACTCTACGTCTTACTGGACAATACATCAATGTTTATTAAATGATAAGTACTTTATTCGAGTCCTATCACAAATATCACTGCATGTATTGCAGCATTTTATAATAATTACTATTAAGTAGAATAACAATATCTATTGTAAATTTCACTGTGTTCATGCTTAATATCTACGTTTAGTTGAATTCCTTACAGATTGATGTTAAGAGAGTACCATTGAAAACCAGGGAGCAGTATACAGCTGTTTCGCCTAAGTATAGGACTCCTCAGCAATGTGTTTTCTAGATTGCACCCTAGGGGCTTCAGGTTGGTGAATATCTAACTCACTACACCACTGGGTCGAAATCTATGGTACGCACTGTTTAGAAGTCCCATACTATGACTAAACAACTATCTAACTCTCCCTAGTTTTCAATAGTATCCTACCAACATCAAACTGTGATAAATTCAACTGAACTTAATACCAATCTCTATAAATCATCTCAACTTCTTACTTAAATGTCAAAAATATTCACTTACCCAGATGACCTATAATTCGTAGTTTCTGTGTTTACATCAAGAATGAAATGAGAATTGAATAAGTTTAGTTTACAGTATAATGATAGTTCAAATTAATCAGTTACTTATTTGTTTCCACAAAGAATAACGTATATGTACATCGATATCAATGAGTTAAATTAGTTACCATGAAGTCAAGAAGTAAATTTACAATGGGTGTTTGTATCAGATGTCATGGATATTCGGTACCTACTTTCATGCATAGAAAAGAAGATCTCTGAAACTTTGATGTCGTTGATGTTGAATACAGACTCTTAACAGTTTTTACTATCAATGAATAGAAATTGCTTTGAAATGAATTGTATAACACAATTCAATCAAGTCATTGATTGTTACTTTGAACCATAATGATAGATGACGTTCATTTGGTTGTAACCATTCGTAACATCCATGAATGACAGTTGAAGAAAATACACGATATGCACATAACTTTTAGAACACAAAGTAATCGAGAATTGTCATTAAGAGGTAGCATGAATCTTGTATCAGACACATTTGACTGACGAGCTTTCGTGCTTTTACAGGTATGAGGGCAGTTGTCACTTCCCGGCTGCCCAAACCGTGGAAGGGTGTTTCTTGAGGAACCTGAAAAAGAAGGTAGATTAGTGTCGGTCTTAGAGACCTGAAAGCATGACCGCAAAGCCCAAAGGGACAACTGCTTGAGGCCTGTCACGCATGGCCTTTTTATAAAAAGTTTTTTGAGTATTAGCTCCGCACTTAAAAGCCCTTAGTGGGCACCCTTACCGCCACACACGGAAATCCGTGAGGTAGGGTGAGGTGTGACATTTTTAGGGCCAACCTTTTCTAATCCCTCCTTCCTTGTGAGAAGGCAGCATCGCTGCAGATGCTGGTTGTCCGAGGGAAACCCCTTACTGCTGTCACACCCCTCCGCAGTCAGCAGTACGACTTCGCCCTCAGACCTTGAGTAGCTGCCTTTAGTCTCTTTGTTCTCCAGTGGACCTGCTTGCATGGTAGAACCTACAGGAACATATGTTCCAGCCAGTATAGCTCGGTTGGGTCATCACGATAGCCAAGCCCGACCACCACGTCAAGGTAGCAGCTACGGTCGGGGACAAGCTCTGAATACGACGAAATACTTGTTTTGGACTCCACTTATCAGATGAAATTCAATTCAATTCATATTAAAGAAATGGTTTACTTTCGTTAACTCATCATCATCATCATCATCTATTGTCAATAATGAAATGTACTTTATTGAATTCTTCACTGATTGATGACAGTAGATTATCATTAAAAACCAAGGAGTATGGACAGTTGTTTCGTCCCAATATGAAACTCTTCAATTCAATTAGTGAAATTTCTCAAAACATGAGTAATTCATCTCATCTTACTTTAGTTATTATGAACTGGTTATCAAATACAAATGATCTTTATTTTGAAACGACAAGTATCGTTTTCTTGGAACAATCTTGAATATACAGAACAATGTTTGTAAGGACAAAAGTGCTTCAATGCACTGTATCATACAGAATAATCAACATTAACTTACCAACAGTTGGTGTAGTCGACTTTGTAATGCTGTACAAATCAATAATCAAAGTATAAATCGATGTGATTACATAAATGAAACACTGATATTGGCCTAGTTCTTATTAGTGTCAAGTGAATTCTATCAAAACAAACTGTATTATAACCAATACAGTACTTGACTAGATACCTTGGGTTATTGCACTGAAGTCGAAGGTAGTTTAGAAATAGTCTATAGGAAAATGAAGTGGCTTTATCGAATTAGATATTAAATTTAGTTACTTATGTTTCCGTTTACACTGTCACTGAGGAGTCCTACACTAAGGTGAAACATCTGTCCAGTGCTCCTCGCTGGTTCTCAGTAGTACTCAACCAACATCAATTCATGACATATACAGTCTCATGAAATTGATATCTATCTCTGTAAAAATTCCTTTAAATATTAATATATCTACGAGGTAGAATGTTTCTTATACAGACAATCACTTAAAGATATTAACGTTCAGTGCTGTTATATTCTCAATTGTCTATAGCCATTGTAATGCGTAAGTAGATGGCTCAGAATTGCTGTCAGTTATACTAGAATAGGCAAAGTACATTCATGACTACTGATAACCAGAAAAGCTTCAACTACATTCAAGTATAGATCAAGACAAATGTATAGAGGCATAAACTTCTGAAATGTTCTCGGAAGTTTGTTACATTTCAACATCTTTAATTTCTTCAAACAAGTTACCTTCATTTAAATGAATTTGTATATTCTAATTGATTTTTTATAGATTGAAGTTGATCATTCTCTGTTGCTATAGAGACATGCATCTTTGATTCTACTTGCCAGTCACAACCCAACTTAAATAAGTCAACTTCCTGGTACGTAACAATGCATCCATTGTATGATTATTAATTTCACTCAGTAGATTTACACTATATCCCAGTATCATTCCTATAGACTAACAAGAAGTACGGATCTGATTGAAACATAATCTGAAATGATTCCATATAAACCTGACGTTTCTAGGTTATCATCAAGTATAAATTTGTAAATATAGAGTACTAGGCAATTCATAGCTTAACGAAATCGTCTTATCAAAGAATCAATCAAACAGTTTTATCATTACAATGTTAATGTATATTATCATGGATATTCTAAAGTCAGAGGGTTCTGGGTTCAGTCCCTGATGGGGTCATGAGTACACTGCCGAGGAGTCCTATACTAGGACGAAATGGCTGTCCAATGCTTCCAGGTGATCATTGGTTGTCTGACTGAGATTAATTCGTGATATCAGGATTGATGATGTTCTAAATGTTAAACATTGATACTTAACAACATGAATATTCATTGTTGAATAGAGTACAGTGTAACTTACTTAACGTATATCTTGGATGACCGATGGTCAGCTACAATTTGTCATAATAACACAATCATGTTAGTTAATTATTTCAATAAAGATTGATTTACTAGTGAATCATGCAATATAAAATATCTTTTAACTTTAATTTCTTCATGTCTGTTAGTTACTAAGGGAAACAATACAGAACTTCTTAATTCTTTCAGGGAGTCGAACCTTATTGTTACAGTGATAATTCAATTTCATCGCTTCATTTGATTAAAGAGTTCTATATGCTTAGTGAATAGCTATTCCATTATGATATTGATCTCATCAACTGAGCTCATCTACAACTACTTACAGAAATGAACATGATCACTCTCAGATATTACAAACATTGGATTAATAAGATGTTATTCAGTAGCTAATAATTCTAACTTCAATCATTTTGCAATAAATCGCTGAATCTCATCTAACGCCAGACAACAAACATAGTTAATATAATTTGAGATAGACTACAACTGGTAAGTGGATGCAACGACGGGCATTTCGTCCTATTCAGATTCGTCAACTGGATGTGCTTGCATCCTAATGTTGATGTTTAACACCGGGATTCGAACTCAATACGTTCCGTGTCAAACGCCATCTTGTTCACAACTAGGCTACTGAGTCCAGACATTCACACTTATACAATAGGTATTTATATGTGTAATTAAAGTGTAATTGGATCTTCCCGTTGATTTGTCATGGATTGAAGTTGATTAATCTCTCTATTTATATGTATCGTTTGAGTTGGATTGTGACTATCAAGTGAAATCCAGGATACGTGTTTCATCTTATTTTAGATTCATCAACTGAATATATCTGCATCTCAGCGTTGATATTCACACTGACAATAAAAAGATTGATCAATTCCAATCCATGAAATATCAACAAGTAGATTCAAATAAACTCCGCACGCAGCTCTTCTAGGGTTGTTGCCGGTCCCAAGCCCGGGTAAAGGAGGAGGGTTGGGCATAGGGCTAGCACCCCTATCCTGTAAAACACAAGTTTGCTAAAAAAAAAAACGCTAACCAGATTCAAATAGATTCTAATTATACTTAATATTCACTATTATTGAAGCTATAAAGTCTACTTATTACAGAATAGTGTAACGCCTAACATTAAAATTTATTACGTAAGACATAATGAACTTACAACCACTGCCTTCTATTACATTCATAATACAATGTAAAGCATACATTACAATGAATAGTATAGTCATGATTGTTAGTCTCCAAGTAATGATTACTGAGATAATCTATTCTATACTACTTATATATTGAATAGAATTCAATCACATGAATGCATACTTTTACTACACTTAACTATCTAAACTAATATTATTTCATTGTATACTACTTATAAAATAAATAAGTAGGTAGTAATGTAGGTAAACACTACCACTTAACACACTTTTTTTATGAATATACTACTTTAATAATAAACATATGAATAGAGTTAGCTAATGTTAACTATCACAATTATATGTAAGATAATGAATTTGCATCAGTAAGTAGATTGGCATTTAAAGTATACATGTAGTTGGATTCTCTTGTTGATTTATGATGGACTAAAATTGATCTATCACTGGGCATCCTGAGTGGATTACATCGACATTGCGATGGTTGATAAGTATTGTTTGAGTTGGATTGTGACTGGCAAGCAGAATGTAGGTCCTATCCAGCTTTAAATAATAATACTCGTTATTAATAGCTATATCGAGGTAATCCACTCAAGATACACTCGTAGCAACAGAGAATAACCAATTTAAGTTTATGACATATTAACAGGACGATAGAAGTTCATCCTAATAACCTATGTATGCACCAATTGTTCAAGTGTAAATGTCTGGACTCGTTGACCTTCAAAGTAAACGCGTTGGCGTTTGATACAATATGGACTGAGTTATAATCCTGGTGTGAACATCAACTCTGGGATGCATGTACATCCAGCTAACAAGTCCCAATTAGGACAAAATACGAGTCCTAGATTTCACTTACCAGGCATAATTTAAATTAAACAATAATTGTGAACTTTCACTATACCGGGTCAATCCGCTTGGGATATGCATATAGAAACAGATACTGATCAACTTCAATCCATAGTGAATCAACAGGAAGATCCAAATGCATTTAATTATATCATCATAGATACAGTATTGTTAATTTCTCTTAATGTCACGTGTAATAATACTTGATATTATAGGTTCATAGACTTTGCTGAATATGAAATTTGTGTTGCATGATGAATGAACTGATAATTAATCAATCAATCGATGCATGATACCCCGTGTGAAACATTGACCGCTGACAAGTATTCTCCAGCCAACTCTGTGCTACGTTTTCTGTTGCAGCTCTTCCAATGCTGTTCATTTTCTTCGTGTCTGTTTCCGATTTCCGATGAAATGTGTTTTGGGACTTCCTCTTTTTCTTTCGTTTTCAGGATTCCAAGCTAGCGTTTTTCTTGTGGCGATTTGATGATTCTCTCAATGTTAATAAGTAACCATATTTAATACCAGTCTTTACTTCACATTAATCTGCTAGCTGACCTCCATCGACGATTTTACCATATGATCCGTCGTTAGAATTCCGTATGATGTTGACTGTTTTTTTGGGTATGCCATAATGTCGTAAAAGGGTTCATAATATTCTTCTATCCACGCTGTCAAATGCTTTTTGGTAGTTGAGGAAATTTATGCAAAATTGCGAATTCTATTAAAACTGATTGTATGGTCGGTACACAATTGGTCTTTATGGAATCCGGATTGTTGATCTTAATGTTCGGCGATTACTAATTCTTTCATTCGATTTAATAACACGGTATTGAAGACTTTTCCTAGTATCAGAAGAAGAGTGATGTCTCTGTAGTTCTCACAGTTGCTAAGATTTCTTTTCTTTAATATCTTGATGAGGTATCGTTTTTTTCAGTATGCTGGCACTTGTTCTTCCTCCCAAATCTTTCTGAAGAAAATGTGTAGTATCTTTGCAGTTGCTTTTATGTCTGTCTTTCGTGCCTCTGCTGGTATGTTGTCTGGCCCTACTGACTTGCCACTCTTGATTTGTCGGATGGCGATTTTGATTTCTTTGACTGTTGGTGGGTCGGTGTTTATGGTTTGATCCGTGGCTGCTACTTCGATGACTGGTGGGTTTAGTGGGGCTGGTCTATTCAGTAGGAATCCATTCTTTATGTAGTTGTTCCTTGAGACTCAAAACCTCCCAACATGTTGAAGTTATTGTTCACTTAATCTCTTTCGAATTGTCCTCCATATTAGTCCCATCTTCTTATAATAGATCGTAAAATGCCTGAAACTTACTGTTGAGAATTATTTTAAATTCGTTATGTTTGTTTGTATCCCAGAGAAGGGCTTTGTTAAACTTTTGTAATACTGTTGCTCCAGTTGTCCAAAGCTTTTTTAGGTTCAGATTCATTTTAACCACCACCAGATGATGATCTGAAGCTATGGCAGCTCCTCTTCTTGCTCTTACGTCTTCCATGGTCCTTCTAAACTTCTTATTGATGCACGTGTGGTCGATTTGGTTCTCCGTAATGTGGTCCGGTGAAACCCATATAGTTTTGTCCATAAGTTAGTCGAAGAATACGATGCCACCTTTAATCATTTTGTTGAAAGCACATAAGTTTGTAAACCTCTCATCGTTTTAGTTCCTTTCTCCTAGTTCATGTCGTCCCATGATGTCTCCATATCCAGTGTTGTCCATTCCATCCTTGGCTCTAATAGTCTCTCATTAGAACGGTCAGGTCCTTGGGTGAGCATTTTTAGATGATTGACTGCTGCTTCTCACAAAACTGATCTTTGTCGTCTTTGTGGCTGTCGTTGGTGGGTGCATAGCACTGGATGATATTCATTGTAATCCCTTCCATCTTTATCTTGAAGGATACTTTAATGATCCCAAGTCCATAGTGTTTCCATACTATATGAGCCTTCCATACTTCTTAACATAACATTAATGCTACTACTTACGTGTGTGAGGCATTTTCTTCTTCGTGTCCAGAGTATAACAATACTTTTTCTGAAGATGATCATTGCTTGTGACCAATGGGTTTTGTTTACTCCAAGTATCTTCAGGTCGTATCTTTTCACTTTAGCTATTTGGGTGTTTTTCTCTGTCTCCCACATCGTGTGAACTTTGCATGTACCTATAATAACTGTTACCCTGGTTGTCAGAATAGGCATCGATCTCGTGGCTTCCGAAAAATCTTGGCTTTCACCATAAGGTGTCATAGCTCTTCGAAATAAGGAACTTCCAACTCTCAGGACAGAGTGAAAATGATTAAAAGGGTTTTTTTCTGGTTGGCTAGTTGGAATAATAGTACCAATATCTTGTGTTAAATATTATCCAGTAGTCAGGAGAAGTGTCTGATTTTATTAAGTTCCTCTCGACAATAGATAAACCTACTGAGCTGCATTCAATATATCAATCAATTAGAAAGCTAATAAGCAGCTACATGGGTTGACCTTAAGACAATGGTGGTCTAGTTTTCCTGTCACCTCACTACATCTATTTGACTCTTAAGAGAGTGTTCCTTATGTTGAATTTAGAATTAAAGTGCCCTATTTACATTTAGGGGGGGGGAAGAATGTTGGAGAATCTGACAAAAGTCGGCATTATTAAACATTTTATTGGCTGCAAATCATCGTGAAAACTTACACCAACCCCTTTTTTTAAGTTGGACTGTGACTGGAAAACGGTATCTACGACATGCGATTTATCCTATTTGGGATTCATCGGATGGATGTAACTAAATCTTAATGTTAATGCTCACATTGAGATTCCATCTTTGTTTTAGTCCATGACAAATCAACGGGAAGTTACAAGCTCAAACTAATTACACCAACTCCTCGTTTCAATTTGTTCAATAAGAAGCTAACAGTAATGAATTTGGATTACTGACTTGAAACTGGTTTATAAGCTATTCATTCTTACTTACTTAGGCCCGTAATCCCCCCCCCCACAGAGGGGCATAGGTCGTTCACCAGTATTCTCAACTAAACTCTGTCCTCAGCAATACTTTCCAGCTGTTTCCAGTTTTTGTTCATCCTTTTAATGTCTGCTTCAAATTCTCAACACAGTGTGTTCTTTGGCCTTCTCCTTTTCCGTTCCCCAACAGGATTCCAAGTTAATGTTTGCCTCATGATGCAGTCTGATTTCCACAATATCCTATTCATTTTCAACGTCTTTTCCTAATTTCCTCTTCGGCTGGAAGTTGGTTTGTTCTTCCTCATAGTTGGCATTTTCTGATGGTTTCCAACCAACGAACATTCAGTAACTTGCATAGACAGTTGTTTATTATTACTTGTATCGTTCCGAGGATGATTGCAGTAGTTCTCAAGTAGTTCTCAAGAACTACCTTGACTATGGAATTAAAGAGTCTGACTGTGAGGTTGGTTGACATTTGTTTTGAGTCCCATATGTTCTTCAACTGTAGGAATGTTGTCCTTGCTTTGTAAATTCTTGCCTGTAAATCTGCATCAAATACTCCCTGTTCATCGATGATGCTTCCTAAGTACGTGAAAGTATCCACTTCTTCCAGAGTTTCTCCATCAAGTTCGATTAGGGGTGGTACTCTATGTGTTGTATTTGAAAATCTTGCTCTTTCCTTTATCTATGTTCGGGCCTACTGATGTTGGAGCTGCTGCTACGTTGGTAATCTTCCCTTGCATTTGTTTTCGTGTATGGGCTAGAAGAGCAAGATCATCCGTGAAGTACAAATCAACGCGTTACATACTACTTGTCTATTGAATTCCGAGCTTCCCTTCAGATGTGGAGGTTTACATGATGCAATCAACCATTAGAAGGAAAAGGAAGGGCGACAGCGAACAGCCTTGTCTGAACCCGGTCCTCACTGGGAATGTATCTGTCAGTTGTCCTCAGTAAACGATTTTGCAATGTAGTCCGTCATAAGAATTTCGAATAACATCGACGAGTTTCTCTGGTACACCGCAGTGTCGAAGAAGTTTCCATTACGATCTCCTGTCTACACTGTCAAATGCCTTCTCATAGTCAATGAAGTTGATGTAAATTGACGAGTTCCATTCAATTGGCTGTTCAACGATGATCCGTAGTGTTGCGATTCGGTCTGTGCACGAACGGTCCTAACGGGAACAAACCTTGTGATCTCCAGGTTGAGCATTCACTGAATTTTTCATCCTGTTAAACAACACTCTGTTGATGACTTCCCCTGGTACTGATAATAGTGTGATCCCTCTGTTATTCTCACATTTGCTCAAATCTCCTTTTATTTGATATCTTGATAAGGTGCCCTTCCTTCCAGTCTGCAGGCACTTGTTCTTCCTTCCAGATTCTTCTGAATAAAACGTGGAGCATCCTTGCCGTTATGTTTGTATCTGACTTAAGAGCTTTAGCTGGTATATTATCAGGTCTTACTGTTTTCCCACTATTGATCTGTCTAATGGCTATTTTGATTTCTTCCATTGTTACTCAAATGGTTCTACCCATCTGTTCCTTTGTTCTTGAATTACAGTGATTGGCTTACCTTCTTTGTTCTTGACCGGGCGCTCTGATTTACTATATTTGTCTACCAGTTTCTTCGCCGTGTCATATAGCTGTTTCATAGTTCTTTCTTTTGCAGCTTTTTCCGCTGTCGTTGCAAGGCCTTCGATATACTTCCGTTTGTCGGCTCTAATGCTCCTCTTTACTTGTTTGTTTGCTTCTGTGTATTCAGTTTGTGCCTCTACTTTTTCTGCTCTTGTTCGTCTGTTGTTGATTTCTGCCCTCTTATTTCTACTTTGTTGAATTTCGCTCAGGGTCGCAGTGAAGGTCGGTTCCTTATAATGGTGATTCTTTCAGCCCGAAACCTCCTGACACGTTGAATTTAATGCTTCTTTGATTCTTTTCCAGTTGTTCTCCATAGTCGTTTCTTCTTCTTGTAGATCTTGAAAGGTTAACAACTTGTTGTTGAGAGCTATTTTGAATTCCTTGAGTTTGTCATTATCTAGAAGAAAAACTTTATTGAATCATTGTAATGCTGTTAATCCAGTTATCAATTGCTTCTTAAGCTTCAGTTTCCTTTTTACAACCACCAGGGATTGATCTGAAGGTATATCAGCTTCTCTCCTGGTTCTCACAACTTCCATTTTAGAGTAATGATGAGTATTGATGATTCATTTACTTATGAAGAGAACAATAAATAGTTCATGGTGTTTTAAGACATCGAATCGAAAGATGATGTCAGATGGATAAGGAAGCATAAGTGAAATGAAACATGTGAGATTCATTAACTTATTGGTAAATCTGTAAGTCATGTATACAAAGTAATATAGAATAGTCTATTTTATAAATTTTAATCCAGTTATATGCTTAGAAATGTTTACTAAGTCCTTCATCATGTTAATTGAATTCTGACTAGATATTCTTGGCATTGTGTAAAGATGAAAGGTTGTCTAGCGGAAGTCGACGAGAATCCCTGGATCCACGTCTTGCACTATTCGGCACCTGTAATGTCGAGACACTTACACTAGTGACCATATTACAACATAGTCAAGAGGATTCGGTCAGCATTATGAAAGACTTGACGAACATCTGTTTGATCACTACACAGTGACCAATCGATGCATAAATCACAGACCTACATTCGGCCAGTAGCAGCACGAGCCACTGATAAGAAACGGTGGTAGACTGTGTGATTGAGTACCATGAGGTTAATTTTGTATGAGAAGCACAAATTTCCTTCAAAGATTGCAGGCACACCTTAATGGTGAATGTTAAATAGGATGAAAACAAGGTCATGGGTTACCTGCTGACTATGTAACCAACATTGAAATTTCTATCACTCACTTCTATGAGACTTTCGCTTCTCCTTCGTCATTGCAGTTAATGTTGGGTGTGAAATAATTCAATTGTTATATATTTACCAATATGTTGCCCCCCGACTTCCGTTACCCGCCCACCTCTCAAATGGATTTTGACTATTTGCCTTCCTTCAATTTTTCATATTCCATTCTTATACTACAGTATCTATGACATATTTGAAGAGTGTTTCATATGAATGTGGTGATTTACACAGACTTGGATGTGTATTCAATGCTTTGTTAATCATACATCAATCTGGACGTTATTCACACCATTCATTGTAGTGACATGTGTTTCATGACAATTTGTCTTATTTAGAAGTGGAGTTAGATGTAGATTCCCCAAATGAATAGTAATATCCTATGTTACGTAACGATTGTTTTACACTGTGTTCTTCAATATATCGATATGTCTTTATTTCATTGAATTAATTGGTGATGTATTCATGTAGATGGGGTACTTTTTGAAACCAGCGAGAAGTGAACAATCATTTTATCTTGTTGTGATGAGCTTTATTATTACGCTTCCTTACTCTCACCATGGTGATGTCTTCCTGCACCACCATGTTGACGATCGCTTAACCCTCTTCTGTAGTGAAATGTTTTCTAACAGTATTATTTTCAGTTGTATCAGTTCGTGATATAACTCAATGTTTATCCATTGTCATCTGTGATGACTGTCACATTCGTAAGTAGTCAAAACTTTACTAGTTACGATTTACCACTGGAACTTTAAGAAAATCTCTCAGTTAGTCACTAGTTAGCTAATTAATGTGAATGAGGTAGTGTGGTTTTGTTTAAAATGGTATCATAGTAAGTTGATCTACGTACAGATAACCAGTTAATCATATCTACACAATCAGTTCGTATTGATTATAGAAGCAAATCTAATTGGTACTTTGTTGATGCAAGTTCATTGTTTCATTGATCTCTACCGCCTTCTATCTTACCTACATAGACCTTCTATTTTATTTTATGCTGCAGTCTTGTTTACGCTTTAATCCAGTTCTTACCAAATCGTCACCGTTAATATAATAGAACGGAAGATAATTATCATCAACAACTCAACAGACACTGAACTAAACTATTCTATTGTCAGTTACTTAGTACCATTAACTATACAAAGAAATCTCGAACACAACACGATTATAAACTTTTTCATAGAGATGGATTCTGTTTAAAGATTAGCATAAATTTTCTTCTTGATTTCACCGATTGTCCAATTGATTACTTGGAACTATACCATTTGAACCCTTCAGAACTACAACTGAATTGTTGTTGTATTGCTGTTATTCAGCATTCAATCCATACTATCTATTGGTCGATAGTAACAGTGTTGACGACTTGGTAGGAAACAGACTCAATCATATCTACGTATATAACATCCATTTACTTGATTGTATAGGATAACATTAGTAAATAGTAGTAAATAATCCGCGAAATAAGTAGTTATATAAGCTTTCAACAATGATGCCAACCTTGTTTGTGTTAGTGGACACCACTAGTTGAAGGCACTTGGTCATGCATCAACATCAGATCACGACACAACACAACTTGGGAAGGATCTCTCTCTCTAGTTAGGCAGCGTAGACATCGCTATTCCATTGACACTCTACTAATTATCAGTGATATACAATCAAGATCAATCTACAATAAATACAAATAGAAAAATCTCTACAGAATCATTTCAGTTTATTATCTGTATAACTACAGTAGTCCAACTCTATTCATTTTGTCAATTTGATATCCTGAATAAGTCTGACTTAAACAAATAGTGATCACCAGGATTTGATAGTGGATATCTGTTTTGTCCAAGTGTGGGACTCTTTATCTGTGCCTATTCCCGACCCGCTAAAGATCGAACTCAAGATCCTTTGTTTCTATGACAAACGCTTTAACAAAAAACCACGGAACCGGCTCCTGACGGTGAATATTTCGTACTCATTCACTACGTGATAGGTTCACTCGACTTCATCCATTTTCGTCAATGGCTAACTGTCTCATACTTAACGCTGTTTAACTCCACTAGTCACGTGGTCTAATGATGAAGCGTTCGCCGAGAAGCCAGATACTCCTGGGTTCAAACACTAGTGGAGTCGTGGGTGAGCACAGCTAAATCCCATACTAAGGCGAAATACGTGTTTAGTGTTTACTGGTGATCAATGGTTGTTTGATTCTGATCAATTCATGATATCACATTGACAGTCAGCAATTTCCACAATATACAATTTCTACTCATTTCGATTAGGTTAGTGTATCTGCTTAACTTAGATGGATTTACTTTACAGCTATACCATTCGACAACTAAGTAACCTGATCCACCCTTACCATGTTAGATAAGTTTCGCTGTTCGTTCATTACCTACTGTATATGAGAATCAGTCTTATTTGAAAAGAATCTATTTAACAAGATAGAAAGGTATAGACATAAAATCGATTGTTATCACAATAGATCACTTTGATTTTTTGATTGTTTATCTTGATAAGTTGAATTAATTCATACCAAGTTCGTTGATCAATGCTTAAGTAGGGTCTTTCTTAGGTATTTATGTATTTACATTTATCCTATAAGTTCAAGTTTCGTAACTTCCCTACATTCATCAGTAGATGATTTCAACAGAGTGAATATAAGTCTTCTAGAATCTATGATGCGCGTTTAGTCCTATTTTTTAACTCACTGGTTGTATGTACCTGCATTTCAATGTTATTATTTACACTGGGATTCGAACTGAGTTCTCTTCATGTCAAAAGTCACTCGTTCACCACTAGGCTACTAAGTCCAGACAGTCACACCTGTGCAATGGGTGTATATGTAAATAGGCTGAGCTCGTATCTTCCGGATGATCAGCCATGGGCTGAAACTGGTCAGCCTTTGGACACAGAAACCTAGTGGTGAACGAGGTGGCGTTTGATACAAAGCAGACTGAGTATGAATCGTTATGTAAACATCAACATTGAGATGCAGGTACATACGACCGATAAGTCAAAAAATAAGATGAAACGCGCATCAAAGATTCCTATTACTAGTCACAATCCACCTTAAACACTATTTGTGAACTACTACTATATCTAGGTGACCTAGTCAGGGGGTGTATATAGTAACAGAGACTAAACAGTTTTAGCGCATGACAAATCAACTGGAAGATACAAACTCAGTCTAATTTAGTTTATGTCATTTGGAAACATGAGGAAACTAAGGAAAATTGGATATCTGTTTTATTTTAGTATAGTGTTCAAATCATGTATGAATATTGCATGAATTGGATTATGACTGGCAAGCTTATTCTATGAAACGTGTTTCATCCTTTTTTGGACTTATCAGTTGAATGTACAGTGATTGATCGATTCCATTCTATAACAGATCATCAGGAAAATTCGAATTCTCACATCAGTCAATTTGTGATTTAGCTCGAAGATCATTCAATGATGTTGGCGATAAACATTTCACCGTTAACAAGTTTGAATTTCTCAAGTTATAGAATGTCATTTGAATTTCCAATAACAGTGTAGCTGGGTTCAACTTAGCTTATTATTGTAATTAAGTTTAGATGGTCTTACAGAGACCTCTCCTAATTTGCTGTTTGTATTCTTCCTACATAGATCTCATTAGTGTGTGACAAAAACAATGAAGTACTATCTTGATAGCTGTCTTACCATAATATACCATTCTTAATCCGTGAGCACTTACGACCTCATCAAAGGTTCGATTCAGATTCCTCCGATCCCACTATTTGATCGGTGGGGTTGAGGTTTTGCTTACTGACCTAACTCCGATTCCTAAGGAGAGGTGGCTTAAGGAATCTCACAGCTAATTAACAGTTTCATACTAGGATGATACAGCTGTTCAGTTTTCTTCACCTCTTCTCCCCAGTTTTTACTACTATTAAAATAAGATTAGTCTATGACAAATACAGTTAGTTAGCAATCCTGATATCACAAATTGTTCTAAATCAGACGACCGTTGATCACCTGGAAGCACTGAACAGCTGTTTTGTCCTATTATGGGACTCCTCAGCAGTGCGCATCAACAACCTCGTTGGGGATCAAACCCAGGACCCTCTGGTAACCTTGAGATCAAAGGAAAAAAAGGAAATCCGAAAAACATATTGCACTGTGAAGCAGAGGTAGACATGAAAATAAAGAATGTCATTTAGGTAGAATTGAAAAGAAGATTTGAGTGCATAATTATCTGGAAAATGCTTGTCAGCTGCCTATTCTCCACGAGTAGTAACCGATATTTAATGATTAATTAGAAATTCTACCATTAGATGCAGTTTCAGCGGTGGAGATGGCTTAGCGTCCGCCTTAAGACCTGAAGACCATGGGTTCAATTTCTTGACGACTTTAAAACTTCCCAATGATGAGTAGTTTCATAAGGAGACAAAACTTGTTTCTAATACTCTCTATTTATCATTGATGTCCTAGCATTATCAATCTTTGACGAATTCATACATCTAAACTTCACAAGAGTAAACAGGATTATTACCCTTGTATTTAATAATTGACTTATTACCATGAAATACAGTTGTTTAGAATGTTCTACTTCCCTAACTTGATGGTATCAAGAATTGGTGCGAGTTAGACAACCACTAAAATCAGGTAGTAGCATTGAACAGTTGTTCCGTCCTTCAATAGAACTCCGAAGCAGTGCTCATCCACGATTCACCTAGACGATTAAACTCAGCACATTCAACCTTCACGTTAAACACTTAACCACTAGACCTCTGAGCTGGTCCATATCCAACAGTTAGTATTTCTTACTTGATCGATTCGTGAGATATTTCTTCAACCTCATTTATTACCATCGATGCTCAACTACCTCACAATCAACATAAGTGACCTTGTCTAGTGTTATCTTCTCACTTGAGCTTCAAGAATTATCTCAAGAACTAATAGTTACTGTAATTGAACGTTATGGGGATTTTAGAATAAGCTTGTATCTTCCCGTTGATTTGTAATGGACTGAAACTGGTCAGCTTCTGTTGCCATATGTGCATCCTGAGCGGATTGCCTCTATATAGCGGTAGTACACAAGTTATATTTGAGTTGGATTGTGACTGGAAAGTGGAATCCAGGACGCGCGTTTCGTCCTATTTGGGACTCATTGGCTGGATGTACCTGCATCCCAATATTGATGTTCACACTGGGATTCGAACCGTTGCACAAGTGTGACTGTCTGGACACAGTAGCCTAGTGGTAAACGCGGTGGCGTTTGACACGAAGCGGACTAAGTTCGAATCCCACTGTGAACATCAACATTGGGATGCAGGTACATCCAGCCGATGAGTCCCAAATAGGACGAAACACGCGTTCTGGATTCCACTTGCCAGTCACAATTCAACTCAAATATAACTTGTTATTCTGATTGTTGTTTATAAGGCGAACACATTTTGTTTAGAGGCTTAATACAAGTTTATATTTTGTATAGTGAATGTTTTACGTCATTGCTGAATGAAATTTCACTCTTAATGATGCTGTTTTCAACTTATTGTTTATAAGTGAGTATGTCATATATAACTTCAATATATACTACTATGAAATAAGTTTTATTAGTAGTAGTTACTAGTTATGCTACAATATTTGTTTATACATATATACATCATACATATTGTTTATTTGATGTATCATGTATATGTTTACTTCATTTTGTTTTAAACATAAATTCTTACCTGCATAACAATAAAGTAATACTTAATATGTCGGTATACTACTTAAAAGGGTGTATACATTAGATGGTTAGATGTACATGTTTATATTGTCAACAATAATAGAAGATTGTTTTACTCTCTCAGTTTTATATAGCTGATAGATAATTGTATGAGATGAAGTTTTCGAAGAATCAAAAGAATATTCACTGAACATGGTACTTACTTACTTACTTACGCCTGTTACCCTTGTCGGAGGAGCATTGGCCGCTCACCAGTATTCTCTATTCAACTCTGTCCTCACCAATCCTTTCCAGCTGTCTCCAGTTACTGTTCATTCTTTTAATGTCTGCTTCCAGCTCTCAACGCAGTGTGTTCTTTGGCCTTCCTCTTTTCCGTTTTCCAACAGGATTCCAAGTTAGTGCTTGTCCCGTGATACAGTCTGATGATTTCCGCAGTGTATGTCCTATCCATTTGCAACGTCGTTTCGTGATTTCCTCTTCAGCTGGAAGCTGATTCGTTCTTTTCCAAAGTAGGCTCTTGTTGATGGTTTCCGGCCAACAGACATTCAATATTCTGCGTAGACAGTTGTTAATAAATACCTGTATTCTCCTGAGGATGTTTGCAGTAATTCTCCACATTTTAGCTCCATAGAGAAGAACTATCTTGACGTCCGAGTTGAAGAGTCTAACTTTGAGGTTAGTAGACAGTTGTTTGGACTCCCATATATTTTTCAGCTATAGGAACGCTGCCCATGCTTTGTCGATCCCTGCCCTTACATCTGCATCGGATCCTCCTTGTTCATCGATGACGCAGCTCATCTAGGGTTGCTGCCGGTCCCAAGCCCGGGTAAAGGAAGAGGGTTGGCATAGGGCTAGCACCCTTATCCCGTAAAACACAAGCTTGCTATAAAAACGCTCACCAGATTTAACAAACTCAACTGAACATGGTAGTTATCTATAAAATGGAATAATAACAAAAACTCGCAAAATTGTAACAACTGACTTTTTGGATAGTTGGTTACCACGACAACATTCAAATGACTTAAACTTAAAACAAGTTAATTATCGAAAGAGATTTATAGGAGAGTCATACCTTTAACTGGTATTAGTTCATGTTCATCAACAGTATAGAAACCACTGCTTATTAATCCACCTAATGTAATTTTTTAGTAACTATCAGATGTGTTGAAACTTATACGGGGAGGGAAAGAACTGGTTGCATGTACTGTAACATGTCGGACATTTATAACTCATATTGATTCATCAATACACAATAAAATTGTGTATCCTTAAGATTTCAGATCTTACGAGATATAACTCACAGTTTTAGTGCATTTTGTAGATTATGCATTTGATCATCATCAGGGACACGAGTGTAAACTAATGAGTAATAACGTGATAGGTTAAAACAGTTGTCTGAATCATGTTTAAGCTGGACTGTGACTGGCAAGTGGAATCCGGAAAGCATTTTTCATCCTATTTCGAACTCATCAGCTGGATGTACTTACAACGCTGTCTGGACTAAGTAGCCTAGTGATGAACGCAGTGGTGTTAGACATAAAGTGAACTGAGTTCAAGTCCCAGTGTAAAAATCAACATCTGGATGCAGATACATTCACCTAATCAGTTCCAAATAAGAAGAAACGTGAATCCTGAATTCCGCTTGGTAGTCTTAATCTAACAATACTTGTGATTTATAGCTATATTTAGGCAATCCGTTAAAGAATCACATATGACAACAGAGGCTGATCAGTTTCAGTCTATCACTAATCAATGGGAAGATTCAAACTCATATTAACTAAGTTGTCTTATTCGTTCTAGTTTTCAATAATTGTCCACGATCATATTTACATTTTGCTTGTATTCTATGTGTGTCTGAAATAATTAATTCAGTAATCGAGTATTCTATAATTGGAATGTATTTAGATCTTCCAGGTGATTTGATATGGACTGAATATAAATTCAGTTGATGAGTCATATAGAGGACAAAACACTTTCCAGTCACACTCCAACTCAAATAATTAAACATTCTGATGCAGACATTAAGTAATAAAGTGTTTAGTTATCTTTGTGTACATTTTATTGCGTTAAAAGATGGTATCAAAGTAGCCGATAAAAAATTTGTAATACACTTCACAGTATTTAATGCCCAAGAAATGGAAACAATCTTTGATTCTAACAACGAAGACACTCTTTGAAAGATCTATCATAATAAATAGTGCAAATCAGAGGGAGATTGTAGAGAATGAATTGTTATTGTGTTTTTGATCTTTGCAACATATTTATGACGATGGGATAAAATTGAATACCATGGAAAGCAGGAAATCTGTGTCCTCCTGTGATATAATACCTCATTGGTGTGTATTCTTGATTTCATCAGGAGTTTCAACCCAGGACTATCAATATCAAATACAAATGATGAAATCAAACAAAGGCATTCTCCGAGACTTTATCTCAGATCAATTATAATAATTGGTTCACTAATGATGAACTTCAGTATGTTCTAGTAAGTAGTCATGACTGTTAGAATTTAGACAAGTCAGGATTAAAACATTCATCAGTTTATGATGGCTCATTTATATCATAAAGTAAATCAAGAATTATACCACTGAACACCTTCAACGTAATGCTAATGTCTAAATGTTCATTGAATGATCTGAAAGTTTAGTGCTTGATTCCCTGTTACATTCAGCAGCCTTATCCTATGACAAAACTGTTAGGTCGGACCACAAAGAAGTGTAACAAACTTCCAGAACTGTGTTTCAGAACACTATTTCATTTATTCGATTCTGTCTGGCTGACCTATTGGCTCGCATTCTTCTTATTTCGGCTTGGGACTAAGTGGGCACAGGGCAGAAGCGCAATAACCAACTAGTCACTAGCGATTGGTATGCAGCCATCCAATCCCCCAAATTTCTTACGACATAACAAAAACAACTGCCTACTCATCATTAGTTTTTACTAACTTTCAATCAACATCATTCTGTGATAAACTTTAAAGTTAATCATTATATAACATCTATATGTCAATAAAGTAGTACATACATTTGATGTATTACATATACTACTAATAATGAATAATTAAGTAGATACAATAAAGTATGACACAATCACTCTTTCATCACTTAATGATAATCAAACAAAACAACTCAAACATGACTGTTTACTATCATGAATTAGTTGATTATGAATAATATAAGTAAGTAAGCAACAACAACAATAGTGTAAACAAAATCATGATATCAGCATTAGATTATGTTGATGCATAGTAGATTAAGTAGTTTATTTGTCTACTAGTCGAGACTGTAAATTGACTATATAAGTAGTACATTAGAGAAAGTGTAATTTTGTAGTTTATTCAACATTGTCATGAGGATGATTGCATACATGATAATTGCTATTCTATTGATTCAAACATGTCATTGTGGATCAACCGGTAAACGTTTGTTTTGTTAAGATAGATTGAATAAACTTTTTTCTTCTGTTATAAGCTAATTTAAATAGTAAGCATTTTTTTAGGAAGCTTGTGTTTTCCGGGATAAGAATGTTCAACTAATGCCCAACCCTCTTGCTTTATCCGGCTTTGCGACTAGGAGTAACCCTACAAGAGCGACAGGCAAAATGGATACTTTCAAGTACCTAGGAAGCATCATCGATGAACACCGAGCATCGGATGCAGATCAAAAGGCAAGGATTGGCAAAGTATGGGCAGCATTTCTACAGTCGAAGAACATATGGGACTCCAAACAATTGTCAACTAACCTCAAAGTTAGACTCTTCAGTTCGAACGTCAAGACAGTTCTTCTCTATGGAGCTGAAAAACGTGGAGAACTGCTGCAAACATCGTCAGGAGGGTAAAGCTATTTACAAACAACTGTCTTCGCAAGATACTGAATGTCCACTGGCTGAAAACCATCAGCAACGGACTGCTATGGGAGGGAACAAACACACTTCCAGTAGAAAAGGTAACTAGGAAATCACGTTAGAAATGAATAGGCCATACACTGCAAAAATCATCAGACTGCATCACGAGACAAGCATTACTCGGAAATTCTTTTGGGAAACAGAAAAGAGGAAGGACAAATAACTTACTGCGTTGAGAATGCAAAGCAGGCATTAAAGGGATGGAAAGTATCTGGAAACAACTAGGAAGGATTACTCAGGACAGAGTTGAATGGAGAATACTGGTGAGCTGCCTATCCTCCTCCGGCAGGGGTGATGGCCCTATGTGAGTAAGTATAAGCTAATTTGTATATATTGTGTAATGTACACCCAACTCGAATATGTTTTTTTTCTTTATGTGCATCTTAGTAACATGTCACTTTTTGATTTTATTAACAGCAGAAAATGGAACTAACAGGTAAGTTGTAAATTTGCTATGTTATTTTAGTTCGATTGTTTTCTCTAAGTTTGGTAGCTTAATAAGGTACTGGGAAGACTGTTTAATACCGATGCATCACGAACGAACTGAATTAAAAGCAGAATCGGTATTCTAATGATAAGGCTTTCGCCGTGGAGCTAAAGGTCCTGGGTTCGAACCCTGGTGGGATTGTGGATGCACAGTGCTGAAGAGTCCAATACTGGAACGAAACAGCTGCCCAGTGCTTCCACGTAGTCACTGTTTATCTAAATGAAACCATTTCGCCATATCAATTTAATATTAGATGGTTTAATCGTCGACCTTTCATCGTCATTCTAGACGATATTATCAGAATAAACTTCTGGATAGAGGTAATTGATGTGATTTTCACCTTGAATGTGACTGATTGTTATTAGCTCCTGTTCTGTCTTTTTTAACATTAATCGTAATTCCCTTTCATACTGATTAGACTTGTTGTCTAGGTTGATAAACTGTTTCTGTCCCAATGCGTTAATTGATTCCTGACTGATATAGTTACCAAACCTCTTCAAATTCACCGATTTTCTTTGTGCCATTCTGTCTAAAATTACCATGTTTTTCAGCAAAACTTATGTTCATAAATGTTTATGTGTACTGATATAAAAGATGACTTGTCGTGGCGCTTGACTGCTAATTAGTGTCTATGTAGGCGAAGATGAAGAAGTCAACCGACTTGTCCGATGCAGAGTTTACTGCAGTTACAGTAGCTGATTTTGTAGTTAACAATTGTTTCGTCTTCTTATGTTACTGTGTCTTTTGGTTGGCACAGAACTTATTGTAGTAAACTGGTTAGCTTGTGTGTGACATTTGTTCGTGACGCCCTCCATAGTTTGCTAGTAATTTCAGATATATCTTTCATATATTGTTGATTGTTCCGTTTTTTTGATTTTGATGTTTGATTTTGAGTATGTTGGTGTTCTCGAGAGGCATTTCTTGAAGTTGTTTGGTTAGCCGTTCCCTTGAAAGACGGTCATTAGGTCTTTGTTTTTAATTTTTTCGTGTGATATATGTACTGTACTGTGTTCACTTCCCTTTAAAAATAGAGTTTGCACACAGCTGATTGCTGTTGTAATTATGAATTCGATCTCTATACGCTAGTTTCCGGTATACTTGAGTCTTCAGTTTTCCTGAGTTGTTTCTAATGATCAGCATATCCAAGAACGATGGTTTGTTGTCTCAACTTGTTTCTAATCTAAATTTTATGTCTTTAAAGGTGTTACAGATTAAACTATAGCCATTTTCCAACTCATTTTCATTAATGATGACGAATGTGACGTCAACATAACTGATCCACGTTTTTGGTTTTATCATTGGTATTACGAAAGTTTTTAATCTCTCTATTACTGCTTCTGTAATCAATTATGATATTGATGATGCTGTCGGTGTTCTTCTTCTTCGATTGTACATTTTATTATTTAATTGATAGTATGTTGTAAGGCACATCAGTGGGTTCTTATTTTGAAGTTTTGTGTGCTTTGGAAGATAGGAATCATTAGTGAGAGGTGATATGGTGTGTTGTGCAAGGTTCGGTTTAACCAAACAGTACAGAGTTGTAATATTGAAGAATACCATTAATTTATCATTGCTAATTTAATATTCATCTATCTATCTATCCTGATCTATCTATCTATCTATCTAGCTATCTATCTAGCGAGCTATCGAGCGAGAGAGCAGAGAGCTTCTAGCTATCTATCTATCTATCTATCTATCTAGCGATTATCGAGCATCGAGCTATGCATCATCGATCTATCTATCGATCGATCGATCTCTTAATCTATCGAGCGAATCAGCATGAGATCGATCTATCTAGAGCAGCTAGCGAGTATCTATCTATCTATCTAGATAGAGATCTATCTCTAGCATCTATCTATCTACTCGATCTATTATCTATCATCTATCATCTTATCTATCTATAATCTATCGTCTATCTATCTTCTATCTATCTATCTATCTATCTATCTATCTATCTATCTATCTATCTATCTATCTATCTATCTATCTATCTATCTATCTATCTATCTATCTATCTATCTATCTATCTATCTATCTATCTATCTATCTATCTATCTATCTATCTATCTATCTATCTATCTATCTATCTATCTATCTATCTATCCTATCTATCTATCTATCTATCTATCTATCTATCTATCTATCTATCTATCTATCTATCTATCTATCTATCTATCTATCTATCTATCTATCTATCTATCTATCTATCTATCTATCTATCTATCTATCTATCTATCTATCTATCTATCTATCTATCTATCTATCTATCTATCTATCTATCTATCTATCTATCTATCTATCTATCTATCTATCTATCTATCTATCTATCTATCTATCTATCTATCTATCTATCTATCTATCTATCTATCTATCTATCTATCTATCCCTGATCTATCTATCTATCTATCCCTGATCTATCTATCTATCTATCTATCTATCTATCCCTGATCTATCTATCTATCTATCTATCTATCTATCTATCTATCTATCTATCTATCTATCTATCTATCTATCTGTCTCTGTACCCAACAATTCTTCTATCTATCCCTGATTTACTTACTTATATTTCTATCCATTCATGATCTGTATATATGCATGTACACTGTGTAGATATGTAGATGCAGTTGACTTTCAAATTGTTTGTAATACATCTAAATGAAGAATAAGATTAATTAAATTGCACAAGAGTATTAAATATCAAGAGATTCGTCGTCATGTCCTTTGTTTAACTAATCCCCCCCCCTATTTCACCTATTGGATGACCTTGTAATAAAAGCTAACAGTAGTCATAACAACAATCATCGATTTCTCCAAAAGAATTACAGATTCTCTAAGTAAACAAACTGTCTATTTGTAAGTAGTATTCATTGGTAATTTACAAAAATTAAGGTAACTTGAATTATTTTAGTCCTAGCAACTAAATTAATATTTGCATTTTTTTTCCAGTAATTCGACTTTGGGGTAAGTAACTCTTTCTATAAAATCTTATGCAACATTCAAAGAGTACAACTGTTAGTTCTATTGATGTGATTATGTAATTCACTTCATTTTAACACTACATTGTATATATATGTCAATGATGATTAATATGAAAAATCTGTTATTCAATTAGTATGTTTATATTGAAAGAGTTTCTCTTAGTTTAACTGACAAAACTGTCGAAATGTTTCGTCCTGATGTGGAACTATTCAACAATATTCACCATCGATTATATCACAATGTTGAATTATAAGCTGACAAGTCTTTAAGGATAATGCAACTAACGTAAGTAATGTTAAATATAACTAACAATACAATTTCTTTTTAATTTCGAATATTATATAGGAGTATATGGACAGGTTTTAAGTAAGTACCCGATTAAACTTATACAATAACACATTACAGTTGCTTTTTTAATTTAAATCTAATTTGGATTGTGACTGGAAAGCGCAGTTCAGGATACACCTTCCATCCTATTCAGGACTCATTGGCTGGAGGTACCTGCATCCCAAGAACGATTGTCTAAACACAGTAGCCAGATGGTAAACACCGTAGCGGTGGTGACAAGAAGTGAACTGAGTTCCGATCTCAGTGTTAACAACATTCTGCTGGATCCTGCTAACCAGTCACAATTCAACTTGTACAGTACTTGTGTAATATTACCGTATCGACGCAGTGCACGCACGATTCACACATATCAACACAGGCTGACCAGTTTCAATCCATTACAAACCAACGAGAAGATACTAGCTTATTTTAATTTTGTACTTTATGCATTAAATCATTTTGAAGTTTCAATGAATATCAGCGAATAAGATATTCCTTAGGATACATCAGTGACTATTATCATGTCGCCGTCCACTTTATGGATCCTTCACACGAATAACATAGAGTCTATGTGATCCAGATTGAAAAATTATCTTCACAGATATAATGTAATCCGTGGAAAAATGCTCTATAGCTACATGGACAAGTATTTACATAGAAGTTACTTTGATTTTAAATGTTGACAACTCTTAGATAATCTTGAAACATTCATTAATAATGTGAAATTATTGTATACATTTAACTGATACTTCATTTCTAATAATAGTATCATCTCATTCAGAGCCGATTCCTGATTGGTCAGTTTCGTATAGCCAATGTCTAGATCGTCTCTGTTTCATAGGTCTGCCGACATTTGTCTAAACACGTGGAATATTAACTATGATTTATCAACATAACATCTCGATTACTGTAATACAATGCTGTAAACATCATAGAATATCATTTGTATTGCGTAATGTTTATTTATTTCTTGACAGAACAACAGTGAACTCAATTTGGTAAGTTGTTACTTAACATACTTCATTTCTGTTTTAAGGTAACTAAATGTAGTATTCAGATATTGTCATTTAGTTAATCTAATACAATACAAAATAGTAAGAAGTTTAGGTTGAGCAGATTCACCTTCTGCTAACTTTTAAGTCCATCTGTCAGCTGACATGTTCCTACGGAGAAGTTGGGATTTCCTGCGAAGACTTGTTCAATACAGAATATATCAACATGCTAATAACCTTTCATATTTATAATGTTGAATAGGATGCATATTCTTTAGTCTAACTAAAACAAATTGAAGATTGTTACTAGTTACATTAAATCAATTCATTACTTAACTCTATTAAACTATAATCAGATAAACACGTATTCATTGATTGTAGTACCATCAATTCGCTAATGTAAGTTCTTTGTAAACATAATAATAGATATGCATGTTTTATGTAAATCAAATGATCATCCTTGTTACAACTAGTAGTCTAAGCAACAAACATTTCAACTTACTAATTCTGACTATAGTACAGTACAGAAATGGATATCGTCAGTTGTCCGTTTATCAATAGCTCAA
Organism: Schistosoma japonicum; assembly: GCA_025215515.1. Taxonomy (NCBI): domain Eukaryota; kingdom Metazoa; phylum Platyhelminthes; class Trematoda; order Strigeidida; family Schistosomatidae; genus Schistosoma; species Schistosoma japonicum. The sequence goes on from CM046065.1 coordinate 4,169,774, forward strand.
TCATCGTTTCAATTCAATAATCCCTGTGAAACAATGTGAGGATGGTAATTATGATTGAATAGTCTATCAGAAAAGAAGAGGCATTACATTACGTCGAATATAAGTACTTTACATGGTAAATTAATTAATTAGAGTTCTATTGTGGCTTTGTCATCATTGTTAGGCCACACAGAAACAATGATGAAGGAATTCATCCAGGTGACTGAAAAACTATCAGGTCAATTTTTAAAGAGTATGAAGTGAAGATTAATAACGATCTGCCTTATTCACGAAGATCTTTACAAAACGCAAGTATCAACTCACAGATGGATGTACATCACAATGGTTTCAATCATAAACCACATAAGAGCATATGTAGATCTTATTATAAATCTTGTTTCTCTCATGGTTTCAATAACTGCTGAAGGGCCTCTAATTTGTTGATTCGGGGATACATCTCGATCAGTGTCGTAATGCGTTAACTCGTTTCTATACTATACTCTAACTTAAGTCTGTGAATTCTAACTTAAACTAATTCGGTTATTGTATTCCGTTGAATGTCACTTATGATACACGTTAACGAAGTTACTTATAGGTGAATAGGACATTTAACTATTCATATCAATTGAATTATTGGATCATTAATTGAATGATAATGAATAAATCAACATTATTCATTTAGTTAAGTTGAGAAGGTTAGTTGATATGGGTATTAAGTTTTGTTGATCAAATTCGTCAGAGATTAATACTGACAGGGTGTCACTTGAAACCATGGTGCACTGGACAACTGTTTTGTATGGGTATGGAGCTCCTCAGCAGTGACCGTATGAAACTTATGTCCAGTTATTCACGCATTTTAATGGTACTCTGTCAACATTAATCTGTAACGAATTCAATCAAGTAACTGACGATCTTCACAAGCCAACTCAATTGAATTACATTAATCACCTCAATAATCACTAACTTCAGTATATCCCCAAAGCTTTGATACGAAGTCGTGACTGGTGGAGTTTACACTTGTCGGGAGTTATATAGTTATCACCAATGACAATCACTCTTCATCGAGCTATATATCGCCGATTGATGAAATTGGAAATTTAGCTAATAAATGCCAACCTCCCCAGTGATGCAGATGATTAGGTGTTTGTCAACTTGAAGTCCCTTGGTTAGAATATGGATTGTGGACTGCTAAGGGATCCCACACAAGTACGGAATGGCTGTCCAGTGATTCCAGGTTTTCACTTTCAAATACAAATTGAAATACTAATTCCATTCGCTTGTAATTATAATCTAATAATCATTATGTTGTTTTTGTGTTTTAGGAACACTATATCACGCTTTCTGGGGTAAAAATCATTGACTGTTTTTCAATTTAACATGATGAAAGTTTTAAACAAATAAACAGTAATGAATTTCAATTGGTTTTTTCTTATTAACTCACAAAAACACCACTATTGTCTGATAATCTACTAATGAGTAGTAACTACACTTCCTACATTGTGAAGTTATAAACTTGAATAATACTAAGAGATTATCTTATGTTACGATTAAATTACATAAAAACAGTACAGTTTAGAGACAACTACAATTGTACAATGAGTATGTATGTGTAATTAGAGTGTATAATACGAAACAACTTGAGTTTGACTTTCAATATGAACATCAACATCAGGATGCAAGTATATTCAGCTGACGAGTTCTAAATAGGACAAAACATGAGTTATGGATTCCGCTCACCAGCCACTATTCAACTGAAATAATACTAGTGAACTATTATTATATTGAGTCGATCCGCTCATTATGCAGATATGATAGTAGAGACTGACCAGTTTCAGTTCATGACAAATCAACAAGAAGTTTCAAATATACTCCAGTGTAGTGTAGAGTTGAATATACACAAGTTTACTTTGGTAACGTTACAATTCAAGTAACTAGATGATAGAAACTTTAATTGAAAGTTGTAGCAGAATGAACTCAGTAGTTTGATCAGCCTTCTATTTCACGGAGTTTTGAAATCACTTTATATGTCAAAGAAGTAAAATGAATTCAAATGAATCAAAATAGGGTTCTTCTGAAAAGTACACACTTATAACCCCACTATATATCAAAGTTTGGATATTCTGGTTTCGTGGTGAATTCTAAATTATTAGAACAGTTGGGATGCTCCTGTGTTTGCGAATCAAGATGATACCTGGATATCAACTTATGAACATAGAACCAATGACACAGTACCATGTAGAATTAAGCTGTTTCCCTAAGATTGATTCCATCTAACTAGAGATACAAGTTCAACATTGGGAAGAAAATGTTTAGTTCTACAGGCATCTGTTACAGACAAATAACGAACACTCAACATATGCATAATAATACAGAAAAGAGAATATCTTTGGAAGTATCTTGAGTAAAGTAGTAAAATAAACAAGGAATCAATGAAATTTAACGTATTACTAGATGGGAAGTATAAACTGAAGGTGAAAATGGGCACATTTTGAAGCGAAAACGAGGAATTTGGATCACTGCGAATGCATTGTGTTGGGTAGAGCCAAAAATTCCCTTGAAACTTGTTCAGAATGGCGTAAAAATCAATAGAGAAAATTGTGTCCAATCAGCACGCAGATAGCTTTTACCAGAAAATTCTAGACCAATGAGAAGTCACGTGATGTATCTCTGATTGGACAGTTATCTTACTACTACTTTGTTTAGTAGGATATAGAAATCTCTAGAAGCCTGAAGGAAATTTATGATAATATAAATACCCTACTTTCGGTACATAATTGAAACCATGCAGTAAAGTGTTATTTTGCCGTATTTCCTGTCTTCTCTCTAGTGTTCACGTTGAAGTGTAGTTTTAGCCTGAGGGTCGAGTCAAAGGTTATGAGTCGAATCAAGCGGTCCACTTAGACGAGATTAATAATTGACGACAGAGATTTCGCGGTCGAATAAAAATCCAAACCACGCGTCACAACACATTTCCTAATGTATTCTGGGATTCTAGCATCTTCAAAAGGATGGTTTGTTTTATATGTTAGGCATTTTGTAACATAAAGCGTCGATAATCCAATTTTACTGAATACGAATGTTTCACTTCTAATATATCTAAACTCTGCTAATCAATATTTCTCAATATAACTGAGTGACGGAAAGTCACTACGTGTATTACCAGTAATATTAAGATTACAAATAAACTGAAGTGCTTTCGATTGGATGTTTCTCGTGGTTTATTAAGTTATGACTAAAGTCTGGATCAGCACACACTGTCAGACACAGTGGTGCGAATAGTCAGACAATTGTGCAAGTACTTAAAGTATCTGAATTGATTCTGTTAGAGTATGACAAGTATTCAGTGTTTCATAGTATTTACTTTTACCTAATCAAAATATTTGATATTGATGGTAAGTCTTTTCCCCTTGGATCATTACTTGACTTAAACGTGGTTTCTACTTTATGCCGACTGAAAACTTTACTTAGATGTGAAGTTGAGCTAAGTAATCCTCCATCATAGTGGAGTATGCCGACAGATCACAGAATATGGTTCAACAATTATAGACTGCGACAAAACCATCTAAACATTACTCAATATCATGATTGTCAATTTAGGAATGATGATATACAGATGAATATTTGTCTATTCTGGAATTGGATGAAACTTGAATATTTTCACACAATAAGGTAAACATGATCAGCAATTGTCAGTATCTTCTGACCTATTATACAATTGTTTGTCTTTATATTAGTTTAACAGTTTCAAGTGTTTCAATAGTTTCAATAGATCAGTACTGAGATTGTATGTTAAACAACTTAAGGTACTTCATTGATGTTGTTTTATGGTAATAAGAGATTTGTAAAATGCTAACAATCAATTAGGATTTTCTGAGTATGACGAAGTTAATTGTTAAACTTAACAGATGATAACTATTCAAAGACTCTTCTATATAAATTGGTAACTAACTGATATTCGTAAGTTTCCCAGCTATACCACCATTAGTCGTTTGTGTTTGTCATAAACTGATATTGAATAAGTGGAAATTTCACCATTAGAAGCCGATTTATTAGTACAGATTGTTAATGTATGGGTTCGATTCCGTGATGAAATTGTAAGTGCATACTATTACTGAGGAGTTCATACTAGAACAAAACATTTGTTCAATCCTCTCTTAGATTTCACTGATACCTAACCACTATCAATCTGTAATGAATATACTCAATTCAATCTGATACTTATCTACACAAAATTACCTCAGTTTGATAACACGATTAGCTTGTAACAACAACAACTTCCACTACTTATGTATACTTAAATGATCCTTATAACTGTACATAGAAGTTAGTATTCCAACAGCAAATGGTTAGAACCAACTTTATTAAGCTGATTTACTTATTTTAACGAGGATGGGGGGAGTAGGGAACTTCGAATACCTAAGATAATACATGTTTAATGGCGTTACACTATCAATAACAGCCTAGATTTATACAGACAACTGACTTCTCGATATTATCACTACATACAGCATCCATTGACATTAGTATCTAGTATGAGGATTACAGTGAAATGAAAAACAATATCATAAAAATTATTTAGGTTGGATTGTGGCTAGAAAGTGAAATCCAGAAATCGCGTTTTGTTATATTAAGGACTCGAGCTGGGTGTACCAGCATTCCAGTGTTGTTATATTCAAGCTTGACCCTATGTAAGATCTGAATCTTTTTATTTCTTGGAACAAACTGTGAAGTAAATACGTCGCATGAAACCAATAAAGGCACCAATCAACAGTCTATCAGTACTGTATTACTGCGTTGATAACAATATACACTGACAATTAACGACACAGAGTCTTACTGGGATTACGTGGTGATTTGAGAGTAAGGAAACTTATCATCCACCTCAATCAACAATCAATAAACACACTGAATTAAAACCAGTTTGTTAACCAATTCAAGAAATGAATGAACCATTATCAGTCTATCAATCACTGAAAGCAATCGAAATGAATGTAAACGAAGTGACATAACAAATCTCAACGACAACAACAACAACATTAACAACACCAACTAATCAAATTCATAATGGATAAAACGAACATTTAGTCACTTGTAGTAAAACTCTCATTACACACTTCAATTAGAAGTTTATAAAGATGAAATTCCCTGAAAGACTTCACTCTGAAATGAGCAACATCACTTTACTTTTCAATCATCATTAGGATATACGTGAATAACCATGTAGATACACACGTATACTGTGAGTGTAACCCTTCTCGTCAATCACTTATATCATTCACCTCACCATCAAGTCTATTCATTTCCATCTTATCATTCATGAATAAGATGAATTTTCACATGACCAATTCAACTGTTACTTTTCTACTTCACGTGAATCTACGCAGTATTCATAGTTGAACTATGTCTGTCATCGATTAAAGCTTTAAATAGGTATCATATACAAAATGACAAAACACACAACCTTGGCATTTCAATGAGACTTCATATACATGCCACACAAACATACGTACGATACATACTTCAATTGATGTCATTGTAATTTTACATGATCAGATTTGATACAAAATGAGATCAGTGTAGATGAGTATGTTAATCAGGTTGATTAATAAGGAAGAACAGTTGACTAATTGTTGGTGTGTTTGTATGCTTCACGTTGATATTACCTCCTACAAGTGTCATTTCGATTACATCAAATGTAAATTGTGTTGATTGCATTAGAATTGAGTAATATTTAAAGAAACATTGATAAGAATACTTGACAATTGAATGTATATTACACAATCGATGATTGCAATACTCATCATCATTGTATTGCTTTTAATAGAATCATGTAAATGTGGATCTATCAATTGTAATGGTATGTTGTATTATGTAATAAGATCTGTAATGTATTATTCTACTATTCAAATGTTACTGTTGAGTGTTTTGATGATTGTTGAAGCATTGAACAGGTGTTTTGTCTTAATTTGAGACTCTTCAGTAGTAATTGTATTTGGATCAATACTCCGGAATAACTAGAAGTGTAATGTGCGCATAGCCATTAAATCGCTGAACTGGCACCAATCCGCTGATTATTCTAATTAAGTTATTGCTCTTTTATGGTTATCACATAGTAGAATACCAAATAGTCTCTGATTCTAATCAATCATGTATTTCGTATACAGGAACGTATCACTCGTGAGTTCTTCATCTGTTCTACTGATAATTTCATTATTCTGAACAATTTGTGATAACAACATAAAGTTAACTGAATAGTTTTAAGTGTTTCAGCATTGTCATTTAGTTATATTGAGTTCTTTGAACTGGATGATTCAATTATGAAGTATTTCATTGTCATTCTGAATCATTTCAACTGTGTCAACGTCTCAGGAAAGTGTTCATAATTAAGGAATGTATAGATTGTTGAATTGAATTATGTTATTTAATGAATCAATCTAGAAGTAAGAAACAACTTAGAACTGGTACTAAATAGATGATCAATTGTAGTATGAGACTATGAAGAAGAGTACAAACATGACACTATCAGGGTTTCAAGTTAATAACCTACAAGTTTCATAAAGAATATTTAATTGTTCACTTAATGATGTGGTCAGTATTAGAACTTTTGTGAATTCATGACATTCAACTTCATCTATTGGTAACATAAATGATCATCATTAGTTATTACGTAATACTAAATCTCTGTGAGTTCCGTTTTGAAGGGAGTCACTAATGAAACTGATAATTATAGGCATGTTTACTGATGTCAATACTTTGTTTCCATATTCTAGAAGTACACAATGGGAGTAAGTAATTACATTCATCTAGTTCATTTATCAAATAACATACTACTGATACTGTTATCACATACCGAATACATACATAATGAGTAGATGATTCATTCAACGGTACTCATCATAAGTAATGTTCATGTTGGATTATGATTGGCAAGTGTAATCCAGAACGCGACTTTCGTCCTATATGGGACTCATCAGATGGATGTTTCCACATCCCAATATTAATGTTCACTCTGGGATTAGAATTTTATCCCACTTCGTGTCAAATGTCATTGTGTTCACCACTACTGGGCTACTGTGTTTGGACAGTAACCATCGTATATTCTGTATTTCATCATGATTTGTAGTTCATTGTTGTCTTTTCTAGTATACCTGTTACAAACAATATCAATCAATGTAAAATTTAAACTTTGTATTTGTACTTTTCAATAAAATATAGAAAGATTCTATGTGGATTAGGGTAAGTGAAATGAAGTATTCATTTAAACGTATATACCTAACTTTACTCTACTCTCTACTCTACTCTACTCTACTCTCTACTTTTAGTTATGTAAATACAATGATGGTCCCAGTTAAACTTAGTGAATTAGGCCGTTTCTGTTGTTTGAGTAATGATTGCATCTGCTCAGCAGTCAACAGATACTGAACATTTGAAAGTAAAGATTGTAAAACCAAACAACTTAAACAGTGAATGAATGAATATCTACCAACTTTAGAAAAGCCCTTACATGAGGTGTCCTAGTTTCATCTTAACTCATTTGATAGACAAACGGTACATCATTGAAAGTAAGAAAATATTGAAATTAATATACAGTAGACAACTACAACTTTCATATGAGGTTTGAACTCGTCTATTACACATATTCGAAACTATAGAAATCTTGACTAACAACTCTAATTTATGCATTCAAAAGAAGCATATGGCACCTTCATCACTTCACTGATTAAATAATGATTCCATGAAATCTGAACACCTTTTATTTTGCTGCATTTTACCTTCCTCTGACTGCCTTCCCAGTCCTGTCTTTTGATTATAGTTTGCACCATCTCTTCTCTTAAGACTCTCTATTCACAACTTATTATTACGTATTTATTGTTGATGAATATGATGTTGATTAACTTGTGATGGTTTATAGAAATTAGTAATAAGCTCGGTTGATTGAATACGTTACAGAATGATGTTGACAGGATACTACGGAGAAGCAGAGAGCTCAATGGTGTACTGGTAAGTAGTCTCGTGCTAGAACGACATAGATGCCTCCATGGATTTCAATGGTATCCTGCTAACTCAATTGTCTGATATATCCAATCAACTCTTATTCACTGTTTAATTTGCTCAAGCTTTAATGGGATTCCTGTATTGACAGATGTATTCAAACTGTTCTTATTGTTTCTACCAAAATTGATACACCTGCCATTATACTATGGATTCCCACCTCTTAGCAGTTTTATCAAATTATGTAATCCAACTATTTCATTATTATGATTGTCTCATAAATTGCCTTGATTAGCTTAACGTATTTCTCTTTCATATTTACATATAAATATTACTGTGTAACTAAGAGTGTATTCTGATGAAGATCTAAGTGACGAAACATTATTGTATGACGTAAAACAAGGTAAATGTGTCTTAATTACAAATCAAATAGATGATATGTGATTTGGATGTGGGGGAGGCGAAGTCGTCAACTTGATACCTCTGATTAAAGTTTCGTGAGAGAGGCTGTACTTGATTCCATGTGAATTCGACTACGAATCACTTAATCTCATAGTTTGCAATTGTGACTACTGAGCTATTTTGGTGTCAACTGGCTACCTATAGGAAGTAGTTGTGTGGATTGATTGTTCATTGTGTACTGAGCAATTATGATGTTCATTGAATCCTTAATAGAGCTAATCTAATTATATCGATCAAGTTGTAATGTGGCCACTAGTTTAAATAACTCGATGTTAATGGCACTACATTAAGATGGAAGATAGATCGAAGTACATCATTACGTCATCAGTAAAATACCCCCAGCAAATATTCAATCTATTGTGAACCTTATTTGTTTCGAATTACTTCTTAACAGAATCACCTTAAACTTTCTTAAGTAAGTTCCATTGAAACCAACACTTTAATGATGACTATTTAAGTGGTTATATTAATGAGGTAGGGCGTATATTGTTACAAGTGCCAAAATTATCATGAAATGTGGTTTGAGAACAAGAGTAATCAACACAAAACCCTAAACCTACTTTTCATCCTTATTCGCATTCATCTGAAATGTGCATCTCCATCCTTGAAGGAACTACTGTTAACTTGTTGAATTAACACTGAATCATCTAATTTCATAGTACCAATGTACTAAACAACTAAAACAAAGTAACATAATGATCACTACTTAGTGATGATTAATCAATGTTACATCATCATAACTGTCTAGCAATTGACAGTAACCATCTTCTTGTTTTATTGAAATAAACATTAACAGAATAATGAATTCAATCTACACTTTATTGTTACATTTGGATAATGATGAAACTATGAATTGACTTTTTCATTGTTCATTATGTCATTCATTAGAGTTTGTTAAAATCGATATTGAAAAAAAAACAGTCTCAATCTATTTGTTAATTATACACCTTCTTTAATATACAACTAATTCAGTAACAAAAGTTTCTTTTGTAATACGATACTACTGAATTAACATAGTTGATATTTTCACTTTTATATTTTTAGGGAAACAATAAGAAAACTATTTGGTTGGTGAAATCCAATTGAATATTAAAATTGTTGGGGATGTTAGATCCCCCCAAAACTGATTTGGCAAGCCTGTTATTTTTGTGGTTTTATTGAATAAATTTCAATTCTCTGTTTTCGCGCCCAAAATGTTCCCTTCTCACCTTCAGTTCGTGTTTCCCACTTGGTAAGATACTAAATCTTATTGGTTCATTGTTTATTTTAGTACGCTATTTATTACATTCCAATGACGCTCTCTGTTTTGTATATATACGCATGATTTGTGAATGTTGATGTCGTCTGACAGGCTGCTTGTGGAATGAAACGCTTCTTACTGTCTTTGGATTTCTTACTCTAGTAAGCTGGGCTGGGGCGCTGCGGATTAGCTTAGCTTTCTGTTATTGTGTCGCTGGTCTTACATTCGTTAGCAGGTATCGAGATGTCACTTAAACTCGCGAAGCCTTAGCAATAAAAATTGAGCAAATGATTAGATTAATAGAATCAGAAATGATTTAATTGTTATTAGACTTTGATAAATACATTATTGAGTTTAGATGGTTTGTGGAGATTAGTATGAGGTTTAGTTAAATGGATTAATCACTGTGAGTGATGTTGACAAAGTAGCATAAAAAACTAGCAAACAGTGAAGAGTTATATATTCGTAGTATGGTACTCCTCAGCAGTATACTGGCTCAGTGGTGCAGAGGGTTATGCGTTAGCCGACCTGAAGCTTTTGCGATGGAATCTTAGTTGTTCACTACTGAGGAACCTAATGCTAGTTCGAAACGGGTATCCATTATTTCTTGGTTTCTTAACGGTACCTAGCCAACATTAATCTCTTATAAACTCAATCAACTTAATACACTTCTGTTTATTGTTTGATCATTACCTAAGTCCCAATTGAGTATTGTAACATTATGTTAAATCGAATGCTGAAGTTATAATTGGTATACATTTGATTATGGAGATAAGTAAAATATTTTCTATGTTTAGGCGTTTTATGTAGGTAATTATATCCTTGGAAGCATTTCGTACAACTTCCAGTCGTCTATGTAGATAGTAATTTCCGGTAACACATCAATCAATCAATCAATTAATGCCTGTCTACATTCATGGAGCATTAGCGCCCGACCAGCATTCTTTAATCTAATTTGCATAGCGTTCTCCTTTCCAGTTCCTTCCAAGTGCTATTCATTTGTTTCTTATCTGCCTTTGTCCAGATTACTTCAAGTGTTACTGAATGTTTTAAGCTTGGATAATGGAGGATTTATGTGGATGGGGTTATTAACCTCATCTCGTCAGTTTTTCCGACAAAAACAACATAAACAAAATATGTCATAACAAGATTACATTGTTACATAATCAAACTCGTTTTGCAGTTATGATGCATAGTAATGAAATGAGACATCCTGGAGTGTAGACGATTGTCGAAAATGAATTAGTTCCTATGTATGTGAGTTCAGTAATTTAATGTTAGAAAACATAAAATACCGGGAAAGTAGGGTGAAATGATATTATATGCACAGACTTTAGTATGCTTGAGAGTGAATACTGCTGATAATAGAGTACAGTTACAATAAGCTTGTATCTTCCTGTTGATTTGTAATGGACGGAAACTGGTCAGCCTCTATTGCCATATGAGAATCATAAGCAGATTGCATCGATATAGTGATAGTACGCAAATAATATTTAAGTTGTATTGTGAATGTCAAGCTGAATTCAGAACCCACGTTTCGATATATTTGGAATTCATCGACGTGATGTACCTACAGCCTAATGTTGACAATCACATTGGAATTGAAACTCAGTTCGTTTCATGTCAACAACACCACTGCGTTCACCACTAGGCTATTGTGTCAAAACACCATTCTGCAATACATAACGACATCTCAGAAAATACATCAAAACACTTGAGGCAGATAGATATAATTGTCGTGTAAATAATAACAAGTTCATTACATTTAACTCTATGAAAACCATAAGAGAAAATTACATCATAGAAACAAATCATACATTATCGACAAAATAAAATACTCCAAGTGTGATCAACATTATCATCGCCGCCTATGTGAACATCAATCAACCGTGAATCCGTACAATATTTCTTCTCTGATATCAATACCCAATGACAATTAATAACACAGAGTCTCACTGGAAGTACGAGGTGATTTTAGAGTACGGAAACTTATCATTCACGTTAATCAACAATCAATAAACACATTGAATTGAAGTCAATTTGTCAACCAATTCAAGAAATGAATGAACCATTATCAGTCTATCAATCACTGAAAGCAATCGAAATGAATGTAAACGAAGTGACATCACAAATCTCAACAACAACAACATTAACAACATCAACTGATCAAATTCATAATGGATAAAACCAACATTTAGTCACTTGTAGTAAAACTCCCATTACACACTTCAATTAGAAGTTTATAAAGATGAAATTCCTTGAAAGACTTCACTCTGAAATGAGCAACATCACTTTACTTTTCAATCATCATTAGGATATACATGAATAACCATGTAGATACACACGTATACTGTGAGTGTAACCCTTCTCGTCAATCACTTATATCATTCACCTCACCATCAAGTCTATTCATTTCCATATTATCATTCATGAATAAGATGAATTTTCACATGAGCGATTCAACTGTTACTTTTCTATTTTATGTGAATCTACGCAGTATTCATAGTTGAACTATGTCTGTCATCAATTAAAGCTTTAAATAGGTATCATATACAAAATGACAGAACACACAACCTTTGCATTTCAATGAGACTTCATATACATGCCACACAAACATACATACAATACATACTTCAATTGATGTCGTTATAATGTTACATAATCAGATTTGATACAGAATGAGATCAGTGTAGATCAGCGTAGTGTTGTGTTTCTATGCCACGCGTTCGATCCCCAACGAGGTCGTGGATGCGCACTGCTGAAGAGTCTCATACTATGACGAAACAGCTATCCAGTGCTTCCAGGTGATCAATGGTTGTCTGATTCAGATCAATTCGTGATATCAGGATAGAATGAAATCGCTGTCCAGTGCTTCCTATTGGTCAGTGATTGTCTAAATAAAACCAGTTTTGTGATAATGAAATAACATTCAATAATCTGTACAACATCCAATTACAATCAATTATGTCACCAACAATGAAAGCAGGAAACATGTAAGTTTACCTATTGACAATCATCTAAAAAGTGACTTCATTATTTAAGTTATTATAAATATCAGTGGAATCGAACTGATGATCTTGATCCTTTATTGATTGAATCATGAAGAGATCACATAACTTGCTTCGATATGTTTACTAGAATTTACATATCTTCCTTCTTTGAGCATGCATAGTTAGTTTGATTCCTAATGAATAACCATGTTTCATTTACAAATTAGCATGATTAAATGTCTACATTATTGAATGAAATTGGATTGTATTTGGTAAGTGAGATTCAATACATGTGTTTCGTCCTACTTATAACTCATCAGTTTATAATAAATAAACTGTAAGATTTAAATACCTTCATATTATGTTTATATGTTCACTTAATTTATAACCAAAAACGATCCTACTTCTGGTGGTAAGTAGATATTTGTATTTCAGTGAGTGTTCTTTGATGCTTATACTCATCATGTATGAGTAGATTAAGTTGAAGCATCAAAATAGTTTACAGATGAAAGTCACAGATGAAATCTTTAAAGACAAGATAATACTATCAGCCTCATAATGTATTGACATTATTGAATATGGTTTATGTCACTAGGCATCATATTTAACTATGGTATCCTTCAATTCTATCTAGTCGATTTTGGTATGTTCTTATTGTAAGTAGTAGTAGCTCTTAATGTATTGAAGGCTTTGTTCTTAGAGTTGTGTATTTGTCATAATCAAGTTAACAATTCAGAAGTTAAATTTTAATGAATCGTGGAAATCAATAAGTAGTAGGTTTGGTTGTTTTTATTCATCATAAACTGATTTCAGTTTAAAACTAGAGAAAACTGGACAACTGTATTGTCTTAGTAAGAGACACCTCAGTGATATAGTACACCATGATTTTGCTAGACAATCTAATTTGCAGCCATCAAATCTTGACTATATGCATCACTATAAAAGCAGGTGTCCAACGATAAATTCCCATTTTCATCAGTATGCAACATAATGTGACGTATAGTCAACTTCATTGATGATAGAAACTTCCTTCCAAGATGCATGAACTCCACTAAGCCTTCGGTTTGCTTCTCCAGAGCAACTGAAAGTGTGCACTGCTGAGGAATTCTATACTAGGACGAAGTAACTGTCTAACATTTCCTGGATTTTACTCCTATCAAACTGATATTAATTTACATGAAACACAAGCAACTAAATCTAAAAGCTAATTACAGACACTTTACATTCAGAGCAATAATTATCAGTTATTTATTACCAAAGGAGAAACAGATGTCTAACGTTTCCTGGTTTTCAGTGGCTGTCTAACCCTGACTAACAAGTGATATTTGACTTCGGATTAAACAATCAATACATCACTTATTTACAGAGTAAATATTGTTCACAGTCAGATACAACGCAGAACTTCGTACGTACATACATCAGTTCAGGTTGCCATACCACATCAGCACAGAGACGCAACTGTCAGTTCAAATCCAAGAGTGAGAGCCATAGAAGAAGTATTAGTGAAATAAATTTGTAAGGAGGAAGATAGAGAATTCAGAAGGTTAGATTTTGAGAGAACACAAAGAGTGGACGCACCTGCGCCTTCGCAAACGATTCTGAGCCATGTCGTTCAAGGTCTCTAACCATTGGTGTCTTTCGTCTCGCGGACCCCAACCACGCAGCATACATCTATCAACATGACTCAGTCCACTTGTCAGTGACCTCATCGATTTTTATCATGTTCTGGTTTGGCCGCCTCTAGCTTTCTTCCAACCTATTTCTACACCGCAAAACATAGCTCACATAGTTCACAGAAAATATATTTCTTTTCATGTATGACCAAGCAATCTCTTTTCATTGAATTGGATCCAAATACATTTTATTTATATATGCACACCCTTTTGACAAGTGTAACTGTCTGAACTCAATAGTATAGTGGTGAACACGATGGCTTTTGACACAAAACCAATTGCGTTGGAATGTCAGCGTAAACATCAACACTGAGATGTAGCTATATCCAGCTAACTAGTCCGAAGAAGGATGAAACGCTCGTCCTCGACTACGATTGCTAGTCACAATCCAATTGAAGCGTAACTTAATGTGTTCTTGATTTGATCTTTACACGAATTGTAACATTACGTTGATATAAATTATTCATTCTTTAGTTACCAACTCTTATTCTTACAATAGAAGCAATCAACAGTCACATCTTTTGAAACGAATCATTGCTTTATTCTACCAATTTAATGATGTTAGGACCTTTACTAGTGTTTCATGGTAAGTTAAGCTTATGATCTTCTATCATTGATGTATTCAGTTAAGTAAGTGAATACATTAATGAGATAAGATTTAATCTCTAGCTTATAACATTTGAATCTTAAGTAAATTAGATTGAATCATTTACAGTTAGGTATTCAGGTATTCAACTGTTTAAAGTCATTAAAGACTGATAATCACAGGGTACCATTGAAAATCATGAAGTACTGAACAGCTGTTTCATCTTAGTATGAGACACCTCAACAATATCACGAAGTGATGGTAGTAGAAATGCTACCATTGGATGCTGACCCTGTAATGCAGAGCGTTAAGCATTTTACTAACCTGTAGTCCATGAAGCAGGACATAAAATGTACAGTGCTGAGTAGTTTCATACTAAGAAGAAACAGCTGGTCAGTGCTCCCTAGTTTTCAGTGGTACCTTGACATCCTCAATCTGTCACGAACTCAATCGACGAAACTTAACACCAATCTTCATAAACTATCACAATTCAATTAGGTATTCAATTAAACTTTAGTTAAAGATATTAAGTTCTTCATGAAACCATACTCTTGTTACTATAGTTACTATTTGTTTGAGTTATTGACTTATTCATTTATTGGGTAAACATATTTGTTAGCTTCTTAGATGGTTTATGGTAAGAATTCTTACAAAGATATACTTATGATATTTAGTTAAAGTATATCTTATTCAAGCGAATCGCTAAACTTCTATTCATATTTGAGGTATACAACTCGACAATCATTCAGTGTCAATGGTAGTAATTGTCTCACATCCGACAAGTCTAAACTCCACCAGTTGTGGCATCTTACTAGAGTCTCAGGAACATCCTGAAGTTAGTTATTAGTTAGTTGATTATTGTGTTTGAATTTAGATGGTTTGCAGAGATTAGTATTAAGTGATAGTTGATTGAATAGACTATAGATTGATGTTGACAGAGTACCATAAAAAAACTAGGAAACACCGGACAGCGATTTTCTCTTAGTATGGAAATCCTTAGCAGTGCAGACCCTAGATTCCACCCCATAAACCTCACCTTGGCAAATGCTTAACCATTTGTACCACTAAACAAGCATTCAGTGGGAGAATTCGTACTTGCATAATACGACAATCATCCAACACTGATCTGTGACAAATTCAATCAACGTAAATCAATACCGATCACCACAAACCATGTCAATTCATTTATTATTCAGATCTTAAATGATGTCAGATACTTACCATGTTGTTAAGTGATTGAAATATAATGAAAATTTACTGAAAGTATAAATCATGTACATGTTACTTGATCGATCAGTTATTTGATGCTTTCACAATATTCAATTGTGAGCATTCAATAAACCTACTGAAACAACAATGGTTGCTTATCAATTATAAAAGTTGTAGGGATTGTTGAATATGAATTCGATTTAATGAATTGGTCTATTAGAAACTGAGAACTGATACTGACTAGTTGTTGTTTCGTCTTAATATGATACTAAGTAGTAGGTATTTATGACGTAATCAATAGATTAAGTAGTAGATATTTAAGTTTCACAACAATTTATTACTCGTTAAAACATTGACTTAGTAGGCATGCAACGATTAACATTTTCTCGACTTTAACGATTAACATCGTTCAGATAGTACTCGATTTGGACTAGTTACATTGTCTTCATCAGTCATTATATTACAAAACTCGTAATTATGCTGCTTAAAGCACATGGTTATGTCTGACGTTTTGCTATAGAACTTGTAATCAATTAGATCTTAGTGATTAATTATGAACACATGATATTTCTATGTCAAATGAACTATTTTATTACTATGAAATATATTTGTATTATCTATAAAGTATTATTTACTTATGAAAGTAGTATATATGTTCAAATGATAATTGAAATGCTTATATTAACATGTATTGACAATAACCTTATTCACTTGTTTTAGGAACGCTATACCTCGGTTTATCACTCTTGTAAACGGACCATCAAGTTGATTGAAACTACTGAATTGGGAAATAAGTAGTATTTAATGTGAAATTAAAATACATACAGCACATATATGTAATCAACTGAATTTGTTTTGGATATGACATTTGACAAGGAAACATAAAAGTAGATATTTCAGTGGGAGAAAAGTATGTTTAACTGACTCCATTAGGATCCAACAGAGAAAAGTCGAAGGGGAATATGAAGTGAAAACATGGAAACTTTATATAAGGATCTAAATGGATCTTCCCTCTGATTTGTCATGAACTGAAACCAACTGGTCTCTGCTACTATGTCTGCATCCTCGGCGGATACCGTCGATACAGCGATGATTCACTAGTAATGTTTAAGTTGAATTGTGAATAGTAAGTGGAATCCATGATGCACGTTTCGTCCAACTCGGAACACGTCATCTGGATGTACCTGCATCCTAGTGTTGATGTTCACATCAGGATTCAAGCTCAGTACGTTTCATGTCAAACGTCACCTCGTTCACCACTAGGCTACTGAGTCCAGACAGTCACACTTGTGAATAATCGTTATATCGATGCGATCTACTAAAAATGCATATATATCAACAAACAAAGGGCATATTCAGTCCATGACAAATTGACGGAGGGATCCATATACATCCAAATATATTAATACCCTTTTGCACAAGTGTGACTGTCTGGACTCATTAACTTATTGGTGAACCAGGTAGCGTTTGACACTCAATGAACTGAGTTGGAGTCATGGTGTGAACATGATCACTGGGATGCGTGTACATCCACCTGACGAGTCCCAAATGTAAGCTAATGAATACAACGTTTAAATACTTTAATAGACAGGATTAATACAAACATGTAGATGAATGCACTAATTTTAAGCGCCTTCAATACGACTTGATATTTAATAAAAACGTTTTCGAATCTGCTACAATGACTGGAATTCATCAATTTCTGTTGTCATATGTTCATCCTGAGTGGATTGCTTCGAGATAGCGCTAGTTTACGAAGTGGCTGTCTGCACATAAAAGTTTAGTGATGGACGTGGTGGCGTTTGGCACAAAACGAACCGTTTCAGTCCAAGTGCTAACATTAACACTTGGATGCAGGTACATACAGTTGACGAGTGTCACATGGAGTGAAGGGCGCATCCTAGATTCCGCTTACCAGTCACAATCCAACTTTAACAATACTTGTGATTTACTGCTATATCGAGGTAATCCACTCAGGATGAACATATGGCGACGAAGACCGATCAATTTCAAACCATGACAAATCAAGTGGAAGTATTAAATATATCCCAACTACATTACAGAAGTGTTCTACACAAGACTGTGATTACAGATTAAGTTGCGTCAATACTGGTTCCTTTGAGACAATAAAAAGACTCCATAATAATCATGTAGTCCACAACGATCTATAAATCGATTCACTAATGGTAGTCCATACAACTGTCAATAACCTTAGAATAGAAGGTTCGCTTAATGATGTGAACTGCAATGACATTGTTTAGAACCAATACTGAAGAAAAGACAGACACTAAGGCGGTTGTATTATGCCTGCATGTCTACTCCCTGTAACCGAGTTTTCAAACTCCATAGAAAAACACAAGACAGGTGAACCAGTAACCAATCAGTCAAATTAAACTTCACTTATTTGTTTATTTACATGAAAGACGGATCGTGAAACGGACTAACAAGAAGAACATCATTTATGCAAAAAAACGATATGAATGACTAAGAACAGATGCAACAGATGCCAAGTTAACTAGTTATTGTTACTGAATGGGAAATGATTTGGTGGTAGTTGATGAGTGTAGTGAAAGGTTAAGTCGATAAGAACATGACAATAATAGGAATGAAATTGAAGCGTTCCCCGGATATATGACCAAGTTGTGCTTGTCGTATAACCAAAGACACTTCTATCGAATGGACCCCACTCTTACAAATGAGAAATCAGAAGGCAATAAAGGATGGAAGCGAAATTATAATTGATCGTATACAGAGCTTCAGTGGGATAGCAACGTCTAGGCTGGCAAACTAGACAGAGATGCTACCCACGGTGGTTCGAGTCGTGATCTGGTGAAGATGCGTGACCACGCGCCTTCAACTAGTTGTGTCCGCTAAAACAAACATGGTCAGCATCAATGTCGAGAGCCTATGCAACTATTTATTTTGGGGATTATTTACCGCAACAAAATAATCGATTTTTATGTACTAAACTTAAATGAAATGACTTTCTAGACCGTAATGTCGTATGTTACTTATTCTTCTTGAATCCTCCAATATAACAGTCTGTGATGACAACAAGGATTGTAAAAGAGTAGAAGTAACCAGAAGTTAGGTGTGTAGGGCAGAAGCATATCAATCACCATAGCAATTAAGATTGTAAAGTATTTTGTATGTTTACAGTGAAATCATATGTGGCATGAGATGATTATTTGAATACTAATAAAATGGGAAAAAATTTCAATTGATCAAAGTGAGGATCTAATGAGTTTTTCTGATAGTTAAACATTCATCATGAAGCCAAAAGATCATGATTCCAATTTTATGATAAGATCATAACCATTGAATCAAGAAAGAACTTTCAATCTATCAGTCCTTACAGTGTCAAAGCCAGGTGAGTTTTTCCGTGTTGATTCGAAATAAACTACAGGCCCCACTCTTAGTGGTGCTCTTCCGTCAATTCCTCTAAGTCTCAGATTTGAAACTATACTTCTGCCTGGAGCCCTAAGACTTAAAGATTTCCCGGGGACTGCCTGCGATGTCAGTTATAGAACCGACGCGGATAGACAGTTGGCATTTTTTATGGTCAGAACTACGACAGTATTTGATCGTTTTCAAAACCCTGACTTTCGCTCCTAATCAATGAAAACATTCTTGGCAAATGCTTTCGCTGTAGTTTATGTGGCGGCGATCCCATAAGTTTACTTCTAATAACCCCATACAAATGACTTAGTCTGTCCCTCTTAACTGTTACTTCTGATCCGAAAATCAAAAAAATAGAACCAAAGTCATTTTTAATTATTTTGATGCAAGAATTTTCAGGAGCATAAATCTGCTTTCAGCACAACATCCAATTTATTATTTAAATTGGATTTATCGGAAACAAGCCTACATAACAAAGAATACTGTTCCGTGTCATCACAGTTTAAGTAAACAAACTACTAGTTAAGTTGGATTGTGACTGGTAAGTGGAATCCACGACGCGAGTTTCGTCCTAGTTGGGACTCATCAACTGAATGTACCTGCATCCCAATGTTGATGTTCATACTGGGATTCGAACTCAGTCCGGTTCGTGTCAAACGCCACGGTGTTCACCACTAGGCCACTGTGTCCAGTCACAATCCAACTTAAATATAATTTGTGTATTACCGCTATATAGAGGCAATCCGCTCAGAATGCACATATGGCAACAGAGGCTAACCAGTTTCAGTCCATTACAAATCAACGGGATGATACAAGCCTGTTCTAAACTACTAGTTAGTTACGTAATAGTGTCATTTTTACGTTGATTAACTACATATAGGTGTATATGCACGTTCAACTGATGTCTTTATCGTTCACTTCAATCCCCTTATCTCAACTAAATTACAACTGATGTATGCTGTTATCTTCTTAAGTAAATATGTGTTTTGCATGAACAATGTAAACATTTGCATAGTAAATAGAAATATGATAGGTACACAAATACCAAGAAGATCTTTTCAATTCATTAAACCATGGAAATCATTTAATGCATAGAAAACTAGACAAATGCTAAACATATACAATTTGGTTCTAATTAAACCCTAAAATGTAGTTTATCATTTGAAGCTCATTATGACGTATTATAAATTACGTCATTCAAACTGACGACAGTTACTATTCACACGTATACAAGATGTCTGGTAAACTAATCCTGAAACGACTAGTATTCACGATTAACTTCAATGGGTTTAAATGCTAAATGTAATCAATATAGGGTCATTAAATGAATTGTATTTTATTATTTGATCAAATTAAATCTAGATTGACTTTTTCCTATCTTAGTCATCTATGTCTCTCTTGTCATGAGAAAATAGTTATGAACGAATGAGTGTAC
Organism: Schistosoma japonicum; assembly: GCA_025215515.1. Classification (NCBI taxonomy): domain Eukaryota; kingdom Metazoa; phylum Platyhelminthes; class Trematoda; order Strigeidida; family Schistosomatidae; genus Schistosoma; species Schistosoma japonicum. Next base: position 4,190,739 of record CM046065.1, read on the forward strand.
AACTCTTCGATGACAGCAGTTCTCCTTGTAAAACTTGATCTATTAAAGCTAAGAAAGTTCAGCGTAACTATGATTGCTGCCTCCAAAGTAAACTGCTGACATGGAATGTTAACATCATGTTAGTGACGCTTAAGTGTGTTGACTTGTAATTGGGCGCTGTGATGATAGATCACTAGTATTACTATCTTGAAGAACCACCTTTGGTGACTTTGTCGTGTTTAAAAGATGTCATTCTATCAGTAACCATATTGTTTACTATTTGTCAACTCTGTGAAAGGTTGGAAAATGCAAAGAGGCGATCAGTTTATAACATAGAATCGTGGACAGGAAGAAAGCTGTTTACAACTGATCTTTGTTAAAGCACTCAGATTTTCTTGTTGGAGTCGTGAAGACACTCCTTCTTCGGCGTTTATAAAACAGATCAAGTTTTATGCATTGATGCTTGATTATATGTCCACTATTATAATTTAACTGTATAAGATTTTGTTAAATTCAATTTGCTCAAAAATTTTGGAACTTATCATTTACAATTTATTGATGCTTATAACTCTCTTATGAAGGACTAGAGTGCAAAATCGTTCATGGAGGACAGATTACAGATGCATTCTCAATGAGGACCGGTGACAGACAACGCTGACTACTATCACCTTTTGTCTTCCTCCCAGTAATTGACTCAGCCACGAAGACGTCCACATCTCAGGGGATGCATGGAATTCGAGGGACAAGTAGGATGCAACTCGATGATTTGGACTTCACGGATGATCTAGCACTTCTAGCCCATACATACCAGCAAAAGCAAATGAAGACAACCAACGTAGCAGCAACTCCAGCATTAGTAGGCCTGGAAATACATTTGGGAAAGAGCAACATCCTCAAATACAACTCAGTAAGCACCAAACCAATTGAAATTGATAGAGAAATTCTGGAAGAAGTGGATAGTTTCACGTACCTGGGAAGCATCATTGATAAACAAGGAGGATTTGATGCAGATGTACAGGCATGGATTCGCAAAGCAAGGGCAACATTCTTACAGTTGAAGAACATATGAGACTCAAAACAACTGTCAACCAACCTCAAAGTCAGACTCTTCAATTCGAAAGTCAAGACAGTTCTACTGTATGGAGCTGTATTGTAGAGAACTACTGTAAACATCCTCAGAACGAAACAAGTAATAATAAACAACTGTCTATGCAATTTACTAAGCATCGGTTGGTCGGGAACCATCAGTAACAGCCTACCATATTAGAAACAAACGAACTTCCAGCCGCAGAGGAAATCAGGAAACTACGTTGGAAATGGACATACATGGACATACATTGCGGAAATCATCAGACTGCATCATGAGGCGAGCATTAACTTGGAATCTTGTTGTGAAACGGAAAAGGAGAAGGCCACAGAACAAACTGCGTCGAGAATTAGAAGAACATATCAAAAGGGTGAACAGTAACTGGAAACAGCTGAAAAGGATTGCTGAGGACAGAGTTGGATAGAGAATACTGGTGAGCTGGATATGCTCCTCTGTGAGAGGTAACGGACGTTAGCAAGTAAGTAAATAAGCAAGAATAAAGTTATCTATAGATAGTAGACAAGTGATTCTGATGTTCGACAACGTGCATTTATGTTAGTGATCATATTCATTTTATCCTTAATGACATTACCCTCACCTCAGTAATACACTGCTGACTATTAGTAATCAGTAGTTTATTTTGTTGACAGTCAATCGTAATGACAGCTGGAAAGGATTGCTCAGGAAAGAGTTGAATGGAGAATACTGATGAACGGTCTATGCTCCTCCGAGAGGGGTAACAGGCGTAAGTAAGTAAGTAAGTAATCGTAATGATTAACTACAAGTACACTTCATGTAATATAGATATTCATGAAGACTTTAAATACATTTTTGCTATTTGACTTATTCAGTATTCAAATAACTGCTAGTTCTAGACAACTGACTTATGCATCTAGTGCAGAAGTTAGAGAATGTATAATCGTACTTCAAAGTACTTCAATAAATATTAGATACTGAGACTGATGATTCTTAAGTCAGATGGTGTATGTACAATTCATATCGTCAATGCAACTTGTATAGATCACAGGTGACATTCATTGATACGTTGATGCAGACTTAAATATAGTCTAATGACTTTTCTAAGCACTGTGCTTGACGTTGTAACACTTATGCTCCTCAGTGATTGTAATTTGTAAATATCTCATGTGAAAGATACAATGTCACTAGAATTTCAACACGATGACATTACGAACAGCTTTTATCAGTGAACATTAAAGTGTATTTTTTTCAGTGCATCTTTGACAAGGAATAATTTTAGACAAATTTTAGTCACTACAGAACTGATCAATACTTCACTAAAATGATGAGAAATCAGATGCAAACCGCTTATTATCTTACTCACTTGATGACTTCAGGTAAAGTCTTTAATTAAAGTATTCTTATCACAACTTTGTATTCTAAATAGTCAACTTCAACTTATGCCTATTACCCCCTCTTGGATGAGCATAGGCCGCTCACCAGTATTCCCCATTCAACTCTGTCCTCACCAATTCTTTCAAGCTGTCTCCAGTTACTGTTCACCCTTTTGATATGTTCTTCTAATTCTCGACGCAGTTTGTTCTGTGGCCTTCCCCTTTTCCGTTTTCCAACAGGATTCCAAGTTAATGCTTGTCTCATGATACAGTCTGATGATTTTCGCAATGTATGTCCATTTCCAACATCGTTTCCTGATTTTCTCTTCAGCTGGAAGTTGGTTTGTTCTCTCCCATAGTAGGCTGTTGCAGATGGTTTTCGTCCAAAAGACATTCAATAATCAGCGTAGACAATCGTTAATAAATATCTTTACCCTCCTGAGGATGTCTGCAGTAGTTCTCCATGATTCTAAATAGTAGCTACGAGATAACGTAGTAAGAACTCATGAAGTAGTAATAGTAGTATTGTATTATATCAACTAGGAAATAGAATCATAACCAACACAGTCAACACTCTAGCAGTCAGCTATCCAGGGAATAATGAATGTAGTTGAGAACATATATATTTTTATCAGAATATCAATTTCTCGAATATAGATAAACACAAAAGGGTGACAAAATACCATTCAATTAGGACACACACACACACATTGGTAGGGATACTGGAACTGTAAAATACATAGTAACAGGTTTACAAAAAAATCAATTACAAAAATACTCATAGCTGTCTGAGTTTACATGATCTCATTATTAGGAATCACAAAATAGATGTATCTGTTATGTTCCTCGATGGTTTTTTAGTAGTTAGTAGGATACACTGCCAGTTTATACTTCACAGCGTGAAACAGATGCTTGGCCAGCGTATTTAGTTCCAGGTAACCAGTTTATCACTGAGATATTCGGGACATAATTGATCTCAGTGAATTTGTATTAAATCTACGTCGAGTATTTCTAGTCGTCAATCTCTAAACCACCTAACATCAAGTAATTTGAATGAATATACAAATACTGAAACTCCTCTAATAAAATATGACTAACATGAATCAGTCTTTTCAACACTATGTGGTCATAACATTGAAATCAATGAAACATTCACTAGAAAATATTAATCAAATTATGTTTAGGAACCAGTAACATATGCAAATTATTCTGGTTAGCGTGTTTTTAGCAAGCTTGTGTTATACGGGATGGGAATGTTAGCCTCATGCCCAATCCTTCCCCTTTACCAGGGTTTTGAACCGGCAGTAACCCTAGAACAGCTACAGGCGGAGTTGCAAATTATTATACTTTACACCAATGTGAAAGGAGGTAGATAGGAGATATATTGAGCAATTCATCAAACTATATAACTAGACAAGCACTAAATTGTAATACTGGAGACAAAATTGGCGACGGGTGATGGTGACTGTGGATCCTACGTAGATGGATATGTTGTTGGATGAACAACTCAAACTCATGAAACTGGTCACAAGCTTGAAATCAATTCCTGGAACGTCCTCGACTGTTCCTGTTCTTAAGTGTAAACCTTCAGTTGATGGAATTAATAATAGTATTGCTGGGTTTAATTATGATCCAGAAGCTTATGTTACTTTTGTTACATAGTTCCAGAGGTATGAAGATTTGTTTATGTATGATTTAGCTTCTCAGGATGATGCTTGTAAACTTCGCCTACTACTCAGAAAGCTTGGTGCAACAGAATTTGACATGTACTGCAACTTAGTTTTACCCCGAAATCCACGTGGTAGAACATTCACTGAAACCTGCTCAACTCTCAGCCAACACTTTCGTGATTATTCTTCTCTGTTCAATATTAGATATCTTTGCTTAAAGTTAAAAATGAATGAAATAGATGATTTCTTAACGCATGTTGGAGTTGTAAACAGAGAATGTGAACGTTTTAAATTGAAAGACCTGACGGAGAACAAACTTAAGTCATGAACCCTCATCTGCAGCCTACAGTCAATAAAATTTACGATTATTATTTGGCGTAGACAAATTTGTGGATTAGATTTGCAGTTAGTTCGCTTATTACAGTAGGCGTTTTATCCCGATATAACAAAATGGCGAAGATGATGACCAAAGGACACATTGCATAGGGAATTGGAGGCAGATGTAAAATGAATGATCAGCACTTGAGAAGAAGTAGAAAGAAGAGAGGGAGAGGCTAACAGGATTGGATTGAATGAATAATACTTGACCTTGTAGTTGTTTTCACCCTCACGATTGACTTAAATGTCATTCGGTAGATCATATGTAGCAGTGATGATTGCTGATATTATTATAGCATTACATTGTTAACTGTTGCCTTTTGTGTGTATTTGTGGTAGTTTCTAGTAAAATGCGCTATAATTAGCGCTATTTAATACAATCTAAGCTACAGTATAGTTTATTGAGGAGCTCGAGTAATTCTGAAAACGTTCAGGCATAATCTTTTAAAATCTAAGTTATCGAATAAGCCAATCAAATTAACAAATCTACAGCCTGTCTTATTCAGTCAAATATGGTAATTATAATTGAGTACATTATCTTCAACAAATCGATTGTACGAATGATGTAATATAAAGTGTTGTTGCTAAGCGGATGCACAGATAGCACTAAGGTTAGTATCATAGAAAGATCCGACGAAGTAGGCCTTACCGGAATCCTAAAAAGTAAGAACTAAGGAGCTGTGGTAATGCAGATCGGTCTTGAAATCTTGAACTATTTTTTTGACCAAATGTTGGATGGGTTGCTGTTGTATAAGTAGTTCAGTTGACTTTTAATAACGACGAGTAATACAGAGGGCAAATGTTCACTGCCAACAACGATAGTGCTTCTTCATACTACTAGTAGATGGGTCACTCTTGAGTTCAGTCTTGGTAGTCAATTACTTCTTTGTCACCTTACTACTTGTTGTGATGATAAAATTGTGGACATTAGTAAATGGAGGGAATTTCATGTGAAACAATCGTATATCTGTGTGATTCACTTCCAGTGAGCAAATCGTTTGATCGTTGACTAGTAACTTTTAAAGATAACAATCTAGTATGTTTGTATATGTGCCAACGTAAGTATACGCATGCAAAATGATTACTACGTGTGTTGTGTTATGCTTAAAGGTTGGCAAGTGACCATTCTCATCTTATTCGTAGTTTTGTTCATCCCCTCCCCCCCCCCCAACGGACTTTTATACAACTTGGAATGTTCTTGCATTCAATTTTACTTAAATAAACGATGTTGAAATCGGATACTTTATCTTGTAGGCAAACAAACTCATCTTATCCAGATAACATTGAATACATCCCATACTTAAAGTTTTGAGAATATCTGGCAAACGATTATTCGATATCTGCAACTTTGTAGATGATTATCACCAAAAATTGATAATCACTCAGTAGAAACCAGTTGAATGCTCATCAACTTCTTCATAGTACTGACCGGATTTTTTCGATGAAATTGTAACTTGGTAATTAGTCTAAGTGCTTCGAAAGTACGGGCACTATGTAGAAACGGAAAGTAATCTAAGGGAGAGGGTGTTCTACTGGCGAACGCCAAACAGCATGAAATCTATACTCAGCGTTATCAAAATGTAACCTTACTGACTTTGATCGAGACTTGCATCACATTTCATTTACATACTTTCAGTTATTTAAGTCAATCTAGTACATATTGATATCCTAATTCATGTTCAAAGATACTGCTGAAACAAATTCCTGTATTTGAATTAGTTGCTATCTATTAGTTAGCCCTATTAAATAATAGATAGTATAGATATTGGCTTACAAATGAACTCATATGAATATAATTCATTGTTTATTTCAGATTAGAAGATCGTTTTGTGCTAAGGTTTCGCGATTTTAGAAGACACTTCGATACCTGTTAACATAAATATGGCCAGAAACACAACGGCAGACAGATAAGCTAAGCTAAGCTAATCCTCGATGCCTCAGCCCAGCTAAATTAAAAAAAGAAATTCAACGTCAGCATGAGTCGCCTAATCCTACAGGTAACCTGTCAGATAAATAACAAATACTAATCTTATACGTAAATATACAATTAAGAGAGCATCTTTGGAGGTGTTACTAACAGTTAACTACAAAAAAATTATTGGACCAATAAGATTTGACGTATTACTAAGTGGGAAACACATATTGAAAGTGAAATGTGCTCACTTTGGCGCAAAAATGAGAAATTTAAATCCTCACAAATGAATCAAAAGTGGGATTAACTAACAGAATTCCAAAGGGGATCTAACATCCTCATCATTTTGGTAGGAAAACGACATACTTGACATTAACATTCGTATAACGTATATTTAATAGTAAATCTCATGATGATCTACTTTTTGTTAATATAATTCATCATTATTAAACAAAACCAAAAAAACTGTTGATAGTTTTCCTAAAATATTAAAAAAAATCAAAAAATTTTTTAATAAGGCGATGTGATTGTTAAGGGGTTCGAACTTATAAGAAGCCAGATATCTATCAACGAATCGTATTACAAATTGACATTGGCTACTCTACTGATGTGAATAGTTAAAAGTTTACCTCATGATTTCATGTTCTTAGGTTCGAGAACTTGAAAGAATAAATAATGCGTACAGTTTCGAATTCATATCAGGAGGATATAACTGTTCAATGTTTCTTGAGTTTCAGTAATATCAAGCCAAGATTAATCAATAAAAAGTTAACATTGTAATTTATATAATTGAAAGTAGATTATGTCGTGATGACTTACCAAAAAGAGAAAAAAGTACTAGAGAAATTTACATTCAGATAATAAATAAACTTGTTATTGTTATGTTATTATGTGAGTATTCTAAGTGAATTGCCTTGATATAGAGATAAATTACAACATTAACATTTGGATGCAGGTAAATTCAGTTGATGAGTTCTAAATAGGATGAAACATTCTTCCTGGATTCTACTTATCAGTCACAATTCAACTTGAAAAATAAAAATCAGATTATCAATTATATTAGCCCAACAATTCATGGAATCGATTAATTTGTATAATCCTGATATCACGAATTGTTCTGAATTAGACAACTATTGATCACCTGGAAGCACTGGACAGCTGTTTCGGCCTAGTATAGGACTCTTCCGAATAATTCGTGATATCAGGATTGACAACTAACTATCTTCACAACCCCCCCAATCGTAACTAAATATCAGCTCACTAGTGACTAGCTCCTTGAGGTAATTCCTGGAGTTCTAGTGTGAAGACGTGACTGGTGGAGTTCAACCGTGTTAGGTGTGAGACATTTACCCACCGATGACAATGGATGCGGTCGCGCAAACGCATCACAAATTGACTGAATTGGAAATATCAACCGTTAGGAGCCAGCTCAGTGGTCCAACGGTAAAGCGCTCGTCGTGGAACCAGAAGATCCTGGGTTTGATTGTCAACAGGGTCTTGGATACACACTGCTGAAGAGTCCCTCACTAGGACGAAAAGGCTGTCCAGTGCTTCCAGGTGATCAATAGTTGTCTGATTTGAGAACAATTTGTGATATCAGGATTGATAAATAACTAACTCCATAACCCCCAATCGTAATTTGTATTATTTGGATGTGCTTCAATTTTTCCATTGGTTCGATATAAACTGAAACTGATCAGTCTTTGTTGCCATATGTTCATTCTGAACGGATTACCACAATACAACGATAGTTCACAAGTATTATTTTAGTTGGATAATGACTAGTAAGTAGAATGTGTGCTAGAGGTTTTGTCCAATTTTTTAATTCATCAGCTCAGTCTACTTGTGTCTCAGTGTTAATGTTCACACTTACTTACTTACTTACGCCTGTTACCCCTCTCGGAGGAGCTAGGCTGCTCACCAGTATTCTCCATTCAGCTCTGTCCTCACCAATCCTTTCCAGCTACCTCCAGTTACTGTTCATCCTTTTAATGTCTGCTTCCAGTTCTCGACGCAATGGGTTATTTGGCCTTCCACTTTTCCGTTTTTCAACAGGATTCAAAGTTAGTGCTTGTCTCGTGATACAGTCTGATGATTTGCGCAATGTATGTCCTATTCATTTCCAAAGTCATTTTCTGATTTCCTCTTCAGCTGGAAGTTAGTTTGTTCTCTTCTATAGTAGGCTGTTGCTGATGGTTTCTGGCCAACAGACATTTAATATTCTGCGTAGACAGTTGTTGATAAATACCTGTACTCTCCTGAGGATGTTTGCAGTAGTTCTCCACGTTTCAGCCCCATACAGAAGAACTGACTTGACATTCGAGTTGAAGAGTCTAACTTTTAGGTTGGTAGACAGTTGTTTGGACTCCCATATATTTTTCAACTGTAGGAATGCTGCCCTTACTTTGCCGATCCTTGTTTTTACATCTGCATCGGATTTTCACACTAGATACAGGCATATTCAACATATAACTTCCAAAAAATAGAACAAAGTGTACATCTTAAATTATTCTTATTAGTCACAATCTAACTCAAATTATACTTCTAAATGTTATTCCTAAGAGTATGAACACACTACAGTAACCGTCTCCCTACATAGCTGTTATCACTAATTATACAATGAACTGCAGTAAATCTAATGAACATTGTGTAGGACAAACTAGCTGACCTCTTTGTCTGTATTCACAGAAAAAAATTGATCAACCGTTGAACACCACTACATATCTTGTATTTCAATGCATACTGATAGTTCTGAACACAGTTATGTTGAACGACTATAGAATGGTAATGAACTCTTAGAACTGTGTTTTAGAATACTACTTCAATTATTTTAACTGTGAGTAGTGTAAACATTTCATTTCTATTATTATTACGACAGTCTTACCTTATCCTTTTGTTTAATATATTTACTGTTATTATATTGTCTCTTTTTATGAACTATAGTTAGTTAGTTAGTAATGTAGAAGTTGTTCCTATGCACAACCACTATCTCCTTTATCATTTAATTTGGATTGTGACTGGCAAGTGAAATCCAGGACGCGCGTTTTGTCCTATTTGGGACTCATCGGCTGGATGTACCTGCATTCCAAAGTTGATGTTCACAGTGGGATTCGAACTCAGTCCACTATATCCTTTGTTTCGTATTAATGTTAAATTTCTAATTGGTTTACTTTATGGTTTGACTTTGTGTATATATTATAATGTGGTACCTGAAATACAATGCGATTCTGTTTGGTTTATTCATCAATCTTGTGGTTCTGTTGTTACGCCTTACAGACTGGTAGTTACGGGGCAGATGTGTACGAGCACTAGTTAGTATTTGTCGACGTCACATTATATTTTCCATACGTTGTAACAGTCCGATTATATTAAGATATAACAGTTATATACCGATAAATAAACATAAACATCAACTGAAAATGAATCTTCAAGGAGAAGATAAAACAGATTGGAGATGTTAGCAGTCTACCTGGCACAAGATTGAGTCAACAAATTAACCTGCTTTAAACTCAAAACATTCTATCCTAAAGTAACATTACGTAATTATATGATCTCATGTATAACTAACATCCATTTAACTAATGAAGGCTATGTAAACCAGTAAGATTGTGAGAAATTTCTATTCAGTAGCTTGAATAGTGAATGTAGTTTTCAATACACACTACTCATTAGTAAATTTATTAAATTGATATGGATTTGTGGAGATAAGAATTTAGTTCACATGTTCTATTTATCATAGATTGATCTTGTAAGTAGGATGAATTAGTATCCTCCTATTGATATGTGTCTCCGAAACATTGCTCGAGTATCGTGGGACAACCGAGTGAGCAATGCTGTCGTTAGGAAACGGGTTCTAGGTAAGGATGGCAAATCAATAAATGAGGTATTGAAACTTCATCAGTTGAGGTGGTTGGGACATATGTTACGCATGTCTAACTACCGACTGCCTCGACGAGCTATGTTTTGCGATGTAGGAATAGATTGGAAGAAAGCTAGAGGCGGCCAAACCAAAACATGGCAGAAATCGATGAAGTCACTGACAAGTGGACTAAGTCATGTTGGTGGATGTAGGCTACGTGGTTGGGGTCCGCGAGACGAAAGTCACCAATAGTTAGAGACCTTGAACGACATGGCTCAGAATCGTTTGCAATGGCGCAGGTGCATCCATTCTTTGTGTTCTCTCAAAATCTAACCTTCTGAATTCTCTATCTTTCTCCTTTCAAATTTGTCTCACTGAATTATACTTTTCGAATCATATCTTCGCTCCCTAATCTTCTGCATTACTGCTAATACTTCTACTATTGCTATCACTCTTGGATTTGAATTGACAGTTGCGTCTCAGTGCTGATGTGGTATGGCAAGCTGAACTAATGTACGTAGCTACGAAGTTCTGCGCTGTATCTGTCTGTCTGTCTGTTGATTTGTTATAGACTAAAGCTAGTCAGTTTCTGTTGCCGTATGTGCAAACTGAACGGATCACTACGATATAGTGATAAATCACAAGTGTGATTTGAGATGAATGGTGATTGAAAGTGAAATACTGGAGGCGCTTTTCGTCCTATTTGGGGCTCGTCGACTAGATATATCTACATCCTAATGTTGATGTTCACAATGGGAGTTTATAACAAACCAACGGTAAAATATACAAATTTATCCTAATTACATATACCTGTTGCATAAATGTGACTGTTTGAACTCAGTAGTCTAGTGATGAACTTGGTGGTGTTTGGCACGAAGCAGCCTAATTTCGAATTGCAGTGTGAACATCAACATTTGGATGTAGGTACATTTAGCCGACTAGCCCCAAATAGGGGAAAAATGCGTGTTCCGGATTCCGCTTGCCAGTCACAATCCAACTTAAACAATCAATCGATATTGGTTGTTATTGTGTAGTCTCTATTCTTTCCCCCCTTCCCCATCAGTCTGAAGGAATCTAACTCGGGACATTCAAGTCTCATTTAAAATAATCAATATTATATTTGGCTGTGGTATTAAACCATAATCAGTATGTGACGGATTTAATGAAGCGACGAATTTGATCGTTATCGAGAAGGATAAATGATTCAAAAGTTCACATCGAAATTACTATAGACTCAAATAGCAGTAAATCAATTTGGTGATAAGTAAGTGCGTATCAATATTTCATGGATTAACTAAGATGTATAAATTGGAGTCCTCAATAAGTCGAATTCAAAACCATCTTATAATCGTATCAAATAAGTGCATAATATGTAGACGAATATTTCACTCGGAGAGTTGAAGTAATTGAAATGGATATAGCCATGTTAACTGATATGCTACAAGAACTACAACTTCAAAGTAACATGAATGTAATGTTATCTAGAATGATGACATCTATGTGTGTACAGCTGAATGAAGCAAGAATGAATTCACCGTTGTATTTCATAGTACCTCATATTTTTCAAACCTACTCTGAAGACGGTTCAATTGTACAACTTTCGGAGATATTTGATTGAAACCTTTGCATATTACAGTTACCAAACTGATCATTCAGAAATTCTTAGATACTTTAATCGACTTCATTCACTCATTAACTTTAATCTAAAAAGAGGTTATTATGTGTAAAACATCGCCTCTTCACCTCCTATCTCTAACATAAATAGATTATTAGTTCTGTAGGAATCTGGACAAAACAGTACTTAAACAGAACAATATACAAATATTCTTTTCTTCATTCAACTACAGTGTAAAAGAAACCTAGTAAAAACTCATCATTTATGTATTGCAAGACTTTACAACTATCGTTATGTTGAAGGTAACAGAGTCGGATCAATTCCAGTCCATGATAAATCACCGGCGAAGTTCCAAATACATTGTAATGACGTACACAAGTATGGCTGTCTAGACTTAGTAGCCTAGTAGTTGATGTGCTGGCATTTGATACAAAACGACTTGACTTCAATTTCTAGTGGTATCATCAACACCAGAATGCAAGTGTATACAGTTGATGAGTCTATAGTTGAACAAAACGTGCCGCCTGGATTCCGCTTGCTATCCACAATCCAGTCCAAGTAAAACCCATCATGAATAAATTCTCCCCTCCTTCTGCATATAATCGAAGAGTCAAAAAATGCTTTACATATAACCCTCAATGTATGCAGTATTGTTTCTTAACTAACACATAGATTCTGAAGCAAAATATATGGTAATATAAGTGGTAAATACATTATCATTATTTTAGCGTCTATTAATACAACATGATCAGCATAGTGATATGTCAATGTTAAGATTATTTCAGAACAATAAGAAGAACGTTTATCTCAAGAGAAGTAATACTTTCTATCTGTTAACTGGTGGCATCCAGATAGAAAGATAATTTGCCTTTAGCCATCTACATGATTACTTTGATAGTGTTGTCAAGATCATTAACAGTTCTATCTTTGTTGATTGAATTCGTCATAGATTAATGTTGGTAAAATTTCATTACAAACAAGGGAGCATTGGACAGTTGTTTCGTACTTGTATTGGAGTCCTTATCCGTGCGTAACCTGGATTCCTTTCCAGGAACTTTAAGTTGTCCAACACCTAACTACCCACAACACCATTGTTAGAACTTTCATTTCCATCAATTTGTGATATAGTCCGATTGTCATCAATTGTCATTAGTGATAACTATCTCACTCTCGACAAGTGTGAACTCCAATGGTCATAACTTTTTACTAAAGCTTCGGAAACCTATTGAAATTAATCAGTAGTAAGCTGATTATTGTAAGGATTTTCGATAGTATCCTGCTAACCTCAATCTATGATGAATTCAATCATCTTAACTTAATGCCAGTCTTAACAAACCACCTTAGTTCTATCTAAGTTAATTTACTTCAAACAGGTCATACAGTTAGCTAGTTAGTAAATATCTGTCTTATCATGTTAGAACAAGTCAATTATTATTTAAGTTGGATTGTGACTGGCAAGTGGAATCCAGGACGCGCATTTCGTCCTATTTGGGACTCATCAGCGTGGATGTACCTGCATCCCAATGTTGATGTTCACAGTGGGATTTAAACTCAGTCCGGTTCGTGTCATACGGCCACCGCGTACACCACTAGACTACTGAGTCCAGACATTCACGTTTGTGCAATGGGCGAATTGGTAGTAGGATGAATTTGTATATTCCCATTGATTTGTTATGTTATGTCAATTATTTTAATTTACTTTATACTAAGTGATTACATTCTATCCAGTCATTGGTGTACAGATAACTTGTATTGATTAATTGTAAGTTCTGCATTCTTCATCAAGTTTCATAATATCACTCTACTTCCATATTCAGTAGTATCTTCAATTCTATTGAATTAAATAATCTTGTATTCATTAGTCACTTGTAAAACTCATGATATACACCGATAGACATTACAATTCATGTATAAACTTTAGTTAACTCACCATAATGAGGTGAAAAATGTACTTGAGTAAATAAAAAAAAAGAAATTGAGAGAAATTGTAAGATTTAATAGTTTTATTGATTGAATTGAGATTGTTTTGTTGAGATTGATGTTAAGTTTAGTTGGTTATATTGGCTACAAATTGTTATTGGTTGGGTATCACTACAAACCAGATAACACAGGATACCTGTTTCGTTCAAGTATGAGCACTGTTGATTCTGTCCATGAGAGAATCGAACTCAGGGCTTTCTAAATGGCAAGAGCCTGTCCCTCTTGTACTACGAAGGGCAACATCCAGTGCTACAAATCCCCAAATCCTTCAATCTTTGACATAGTGTCATCAGTCATAAACATCACGCTTCTTACAAGTCTACTCTATTACATATTGATGGAAGAACGAATTTTACCATTGGATGATGACTATCCTAGTGGTGCAAGAGAGTTAGGCTTTTGCTGACCCAAAATCTCTGGGTCCCATTACCTAATTAAATAGAAGGCGCGGCTTGCTAAAGAGTCTCATACTAGGACAAAACATTTGCTCATTACTCTTTGGTCTTCAATGGTACCCTACTAACAATAATCTGTAATGAATCCGATCAACTAAGTTTTATTAATCGATTAAAATAGCTAACGATCGGATCGAAAGGTGATAGTCATTTAAATTTATACTAAGGTTATTTTTTTATTTTTGATAAGCGAATTGAAAAGGGTGCATGATAATGTCACTTTGATGACAAACTGTAAACCAAGGGCAACAGAGGCTGACCAGTTTCAGTCCATTACAAATCAACGGGAAGATACATGCCTATTCTGAATTACATATGTACCCGTTGCACAAATGTGACTGTTTGGACACAGTAGCCTAGTGGTGAAGGCGGTGGCGTTTGACACGAAGCGGATTGAGTTCTAATCCCACTGCGAACATCAACATCGGGATGCAGGTACATCCAGCAGATGAGTTCCAAATAGGACAAAACGCGAGTCCTGGATACCACTTGCCAGTCACAATCCAACTTAAATATAATAAGTGCAGTTATGCCTTTATATTTTGACAGCATTCATGTCGCATAAATTATGAATTGACAGAGATACAACTACACAAAATATCTGATCCAATGAAATGAAATTATGCAAGATAGGAACTTACATTTTGTTTTCACAACAAAAGAACGAGTGATATGAACAACAGTCTATTTTGTCTTAAAGTGTGCGTATGAAACATGACTATACGGAATAGATGACTTTCGTAGGTTAATGGCATTCGATCACTGATAGATTCGAAGCATGGCAGTTTCTGATAACACCGGGTAGTAATAATGAGATTAAACATCGGGTATTAAGGAAAAATGATGATATGTTCAATGCAATTGTAAATCTTTATCTACTAAGATAGTTAGAACATGTATTACTTATGCCTACCTACCATCTACTTCTGTGTGCAAAGCTGACTGACATCAGCGTAGGATGGAAGTCAACTTTGGACGGCAAACTAAACAATGACATCAGTTCATGAAATTATTAACTTCTGGTTTGTACCATGTTGTTTAGATACAGGCTACTTCGTAGGAGTCCTGTGGAAATGACTTAACCAATTGTTGGAGACTGAATGACTTGGTTCAGAATCGATCACATTGGATCAATTGTATTCACTCTTTGTTTACTCCTTTTCTTCTTATATTATCATCATCATCTTCATCATTAAATTAGTTACTACCTCTTCAATTTAGTATCAGTCTTACTGTAAAACAGACCGATGATAACTAGGATCAATGTATACATATACCAAGCTTTATGTTGCATATACATAGATGTATGCAGATGCAGTAACTCATGTGAATTACGTCAGATAGTAACACATATTAGAAAACTTATGAAAATTTTACTAGTTACTTACCGTAATACACTTAAATTGTAATTACAACAGATCAGTAAATGTGAATGAGATTAGACATTGATTGAATAAGGTATACTGGTGAATACATTTCAATTGTTTTGTATATCTTGTATAACAATTTATTTACTATTTATGAGGTTTATGTGTACTATATATGTTGTGAAATGATCTTCTTGTCTACTTAATAGAACTATATAAGTAGTTTGTAGAAATAGATACTGTAAGACGAATAGAAAATTATGTACAAGAGCTGTAGATGTTACGTCGTGGTTGTATTAGCTCCAGTTAGATATAAACCTAATGTACATATAATTCTTGTATATCAATGAACTTCATGCAAATATACAGTGAAGAGGATGCATGTAAACAAACAAATCGATACGAAGATTTAGGTAGGAATATAATATGGAACTTAGATGATCCAATGAGTAACAAAGATCTAAGCACACTGAAAGTCAATAGAGTTCAGTTGCAAGTTGAACATGTACACATAATGTAATGTACAATTTCAAAGTTGATGTGTTAAGATAATCTGGATGTCTACATGTTTAGTATTGTTGTCATGAGACAAAGAACTGAACAAAACAATCTCTGAAGCTTATTTTCATTGACAATTGAAGATGTTCTGTTGACTTGTAATTGTCTCACATTCAGTAAATATGATAGTCATATTCCTTACAATGTCAACGTTCCAGAGACTTCGTAAATATTGTCAATATTATTGTCATTTCTCAAGATTTTGTAATTTTAGTTGAAACCTATTAACCCGTTTTTTGTACACAACTTTTATCATCCACCCTTAATTTGTCAGAAATTGTGTTTTATATTCTAATCGCTCATCCAATTTCTCTGTGGTTCTTTATTTCTGGTGTTGGTGGCACCAGGGTGGGAGAGAACGCTAGTCAATCCAGTTCCATTGCAATTAATCACTGGTCACGTGTTTTAGTTCTTATTGATTGAATTCAATAGTCCCATAGATACATCAAAAATGCATTGCTTAACAACACATTGATTATAATTGTTCATAATAAACAACAAATGAACTAAATATAATAACTTACTCCCATATACCACTTGATCTAATTGATGCATATGTTCGTTTTAACATAGTTGAGAATAGATAAAAATCAATGATAGTGGAACTGAATGTAACCACTAATAAATAAGGAGAAGGTGGCAGTTTTAGCTTTATAGAACAGAAATGTTGCTATGTAACATGTAGGTTATCTCTTTTGTCATTTGAAAGAACTTGTGTCTAAATGATTTTGACAGGATAAACATTCTGTTCATAGTTTATCGTTATAGAATAGTTTACACTTAGCTGTAACCGATGGCTATATTCAATCATACTTGAAGGATTCATAAAGTATCGGATTATGTGAATTGATAGATACGATATATTCAGTTTACTTGAGTTAGACATTCTTCAGACTTTTATACATAATCCTGAAGTTTATATTTGGTTGCGTGTATCCCCTTCATCATTGTAACCTTTAGTTTGTTTATTGTGAAACTTGACTGGATAGTTACTATCATTTAGAATTTGATTCTTGGCAGCTTATTATTGTCAATCATCATTTATACTACAACTGTTATAGATTGTTTGGTGTTAAAGATTCAAGAGGAATACCAATAAAAGTATCATGTAATCTATTTATGAATCTGTTTTATCAGACTTTGTTACTGTCCAGTAAGTAAGCTGTTGATATTTGTAACCGTTGTACAAATATACCTGTATTAGGATGATTGGGTTATCTTCCCTGGCATAACAGTAGATTGAACTATTTTGGAGAATTAGATTGTACACAATCACTTGACAACTAGTAATATCATAATATTCAAACTCAATGAATTTTCTCATAGATACTAGCCAAATCCACAGTTACATAAAGTTATCTGTAACGCTTCTATTTATTTCTTGACTATACCTAGAAAGAATTTTGATTTATATTCCTCAATGATAAGTTTCTATTAAAGTAGAATGATGAAATGGATATGTTTATATTGTCCAGTTTAAGAATTACATTGTCCAGATTCCTTTGGAATGAATCAGTTGTTCGTATTGGAGATAGAATATTAAAAATCAACGTTGTTTTGTCCTTATCAGTTCATCACATATGAAGTTGTCAGTAGAGTGTAAGTAGTATGGAAATTCTTTATTAAAAAAAATACTTTATTAGATAAAGAAAGTAGTGTAATATCAATGACTTACTTGGATCTGAAAGATTTCATAAATTGAAAAATGGTATTCTTTAATGCATAAAATGAATTCAATGTAATAATCGGTTAATCAGATTTTATTACTGTAAAAGCTTTACGTTTATAGATTGTTGGTAATATTTCACTTTTGTGAAGTTGACGTGAATAAAGCTTCAATATACACTTAAGTTACAATTATAAGTGAAAACAAGTTATATTTAAGTTAGATTGTGACTGGCAAGTAGAATCCAGGACGCGTGTTTCGTCCTGATTGGGACTCATCGGCTGGATGTACTTGCATCCCGAAGTTGATGTTTACACTGGGGTTCGAACTCAGTCCGCTTCGTGTGAAACGCCACCGCGTTCACCACTAGGCTACTGTGTCCAGACAGACGCGCATCCTGGATTCCACTTGCCAGTCACAATGTAACTTAAATATAATTTGTATACTACCGCTATGTAGAGGCAATCTGCTCAGGATGCACATATGGCAACAGAGGCTGACCAGTTCCAGTCCATTACAATTCAACGGGAAGATAAAAGCCTATTCTGAATTATATAAGTGAAAACATTCGTTTACGACAATACAATCTTACTAATGGTCTATTACTTAGGTTTTTGATCTGTCGGTTGATGTATGTAAGCAGTTGATTTCACTGACTAGATGATTCTATTTGAGCAAGAAACTGATTAAGAATTTATCGATACTATCTGCTATTTTCACTGCATATTAACTTCGTCATCGGTTGGTTGGTTGGTTGGTAATGAAGATCAACAACTTGAAGGTTACAGCAACTTCATTCTGCAAGTGTACAATATTTCCCATGTTTTTGCATTGATTTAAATGTACACTACAGCAGGATTGTATAATAATATAAAATGCCTATGAATGAATGAAAAATGTAAACAATCACAATAGAAGATAATATGTAGGTTCAAGATCTTTGATCGTAAGTTTTCTATTTGTTTGCCTTACCGTCGTCTCCCTCATCATACAATGCTGACTAAAGTAAGAGTAGGATGAAATTAAAATAGGTACAACTAAACCAAAACATGGCATTAGTCCATGAAGTTTTTAATTGTTAGTCAAAGTCATATTGATAGATGCAGGCTACTTGATTGGGGTTCACGTGATAATCGGAATTAATAGCTGGAAACATGATTTCGTTGTGTTTGTGTAGTTAGGCGAATTGGACCTAAGAGCGTAAATGCCAAGTTCCGTATTGTTCATCACATGACAATAATATTTAATTCAAACAAATTAAAAAGAAAAAATATTGAAAGACTTACACTTCACTGTTGAATTAAACAATCATGTTAATAAACTAAGTAGATTCATGAACAGGCTAATTTATTTCAAGTTCAAAATCAATCTATCTATCTATCAATGCTTGTTATATCACGTGGAGTATAGGCAACCGACCAGCATTTTCCAACCAACCAGCCTAGTCTTAGGTTTTTCTTTTCAGTTCTTCCTAAGTGCTATTCATTCTCTACATGTATGCCTCTAATTCCAGGCACAATGCGTTTTTTTTACTCTACCTCTTCGTCTTTAGTCTTGAGGATTCCAAGTTAATGCGTGTTTTGTGATTTCTTTAACGTGTGTCTATCTACTTTATCGTCTTTTTCGAATTTTTCCAAAAGCTGGGGGGGTTGATTTGTTCTCTATTGTTGTTAGTAGTATTTTATCAACTGATCTGAAGTATCTTACACAAACAGCTGTTAATTAATACTTATATGATTTGAATCATGTTTTTTTGTAGTTCTTCGCCTAAAACCTTCTCTATAGTTACTGTAGCTACCAAGTCTAGACAATGGTCGAGAGTCGGGCAGTGAGTTAGTAACTCGTTACCGTAATATACAACATTGATAACGAAAAATGTCAACCAGAATAAAACATTTAACAAATGGAAAACAATAAAATAAACAGAAACATACGTTTGTGTTGTCATGTTCGTTGAAGTATTTTCTAATAAACAGAAACAAAGAAATTTTCTGTAACTGTATCATATCACCATACATTTAACTTATTACTTCAGTTGTCATATTCAACAGAATAAGATACAATTAATCACTTAAACAATGTCATCTATCAATAATGCCACATACCGACTGATGTTGTAATCGTTTCCATTGATTGTAGTAGAAGAAGTCCATATATTACGTAACTAATCATTGATAAAGTAATAGATAATTAATCAGTTGTAAAATTGTTCTTTTCTTAATTTTATTCATTTATATGTTACTTTATGCATTATATATTGTTTATATTAATGTATATAGTAGTAGAGTTTATTAAATCATACAATTACAATCATTACATATGTATATGGATTACATAACAATTATGTAATCAATATTTATACAGTAAATAGAAACAGTATAAATTTATGATACCATAGTAACAATATCAGTTTCTTTAATACATAGAAGATTGAATTACATCATAATTCATCAAATACACAACATGAATTAGATACTAATCTCACTTATTCTATTAAATACATGTTATTATATATAAATGTAATGATTGAAATGGAAAATACGTAAGAGAAACATCACGACAATTGAATGTAAGGATGAAGGAACATATACTTTGTTCGAAGCATATTCCCAAATTCTCTATTGATATTCTGAAACTTGAAAATAAATCAGCGATAGCATTACAATCAGTAGAATCACAGCACAGTATCGATTTCGATGGAATTAAAATCCTTCAAAAAGGTTTTAACTCGTACACAGAAAGACTAATATCTGAAGCCCTACACATATGGGCTAATTCAAATAATATAAACCGACAAGATGGAGTACTGTTAGCTGCACCATGGCAACTAATGGTTAAAAAAATTGAATTAACAACTTCTACTACTCCAATTTCCAATGCATTCCATTCATTGATTGATTGGTTGATTAATTCTGTTTAGAATTCTATTCTATTCCATTCACATTCAACGTGTAGCCATTTACGAATATTCACCCTTCCTTTGACCCAATAATCATCATTACATTGATTTCCTTTAACTATGATTTGATAGCAAACCGATATTCAGATTGTCTATCCATCTCCATGCACGTAACTCAGAACAGTACAGGTACACACATGATTGTAACCTTCCTTCATCCACAACAATTCCAATATTAGTTCATTTACAATGACTCATATGACAATTTCATACCCTGAATGCAATTGGATATTCGTAATCCGATTTGACCTCTTATTTACATTTATATTCGATAATTTTTTTTTAATTTTGGTTATTTCACTGAAGAAGCTCGAACCAACTTACCGAGCGAAACGTTGGAATTTTTCATTAATTTCATCTGCTATGATTCATATGTCTTCCATACACTCGGCGCCAAAGTTTTGTCAACATTTTCGTTCATTTTTCAACGAAAATACCTATAAAATAAGATAAAGAATGTTTTCATTATCCTCTTTCAATGATCAATAAATAGGTAGTTTTTATTGATTGATGTTAAGTTTTAACTAATTGAATTCCTGATAGATTGTTGTTGATAAAGATACAATTAAAAAAATCAATAGTATAGATTATGGATTTCATGCCTTGGAGACAAATTCAATCAATTAACAGAAATAGTGTGTGGTAAGTTAATTTTTCTCATCGATTTTTTATATAACAAATGAATTAAAGAGGATTGTTGAAACAGCTCTGAGAAACCTTAATGAAGCCTTCATAACCTTGAAAACAGTCAGAGACATTTTACTAATCACCGATTGATAGAACCTTCCAGAAACTCCAAATGTCGCGTTCTCATTGGATAATAATTGAAACTTATTAGTTTGGATTGCATGGTAAGCTATAAATATACGATTATTTTGTACAGAACTCACTCACTATCGTACTGGAATAAAGCTATTGTTTACTTGTCTTCTGTATTTCTGACTAGGATAGTTCAAGAAGTCCGAGTACTAAGTTGTCTGCGGCTAGTCAAGTTATCAAGTTCCAGATATAACAGGATCATCAACATAAAGTACTATATTTCAAAATATTTTAATGTTATGCATGTCAAACAGTTTGCTTCTTCCAATGTTCTATTCCACCTTACCGAAATCCCATTTGACTTATTACTTGTTCTTATGTGAATCACTGTTCATGAATTGTAACTAATTGACTGTGTATGTGTTCTTTCATTCTCTGACTACTGATGCTTTCATTCAACATTAATGTCATTTTTCTAATTAGTTAGTTATATGGCTAGTTTATGAGTAAATAGAGTGGGAGGGGGGAAAGAGAATGATTGGAATGTAAATATTCGACTTCGATGATGAAGTTATCATCTTTGAGTTTTTTTGTGTTATTTATTCCATTTTGAGACTAGTAAGCATTGGGGACAGATGTACTGGTACTGAGTACCAGTTATATGACCATAGTTTAGTATCGTCATCAGTAAACAGTCATTCACTCACAACACATCAATAGTGTAAGTTAATTACAAAAAGAAAAAAGATTATGTAATGTTCAAAAGTATTTCACCATGGAACCTGGTACATGCAGGCATCGGTCAAAGTTGGCATACTTAATAAAAGACAACAAGATTAACATCACAGTAGTAGAAGTTACTTCATTGATAAAAAAATAATGGCAACAGAAAAGACGATGAACATATAGAATATGGTTCAGTATAAAAGAGTTGGTGTGTGTAAAAAATTGTTTCGAAATAATTTAAAGCTAACAATTTAAGAGATGACAACGAATGGATACATCTACACCACTGTGAATGATCCTAAGCTATGTCGCCAAAAGTTTCGAATTACTAGTTACAGTATTTAAGCGAATCTCGACCTGGTAGTCAGCATCCACCGACACGACTCAGATTGACAGTCAGTGACTTCATGGACTGATGTCATGTTGTGGTTTGGTCACTCCTAGCTTTCTTCCACTTCAGTTCTTTATCAGTTGAGTGAATGAATATTTTGATGTAATTTATTAATACTGTGATTATTTTTAAATAAACATGCCATACGTGTTTTCTTCTGAACAAACAATACACTGGGCTCTGCACTTGTAAATATCAACGACAGAGTACCAAAAGAAGAACAAACGAATTGTATCTATAAGACTAAATGTAATGATTGCAATGAAAAATACGTAAGAGAAACATCACGACAAATGAATGTAAGGATGAAGGAATATATACTTTGTTCGAAGCATATTTCCATATCCTCTGACGATTTGCAGAAACTTGAAAATAAATCGGCAATAGCATTACATTCAGTAGAATCAGTGCACAATATCAATTTTGATGAAATTAAAATCCTTCATAAACGTTTTAATTCCTACAAGTAAAGGTTAATATCTGAAGCCCTACACATATGGGCTAATCCGAATAATATAAACCGACGAGATGGAGTACTGTTAGCTGCACCATAGCAACTAATGATTAGAAAATGAATTCAAACATCTACTACTTCGACTTCCAACGCACTCCATTTGTTCATTCATTGATTAATTCTGTTTAGAATTATTTATTCTAATTACACAGTTCAACGTGTTACCACTTGCAAATATACACCCATCAGTTGACCCATAATCATCATTACATTGAATTACTCTAACTATGATTTGATAGCGAACCCATCTTCAGATTGTCAATCCCTTACCGTGAACAGTATAAATGTACGAATGATTATTAGCATGAAACTACACACGAAGTGCACATTTTGCTTTATCCACAACAATTTCAATATGAGTTCACTTACAATGACTCATGTAACAATTTCATACCGTGTATGCAATTGGATATTCGTAACCCGATTTCAGCTTTTATTTGATAATCTTTTGATTTCGGTTATTCACCTGAAGAAGCTCAGACCAGATTACCGAGCGTGCTATATCTAAGGATTTTGCTTTTTTGCATGTGTATGTTGAGGCCTACAGCTGGTTGTAGGGGCTGTTATTGCACTGTTTTTGTGCACTTACATTTGTTGCGCTGTGTGAGACAAAACATTTGGACTATCTGAAAAGTCCAAATTGCTCAGCTGTTTCCAATCTATTAAGTTTATTCAGTGCTTCCTCTTAAATGTTGAGGTTATTATAACACAAATAACCAGCAGGAGATAGGGAAAGAGTGAAAGTAAGTAACCTTGTATGAGGAAGGTCTTTACTAAGAATAAATCTATGAGCTGTCATTCATGCATGATTTTAAAGTTTATTCCGACTTACGATGGATTTCTAACTATATTTTAAACTGGTCACAAAATAATTTATATTCAACAATATCAAAGATTCAAAAAATTAGCGATTTTGTTTTTGATCAACTGTTTCTTCAGCAGCATAGTCAACATGACTAACGACACTTCGAAGAGGGTCAACAAACCTACTTGATCGCTTAAGTTTACTAAACAGTCTATGTTAGATTAACTGACTTTATATGATGAATGGATATCATATTCAGTTTTATTGGTTGTGAAAGTTTTCCGGTCCCGCCGTAATCATGACTTCAGAACGCTCATGCTTCACTCAGTCTATTAGCTTATCGAGTAACATTCTATGGTAATCAGTTGATATACCACCCCAGTTCTCAGTATATTAATTCACTGTAAATATAAGGTTATCTTTAAAAATGAATTCAATCTTTTCACAACCTATCCATGATGCACATTTATAACAAAGTCACTTACAATCCAGGAAACATCATAAATCATATTTATAAGAAGTGATAAGAATTTTGGTTGAATCTGGTCTTATTTAGTACTTATCAGCTAGATGGACTTGCATCCGAATGTTGATGTTCACATTGGTGTTCGAACTCAGTTCATTTTGTATCAAACGACATCACGTTCACCACTAGGCCACTGAGTTCAAATATCTATGCTACTGCGATGGATTTATGGATTCGAATACATTCGAATTATTTCTTAGGATTATTCGCTAAGTTCAGTTGTAAGTGTCATTACATAGTATCTCTTCAGTTCGGTTGATTGTTGTCTTTAAATACCTAAGTGATATGTGTTTTATATGATGTATGTAGACTGAATATTCTAATATAATATGCGTTATCAAAGAATCTATACCATGTTTTAATGACAATATTTAGATAGGTAGGCTTTAAGTATCATTCATGTGTTTTAAGCTCGAATTCATGAACTTGAATTGAATTTTATATATGAAACGATAATATGCTTAGTTGTTTGTATTCGTCACAGAATGATGTTGATTGGGTAAAATCGACATTCAGGGAGAAATGTAAGTTGTTTTGTCCTCAGCGGTGCATACTCTCGATTATACGAGAACATCGAACCGAGGCACATTACGCTTTATGGTTAACACATTCCCAACTGCATCACTGGACTAGATGTTGATCAGCTGTTGAATTCTTACTTTCGTCAATTTGAAATATAATGCGACGAGTAATCAATGTTGTTGGTGATAACTTTTATATTTCCAACATGTCTACACTTTAGCAGTCATGATTTCTCACTGGAACTTACAGAACTATCTGAAGTTAGTCACTAGTGAGTTGAATATTGTAGTTGCATTAAGGTGATTTGTGGTGTGTGACATTTAGTTTAAGTACTTGTATTTGTCATCCGTTGGTGTCATTTTAATGCTACTAAAATCTAGAAAGTACTGGATCTTATGGACATTACTTTTTGATGAACACGGATCCTTCGCTGCGTCAGAAATCGTTTAACTTTGAAATTTCAATAATACGATTATGAAGCTACATAGATAACTATTTCAAATTACATTAAGTGAAACTCAGTACACTGAAAAGAACTTAGTCATAATTTGATATAATGAACTGGTTTGAGTAAGTCATCTATCAAAAACCAAGAATCATTGTACATCTGCATTGTTCTAGCATGAAACTTGTAATCAGTGCCTATTCGAAATTCCACTAAGTTTAAAGTTTAAGCATTTTTCTTCAAAGCTTGAAGATCTTTTTATGCAGTGTTGTAAATGTACACTTCTGAAGAGTCTTGTACTACAATAAAACAACTGTCTAGTTCTTGTTGGTTTCAATGAGTGATGCATGATGTCAAATTAAAATGTGGCAATCTGTACCACAGTCAATTTCAATACTTCTGATATTTACAAACAAGTACCTTTAAACATGTTTTAACACTTTTTAAATCCGATGAATGAGAGAACTTTCTGAATTAATGAAAAATACTATGAAACCATTCAAGGTAATGAAGTATCCTCAATATAGAACATGGTGAAACTAAGTGAAGTTTAGTTGGGGTGAGGGAGGCAAATGAAAGATATTAAGTATTGGAATTTAATGAAAGGCATTAAACTGTATTGTGCGATGATGAAAAGAAGTGTTACATTGTATAAGTTAATTCATCTACCAGTTAATTAACCATCGTACTCTAATTTGATCCTTTCAGAAATTAATATTCAACAAATGATCCCTCATTATCA